>OY728120.1:2088786825-2089386825 GCA_963277665.1 Viscum album
AAAGTTCAAGACCATTAAGCATCACATCAGGGATTCATTAAGTTAAAAAAATAACTATATTGATAATCATTGACAAGATATGGATTTTGAGGTTAGAGATAAATTGTTCCTAGATATATCTATATAAAATAGAGTCAATATATTTGGGAATATTGGAAATATAAGTCCCATGTACACCATTCCCTTTAACATTCTTGATCACATGGGAGTTTTAGCCTATTGACTAGCACTCCCACCAACCCTTTCTCAAGTGCATGACGTATTCGGCATATCCCTCTTAAGTAATTACATACCAAACACCTTACATGTACTAAATATAAATCTAGTAAACCGTGAAAATGATATCTCTTATTAAAAGTATTTATTGAATATCTGGGACCAGAGAAAAAAATTTATCCAAAAATACAACTCACCTAGTAAAATTTTGATGGTGAAACCATAAGTATAAGGAAGAGATTTGGGATCTATATGATGCAGTGAAGTAGAATTTCCCTCACATATTTTAACCTTAGTATAAAAAATTAAATTTTGAGGAGGAAATTTCATAATGGGGGAAAATTTAACGATCAAAAATTTTGTCAATGAAATTTCTCTTCAAATAATTATGTCATATTTTGCAATATAATATTATATAATACACATGTACTACATGATAAAACCAAATACATTTTATTAACTTGAAAATTACATTTATATAATAAAAATGGATATAAGAACTAAAATTATTATAATTGGACTAAAAAATAAAATAAGATAATAATAATAGGGATATTTGGATCTTCTTGATCCCTTAGAATAATCACACTCACAAACAACAATATAGAAATAAAGTAGAATATTAGTAATTTAATATGAATTTTTAAAATTAAAATATATATAACCTTGATAAGAAATATAATTTAATTAATAATGAATAAAATATGATGTATTTATAGAAATTAGTGAACCCATATGACGATTAAAAATCTGACTATTAGAACAGTAATATTACTATTGGAATAGTAATCTAACTGTTAGGAATAGAAATTTGATCAGTAGAATAGTAAACTCAACTATGAAACTATAAAATAGTATTTAGGTATCCTATAAAATCAAAATATGATCTATTTAAACCATGGTACAAATAAATAAATGTTTTCAAATGATAAATTAAGTGTTTGTATTTTTGTAAAACAAAAATGTTTTAATTTCACTTTTATAATAAAAATAATGATTTAAAAGAAAGTTTATTTTCATAAAATGGGTTTATAAATTATTATTATGTTGTATTATAATGATAATAAAATTTTATGAGACCATAATTAATTTCTCAAAGGGTTAGAAAATTAATATCTTTCAAAAAAAATGAGGATTTAATTAAAATATTACATTTCCCCTTTCTAGAAAATTATTTTATTTAAATGGATTTTATTTTTTTAATTTATGCATTGAAAAAATTTAGGGTGAATTTTATGTATTTTTCAAAAATAGTTGAATTTTTAATGAATAATGAAATACGATATAATAGGTTATTTAACATTATAAGCTAAATACATGAATTTTTGAATCATGGATTATGTAATAACCCATTAGTTCAAATTATCATGAACCATTTACTATATATATTCATAATAATAACCATTATTGATTATCTTGATCTAAAATAATAGTCTAATGAATATAATATTAAAAAAACTCTCTCCCCTCCTTATAAATACCACCCCTCTAAACCCCTTTTCCTTAAAACCTCTAAACCTTGGATATTTCAAAATTTCTACCAAATTACCTTATAAATAATCTACACCACATATTTTTTACAATGGTTTCATTCAAATACCATTTCAAGTAGATTTAAGGGATATCCTAAGAGGAGGCGGCCAAAGAAAGAGATACAAATATGGACAAACCTCTTTTAATTTTATTATTCTTCTACTACCCACATATAATCTTCCTAAAACTAAAAATAATATAATTAGTATCCTAAATATACTAATATTTTATTATTATGGTGTAATATTCATCTTAAACCCCCCCCCCCCCCCCTTCCTTCATTTCTAAAGTGAAACCATTATTTACAAAATGGTTGGTTCACCGCCTCCATGAACAACACGCTTTGTTTTTCTCCACCATCATCAAGGTTGGTTATCGAAAAAAATATTGTTAAATATGATTAAAATAATTATATAATAACCTTTTCAAATTTCATTAAATTTTTATTTATCATTTAATTAAATAAAATGAATCTATTTTGTGATGATTGGTAAAACTACCTAAATGAATTTTCCATATAACATTAACATTTTTACTAAATGAATCATCCATTTTTCATAAAAAATATAGATACCTAAGACCATATCAATTTAAAAAAGGTACTTAATTATATTTCATTTCACTTATAGAGTTCTAGTACCATTTTATAATAAATTCAATAATTTTCCATTAGTGATCTGACCTTAGAACCATAAAACAAACACTCTTGAAATAATTAAATTGAGCATTATATATCATTGAAATAGTTATAAACTATCATATTAAAATTATATTAAATAAAAAAAGATATAAAATATTCTAGATTAAATAAGTAATGAAGTTAATTTGATTATCCATGATATTATGTGCAAGTGCAGAATGATTCTAGAACCTAAGGTAAGGGATCATTCTGAACCACCCTTTTTCTTTGGGTTATGACCTTTGTCTCTATAACTTGCTTTAAATATCTATTTAATGTTATGTAATTCTTAAAATTATGTATATATGTATCTCACATGTATACCTATCTTATTTTACCTTCATTTTATATGGTAATACATTCCTTATGTACATTTCCTTCTTTATGAAATCTACTTTGATTGTGATATGAGGAAATATTATGCAACTCATTTCTTTACATGGGTAATTATTATGCTTATACATTATGATTTATTTATTTTGTGAAACACATAAACATGTACCTATTATAATGGGTTCACTTATATAGTGATCCAAAGAATTGGGTAAAGTTTGTTTCTTGGAAGTTATCCTTGACATATTCTTATGTAATGAATTATATTTCTACCACATTATTATATTTTCATGATCTTATAATTCCATGTTATTCATGTTATGCCTATAAATGATTATTCATGATCCTTTTATTTTATGTTATATTGTTATATCTTCTAACTCATTTGATGTTATTCATTTCTATGTTTACTCTCTTAGTGAGATTTATATCTCACCCCTTTATTTTTTGTATTCACTAAGTTATCCTATGAAATTTTATGAGATAAAAGGGATTTAGGATCTCACTATGGAGATTAAAATAAAGGTTTTTATTTTAGATTAATGTTTCATTTTTATACAACTAGTATTCTAAGGACACTAGGCCTCTTGATCCATTCATTGTATTTACTATAATATTCAGGTTATAAATAATGTAATAATATGTGTAAAAGGATTGGGTCTCTATTTTCATCATGAAAAATAATTTATACAATGGGTTTGTATAAACATAGTAATATTTTCCCAATGAATCCAATAAATATTCATGTATGATATATTCCTATAAAATTGGATGTAAATCCATTATGATAAATTAGATGAACTTTTATAAAAATAATTATTTAAAAAAATAGATACAAAACCATGATATAAAATTTTGAAAAATTATGTAGAATATAATATTTTAAAAAGTTAAAAATAAATCATTGATTTCAATAAATTTTAACACCAGTATGTTTCCTAAAACCATCCATTTTAAAAACTCCCTATTTTCCCAAGATCAAGTGTAAAATACTTATTTCCTAAAAATAATATAATTCCTAAGATAATATATAGTATAATAAATTATAGAAACATTGGCTAGATAACTATAATTATCCATTACAATATTATATAGAATATAATCATAATTCACCCAGTCTTAGTTTATAAACCAAGTAATTACCTGTTCTCACATGAAACCCCAAATCATCATCCATACCATGATAAGAAGTGAGGTTTTTCTTTTAACACGATTAATTTATATTTATTTTTGAATTAAATTTATTATATCTAAATATATTATTTATAGTGATTGAAACATAGTGGTTTCGAAAAAAATCATAGAAAATTATTTTTCATACATCCATGCAGACACACTATATAATATTTCATGATAAATCACACTTAGATCCCTTAGAAAATCCAATCCTTCCCTTGGGAATTTCCATTACAAAATACACATGTTTTTTGTTAAACTAATTAATTTTCATAAAATCCTAATTATCAAATCATACCCAAATTGTGATCAATCTATAAAGAATAAATAAAATGTCCAATATGAAAGAATGTATTGAATATTCCTACCTAGATGATATTTCCTATAATCTAAAAAAATATGAAATTGATGATCCTTGTAAGGTAAACAATTTATTTCTAATATAAAAATGCTTTTTAAATCACAATTATTTAATAAATTATCATTACTCTCTTTTTAATAGAATTTTGAATGACCTTTACACATTTAGCATGTCCCTCATGCTCATTTGGTTTGGGTAATGAAAAGGTGGCATAAACACTATTTAATTCACCACATTAGAGCATATGGACACTAGTGAGTGGAATTATCCCCACATAAACATAATAAAAACCGTGTGTAATTCACTATTTAGAGGTATAAAACAAGATGAAAAATATTATAAATATTTATTAAGTGGATTTTACCTCATTACAATTTTCATTGACCCTTAAAAATATATATTAAAACATATTTTAATGTATTAAATTTTAGAAGATCATAATTTAGTTTTTTTTTTGAAAATTTTTACATCATAAAACACTCTGAGAAGTTTGTATATAATAAATAGAATCAAATAATCTACATATTGTACAAGAGCCTCAGCCTAGTTGGTGAGGTCTCAGCAAGTGCATCCCAGAGACCTGAGATCAAATCCGGGTAGAGACATAATTATATGTACTATAGCATTATTCTAGCATCTTCATTAGTAGGTACCCTTCGATACTATAGAATTCAGAACTATTTATCTATTTGTTCTTTTAGGCCACTAGTTTGATCCTTGGGTCCTTCAAGGCCCTCGGTCCACCTAAGGCCATCGGGCTAGAAAGGCTTATGGGTCACCTCAAGGACTTTGGGCCACCTCAAGGCCTTTAGTCCATTTCAAGGCCTTCGAGACACATGAAAAATTGTGCTTAAATAGACCAAATGGATTCTATAAAGAACAAGAACTATATGAGGATTCATATCAGGCACATTCACCATGGCAGAGCTAATAGATTTGGAAGAATGAGAGGGTATGGAAATTTTTATCAGGACTAGTCTGTGCATGCATGGGAAGCCTAGTCATCTTCTATGCGAAGGTGGAGAGCTAACATCATGATTTAGATGCTTAGTAAGGGTTGTTTTAAGTAGTTATAGTCTGGATGAATTCCTCTAAGACCTTTGAGACATGTAATGTCACAAATCCTATGGGCCATATAAGGGTTCCCATTAAGGGGATTATAAAAAATGAATAAAAAAATAATTCATTCATGCCATTTGGAAAAATACTTCACATATCATAATAATATGATGGATCTATAAAAAAATTTCACCTTCCACCAATACTACCACTAATGAAAATATAAAATATAAAGATAATATAAATAGAATAATATGATAAGATGATAATATATTTTTAAACTACCCTTTCTATATATCCCATAATAATTCTACCATGTGAAGCTCCCATATAAAAAAATCAAGGTGAAAAAACAAAACTATTCCCACTTTATTCTATAATTTTACATTCAAATAATTATCTATTACATAATAAAATTCAAGGAATACTCACAATTCAATAGATTATGAACATTATTCTCCCAGTAATTTTCCTCTCCAATACTCTAATTCCACATAATTTACATCCATAAATTACATTTCAACATGTATATTAAAAATCCCCAAATAAAATTCATATTAATTATTAACATCCAATATCCCATCAAGGAAATGTTAATAAAAATGATATATCATAATTAAATAAAAATTTAATCATATTTACATGCCAATCATACATCACTCAATAACTGAAAGTATTTATCTACATTAATTAAATAAAATATGAAACTTTATTATTATAATTTTTCCTCCAATTGGAAATTTTATGTTTATAATGTTTTTTTGTAACTCAATATCTAAAAATATCCATTCATTAATATCATAAATGTGCTTCTCTCTCCCAATTTTCATCTTAAAATACCCCCTATTTTTTTAACACTCTCAGAAAAGGAATACTCCATCCTTTGAGAATCATTTATCTACTATCCAAAATTTGAATTGTTTTTTTAAATTTATGACACATTTTGTGTCAATTTAACTATTTCCCAACACATTATATGAGTATCATCTAGTAATGAGTTCTTCTATTAAAAAACATGAATTGTTTTTAAATTTTTACATAATGTTGTGGAAATGAGAAAGGTAGGTCATACATTAGTTTACCACACTATAAATAAATGAGGGTTAATTTCATTATAATATGAGTGATATAAGTATGAGAATACCTATCCACATAAACCCAACATTCCATCTCAGACTCATTTTTCTCCTGATTCTCACAAGACTAGTTTCCCTTATTCATGTAAGATCGGATAAAGGCACTACCCATCCTACGATACCTTTCTATAATAAACTCCCAAAATATGGCCTTTTGGAAAAATTATATAGATAAAATCATAGATAAAATCAAACCAATCTAATATAGGGTCTGGATAAAGTTTTCAATTAAATAATTGTACTTTTACTGAATCATCATAGACTTGTCCATGATTGAAAGGGACTATCAACTTAATATTTAGGATAGTGTCATTTGATAAAAAAATCTTTAATAATTCACAAGATATATCTTCATTTATGTAAACAGTATTAATAATATATAACCATTCCCAATTTGATCATTAAATAATGGACATGGTAATTTATTATTTTGAGCATTCATAAGTTCTTAAAGATTCAATAATTTCTTCACTTATTATATCCACTCCATTACATATTTCAGAACATTGTAGCCCTGAAATATAGGTGTAAACTAATTAAAAAATCCTTGTATATGATCTTATGGTTGACAAATATTCAGCTCCCCCATTATGTTTAGAATATGGGAATAAGAAATGACTAGAGAGACCAGATCTGTATAGAGAGAGTGACTAACATGAGGAACATTCCCTAAAACCAATTTTCTATAATTAATTTATATATATATATGGGAGGATTATTATAAATGAAACAAAATATAAAACATAATAATAAACATTACATGTAATTCCCTCGATCCTAGACACCTAGAGTTGATAGGTTATTTTTTACAAGGTAATAAGTTTTATTGAGATCACATACCCATGATCAATGTTTAGTAATCCTCAAGATACTAAAGAAATAACATTACATTAAATAATCTCATATAACTTCATTAAAGTACAAATAATTACTCTTTAATGTTAACCATATATCTGTTCATATATAATTTTCCAATTTATTACCTAGGGAAATGGGAAACAAAAGAAAGAGGTGATCTCATATGATTAGTATGGGATATTGTACAATGGAAGCTATAATGGTATAATAATGGAATAAGAAATATAGTTCAAAATAGTGATTTTGTAACAATAAATACTTATGAATAATTTAATCCATAAATTTCATGACAAAACATAATCACATAGTTAACAATAAATTATATCATGATGATCGAATAAAATAATTCTAAAAAGCGTAAACATGCCATCAATTCCATATGGTAAGAAATAATACCTAAAGGGTAAGGATTCCCCTATTACCTTATTGTAGTCATTTCATAAGGCATACCCATGAACTATGGGGATATATATTTCAGTTCTATGCCTATCATATAAAATCCCAATGCATTTCATCATACACTAAAAGAACATAATAAATACATGGCCTAATTTTCATGAATGAAAAACTTATAAATACTTACAAAAATTTATCAATAATTCTT
This sequence comes from Viscum album, assembly GCA_963277665.1. NCBI lineage: Eukaryota > Viridiplantae > Streptophyta > Magnoliopsida > Santalales > Viscaceae > Viscum > Viscum album. The sequence continues at coordinate 2,088,794,781 of OY728120.1, forward strand.
ATCTTCCATGATTTTCCTATGTAAAATAAAGGTTTATATGGGATTTTAAATATATTTCCCATAAATCTAAATTAATAAGGAATTATAGGTGAATTCCATTGAATAATATAAGGAATTATTGGGGGTTTACAATGTTAAAAAAGTACGCTTATCAAGTGAAGAATATGGAATTGTTTTTATTAGTTAATTATTAAGATTATGATTATCACTGAGTTTAAGAAATAAAATACGTATATTTGATATTATAGTCTAAACAAATTATGGATAAATCCACTATAAAAATAGAAGTGTTTAATTTCACATATTGGATATGCATTGGGGATATAAGCATTCCATAATGAGAAACTTCTATATAGATATGATTTGATAGAAAAGGTGAACATTATCCAAAGTCAGGTTTAATCTATATGGGACCTGATAGAGTCTCCACTATCCACATAATTGGAATTTATCCTTTTATTAATTCCCATCCATGAAATAATACATCTATAATATCACAAATATGTTCCATACATAGGGTTTTTCTTTGGGACAATATAGAGTATTATTCCAGAGAATTTTGTATAAAAATAGATTATGAACAGAGTATAATGTGAGTGAAATAAGGTATCACATGTATAGTATATCAAGAATTCATCACTTATAACTATATTTAAAAATTATTTGAGTAGGAAATAAAATATTGGAAAGGATACTATAATTGAAATATAAATTGGAGTTTAAAATAGATAGACAAAAAGGACTCTTACCACACTTGAACATCATAGGCTAAAGATGACCCTTAGAAATGACCAAACACATCAAGATTAAAGAGAGAGATATGGGAGATACTTCATGAAATATATATGAGGATAGAGATTTGAATTTTTTATTGGATAAATGAGAATATATTTTATGTATTTGTAGGTGTCCTAAGTGTAATTTCATGGATTAAATTACAGAATATTTTATTTTTTCCATTATCTTAACAGCTCCATTACCCCAATATGGAATCAATACCTCCATTAATTATATACTATAATTATTAGTTCTAAAATTAAATAATAAAGGATACCTTGGATGATTAAAATAATTCATACATATTTATGATTTCATATTCACTATATTTCATTATATTTCATCATTTTTTTGTTGTATTTTACTATTTTACCAGAAATTTCCAAATTTCACCCACTATATAATTTCAAGGTCTTAATTAAAAATATTAAATCCATTTTATCACGTTTAACCAATAATTATTTACATTTTATCTTTTAAATAAGGGTGATGAATTTAGTAAAAAATGGGTATTAGACTAAACACTATTTCATAAATAAAAGAAAATAAACATTAATACTACTTACCACCAAGATACATGGACCCTTAGTATAATGGTATAATTCCCAAGGGTGTGGTTTTAAATTGTGGTATATTCATGTGTTGTTTTATCTAGTAATTATCTATTGGTGATTTCTAATAATATGAACTTCTCCCATAGATTATTCCAATCAAACCTCAATTATTGATGTTATACTTTCATTTGGTACAAGGAAAATACCAGTTATTATGACCTTATCCCAATACCTATTTAATATAATTCGTTAGGTATATTCTTTATATTATAGTAAATGGTTCCTTCACTCTATATCAATTAGTAATTTCTATCGCCCTTAATATGAAAAAAATATAAGAGTCACCTTATAATGGCTATATCACCAAAAATAATAATTCATAATGGCCATATAATGACCATATTTAATCATAAATCCAAAAAAAATAATTCATTGAAATTAAATAATTAATACATCTCATTTTTTCATTATTTCAATATTTCAAATCTAGGGCTTATATTATTTTTCCTTTTTATTGTAATTGTTATAGTTATGATGTTTGTTAAAGAATACATTCCTTGATATATATACATTGTACATGTATTATTATTATTATTCGATTATCCTTTCCCAGTTATTGTATTCATAGTAAATCTGTAGCATTTATTTATACTAAACCATTTTTTAATAATATATTTTTATTTATTAATTGAATTTACTAGGAATTACATTCTCCCTATTATAAAAATTCCATCCTTAAAATTATAAATCAATCCATTAAATAACGTGGATAACACTTTTTATCACATCCTCATGTTCTCATTTTGCCTCATCATGTTGATTATTCCTCCAAATAACCTTCACTAGTCAATTCATATGATTTTAAATAATATTCTCCCATGTATCAAGAATTTTATTTGGATCTTTATTATATGATATGTTAGGATCCAACTAAATACGATAAAGCATTAGAACATGCAAAGGGTATGGCATATACATCCTTAAAATTTATAAATGAATGATATTATGCGCTTGAAAAAGGTTTGGTGACATGGATGAATGATATTCCATGGATCTTATTAGATAAAATATTTCATATGTGTCAATTTATTATGGAATTAGCTTCCCATTCTTGCAAAATTTCATTACCCCTTTTCAGGGTGATATAATTAATAATACATGGCCCCCTAAATGGAATTCATGATCCTTACTCTAGTTGATAGTATAAATTTTTTTATACTATATTCCACCTTGATTTGATTCTGGATAAATCTTACCTTCTATGATATCTCTTACATATGTTCTACACATAATACAAGGATTTATATGGTTCCATTTTTATGAAGGTGTGGTAACTTGTATTATATGAAAACTCCACTAGAGATAAATATTTATCCCAATTCCTTGGATGTCATATGAGATTGAAATTAACATGTCCACTAATGTTTTTTAGTCCTTTTATATTTTTTATTTTTTTGTTGATGTTAGGATATACTAATATTAACCTCCATATTTAAATACTTATGAATGCTCCTCTAAAAAAAATTTTGAATCTTGGATGAGGATTGGATACTACTGATAAATTCATACCATAAAGTCTCACAACATAATTTACATATAACCTAGAAATATATTCCATGGGGAAATTTTATTGAATTTATAAAAATGGGTGGAGTTCATTAGATTGTCAAAATTGACCTATATTGTATTATATCCCATGGATGGATTAGGTATCCCAGTGATGAAATCAATATTAATATTATCCCTCTTTCAATCTAGTATAGGTAAATGTTTCATATCACTAGTGGTAATTTTTTTATCAACCTTCACTTGTTATCTTACTATGGATCTTGTAGTGTGATCTCAAATTTATCACTTCAAATTTTCACACAAAAACTATTCTCGAATATCCCTATGCATCTTGTTGATTCCAGGATTCAGTGAGAAGTTTAAACTCTAAAATTCCTCCAACAACACCGTTTTGCCTCTAGTATTGATCAAACATGTAACAAATTACCACACCTTAAAACTATATCTTCACTAATATTGAATTCTAATAGTTTCTCATTTATCATATCTTTCATCTTCTTGTATAGGACCTCATCATCTTATTGATCTTTCTTAATCCACTCAAATAAACATGGTCAGGTAATTTTTGGAATATTAATGATTCATTCCTTTCCATTTTAATACCCAAATATATTATTAATAAATCATAGATGATTAGATAATTATCTACACATATCATGGATAATATACCAAATAATTTTCTATAAAACACATCTACTACCTTATTTTTTTCTAAATATGGTGATGTACAACCCAGTCATATTCCATGATTAGACCCAACTATATCATTTCACTCATATTAAGATCTTTCTTAGAGAAGAAACATTGCAAACTCTTATTGTCAATGTATATATCACCTCTATCTCCATAGAGATAAAATATCATTATATTTTGTGAAATAATAACCACCATAAACATTAAATCATGAATTGGATAATTTCTCTTTTGGGGTTTCAAATATCCAGATAAGTAAGCTAGTACTATGTCGTTTTTCATTAAAAAACATCTAAGACCTTTCTATTATGTATTACTATAAATGAAAAATGATTCTTTATGTGATGGTAGAATTAATATTGGTTCATTTATCAATATCCTTTTAATTTTTTTTTAAATTTATCTAATCCTTCTATTTACCAAGTTAATTTTACCCCTTTACATGTTAACTTGGTTAAATATTATCTTATAGTAAAATGTTTAAGAAAAATCATTGATAACATCCAGTTAATCCAGGGAAACAATTTATTTTAGTTATTATTACAGGTCTCATACATTCCTTCATATATTTTTTTAAGGTTCAATATATATACTACCCTATGATACAATATTTCCATGTATTAATACTTGATGAATCAAAAATTCAGGTTTCTTTAATTTTTTATATAACACCTTTCTATTAAGGATGTCAATTACAATTTGTATATAACTTTCATGGTCCATATAAAATTCATATTATACATGAATATCATCGATAAATATCACCCAAAATATTTCAAGATAATCCTTTAATGATCTATTAATAAAATCCATAAACCTATATGGATATTTTTTTAAACTAAAATACATTATTATCATCTATTAATTAAAATAAATCATTAAAAATTAATTTTTTAGTATGTAATTCATCTTAATATTAAAAACATTATAACAAGAATGAAGGTTATTCTTTTATAAGTAGTTATCTCTTTGAAATTTATCAAAAATTTCATCAATACATATCAATTGATACTTATTTTTATAGTAAATGCATTTTTTTATAATTATCTATCCATAAACTCATTTAATCATCCTTATTCTTCACAAATAAAACAACTTATCCCTATGATAGAACACCTAGGTGAAAGGAACCATAATCACAAATATCTTGTAATTTCTTGTCTAAATGTACTAATTCTATAACAGTGATTCTATATAGAATCTTTGGTATGGGATTTAAATTAGTATAATATCAATATAGAATTAAACCTCTTGATCTGGGATAATTCTAGGTAATTTAATGGTAATTATATCAATATATTCTTTCATAATGGGAATGACCTCTATTATCATAACCTCCTTCCCATTTATAGATTTTATTTCATATATTTATTCAATAATGAAATCACTATAGGTATATTTATTAGATTAAAAACTATACAAAACCCATAAATTCTAATTTTAACATCCACATATATCTTTATTACTATTAGAGTATCACTTAGGGATTCAATTAAAAAATCAAATCTCAATGTATCAGGGGTTGATTGATTACTATTTACAAACATTCATGATGTAAAAGAGTGCATATATCCATAACCAAATTATTTATTATCTAACTATGAGTGTAAATTCAAATAACATTATGTCACATAATTTGGAGCCTCAACTTTATCTATTGTTATTGGTAAATATTTCACATATCCCCAGTCCTATTATATTGTTGATTCCATTAATAAATGGGGAATTTATTAGAGTAACATTCCATAAACATTCAATTGGAACATTTTTCATTGATTCCTTCTATCTTACCATTTCAATCATGAGCTTGATGAAAAATATATCTATATATAAAGCTTACACAAAATCTTATTCTATAGACCTCATTTTTTTCCTTTCCACGTTTATTACATATAAGGAACTCTTATCCTCTAAAATTTTCTTTTTTAGTATCCCTTTACACCTAGATATTACCCATCCCATTCTCCTCAATAATCCCATTATAAATGATTGATTTTTAAAAAACTTTTTTAGTCTTGATAACACGTGTTTATATCTCTTAGTATTTTAAAACAGTTGGAGAGACGAATTATTTTAAAATAAATGTCTTTAAACCATAAAATAATTAAAAAATCTAGCATTCTAGGTTATATTGATAATCTTCAACATAACGTGATTACCTTGTGAAATTAGACTCATACTCAACCATAATATCTTCTTCTATTTATCAAAAAATCAATAATTACCTTTAAATATTGACATATTACACCAAATGAAATAATGTTTCATGAAAAGTACCCATAAATTCATTCCAGTAAATGTCTTGAATATCCTATACTTTCTTGGTATTTTGAACCAGTGACCATATTTGGTCATCATCACACCTTAAATGAAATATATCCATGAAACATTTTCCCTTATCATTACACCCCAATTCCATAATGAAATTCTTTAATGAATTTATTCATTTCTCTGCCATTTTTTTATTAGTAAACCCACTAAAATATTGAGGTTCTTACCTCATAAAATGATCTAAAGAGGATGATCAAAATTATGAAAAAACCGGTTACTCTATACAGGGAATTTTATTTGTTTTAACTTGAGTTAAATTAGATAGAATAATAATAATTTTTTTAGAACCCACATAAACTTCACTATCTTAAATATTCATACAATCTGTATATTCTCCTCAATCATTAACTTATTCTCTATTTCTTCTAGTACGCAATATTTTTCAACAAATAGAATACTTTAATGATTAATATTATAAAATAATCATATATAAAATATGAATTATATATAAACATTTTCCAATATATGGTCTTATACAACAACCTATGAATAATTTATAATATATATTTCTCCTTAATAAATTTTTAGTATTTGATAGCTTTATTTACATGAAATATCAAGCATAGACGAACTGTAATATACTATTAAAGTATTATTATTAAATGTAAATATTATTTATTAGCTATTGGATTGGCTAGTATGAATAAAAGTAATGGGATTATGGAAAATATTTATAAAATATTTCCTTAATTAAAATTTCTTTATTAATTTATATAAAATAAGTACACAAATTTTAATAATCAAAATATGTGTGAATTAATTTTTTAAATAATTGTATTTTATACATATTATCTAATTTCTATCTAAATAAATTATATTGATCACTTATTATAAAATATAAAATATATTTATAATATATATAACAAAAGGAATAATCATTTATACACTGATTGTTAATTTTTTATAAATTAGGATAAAATAATTTGATGGTAAAAATATTTTTTAATTTAGTTTTATTTTGTGCAATATAATTTATATTAATAAATTAAATTAATAGATATTGATAAATGATTTTACTGAAATGTGAAGATATTGTATTCGATAAAATATATTAAAATTAATATAATTTTAGTTACTAAGAAAGGATTAAGAATAATATTTTCTTTATTCTTAAATATTCATTTCCTCAAAAAAATGGGTTTTAAAAAATTTTCATGTAGATATTGGAATTAATTTATACCACTTAAAAAAATTTAATCTTCTAAAATGGATTCCAAATATTAAATCATCATAATTAAAATTATGCTATAAGTTCTACTTAATTTTTATCCTTAAATAATAATTAACATGGTAAAAATCTTGTTTCCATAGTATGGGTTAAAACGATTAAAAGATGGGTTAACCTAAGAGAAAGGGATTAAAATAAAAAAATCATTCTTAAATATCATTGGTTGATTTTATTTTGACCATAACCTTATTATATTATAAAATATTACAATTTGGATCCAATTTACAAGAGTAATACATATATTGTATAATAAAGTTTCAAGTATTTACATGTTTTCCCCCAACCTCACTTATGGAAGGGCGACTCATCTTCTCACTTATCCACACCACTCGGGGACTATAATTCTTAAAATGAATGCCCAAAACCCATCCCAAAATTCTTTAAAAAATCTAAAAGTTCATAATATCACCACTTTATCTCTAAAGAAGGCTTCATGTGTAATTTTAAAGAAGATACCCAATGAAGTTTTAATTGTCTTTACCGATCTATTTCGAGTTTCTTTCTCCCTTAACCTACTAAAAATCTTATATAACCAAATTAATATGATGAAATATATATATATATATATATATATATATATATATATTTACTATAATTAAATTTGTATGTGTTAATTTAAAACAATTTTCAATATACTTTATATCTCATGGAAAATAGAAACATCCCTCATGGGTACATACAGACTATCATCTCCATGAAGCAATGTATTTTATTTTTCATCACCATCTCTAATGGATCGTGATATAGATAGATTTCATGTATATATATATTAATTTTAAAAAAAATATTATTATTATTTAATAAATAATATTATCAACCTTTTTTCCCTCATTTTTGTTGTAAAATGACAATTTCACTCATGCATATGTGTGGACGACCTCCTTTACAAAGAGACATGATTCATTTTATGAATTTTACTAAAAAGGATGGTAATAAAGATATATTTGATGAAAATATATTATATTATTATAATATTATGACTCTTTAAATTTAGATTATTATTTACCTTTCTTTCATTCCATTCATTATAAAATTAAAACATCACTCATGCATACACATAGACTATCATCTCCAAGAAGTGAAGTATTTAATTTTTCACCAGTGCTATATGTAAATAGTTATATAAGATTATATAATGAATAAATATGATACATATGACTTGTTAGGATTTTGAGTATGATGAAACCATTACCAAAGTTCAGGAATATGAATCTTCAAACTGAAACTTGCCTAGTAAATGGAACAGTTAGTACCTAAATAATGATTTTAATGAAGAATTGTTAATAAATGGGTAGTTCTAAATTATAAGGGAATTATATATTGTATGATAATTATGAACATGGTTATAATTTATATTTATAATAAAATAAATTTATTGTATGTGTCATTAATAGATTTCACAAAGAATTTCAAGACTTAAAGTAAGGGTTTTTTTATAATATCATTCATTTTCAAGATTTTATATATTAAATTTATAGTAAGGGAAATTATATGATATATATATTTTTAACAAAATATATAATATTTTCACCTATTTAGTTCTAGTATTTTCATGTTTTCATCTCATTCTCCTATCTTTGTTATAAAAAATGATCAAGAATATGTTTATAACAAAATCCAACCTTATTTCCTCTTTTCTATTGGAAATATTTCTCATACAAGTACATGTTTTTTCAAAAAAAAATCTAGATGTTTTGAACAATACATAAAAATTTTAAAATGGTTTTTTAATACCTTTAAATTTATTTATAAATTAATAAATCTAATTATTTTAGTTGTTTTTTCAATGACTGACTTTTTTACTTTTTACAAAAGTGTGAAATGAATTATCTCTTTTAATATATTCAGCATGAATATATTTTGCCTCTATAATTTATTTCCTTCATCATAATGATTAAATTACAATTTTAAGAATTTTTACATAAAAAATACTACATCCATTTCTTGGGTATTTTAGTTTTTAAATGTTACCAAAAGAAAAGGTACATTTTCCAATAATTATTGAGTAATGTTTTAAATGTTTTGATAAAAGTGTTTTTCATATATATCAACATATTTTATGGACTTTTATGATTCACATTGGATATGATCTTATGATACCATAAAATTCCTTTATATGTATGGATTATGATTATGATTTTTTAGTGATGCTTTCATGAAACCTATTTCTTTCTCAATGGTTAAATCATCTGTAAAGAAATGATGAATGCTTTTATGGTTTTTGGAATATATAATAATGGTTTATTGTTATGTGATAGGTTATTCTATTGAAACCTTTCGATACATTGGTAAATGTTTTATATATCATGATATTAAAGGCCACAAGGGTGGTTAGCCTAATACTAGATAGATATATGGGTTTTTATCCCAATACCAAGAAGTTTCACAGATGGTTGTCCCATGAATATTATGTGATTAATTTGCTGGTGGGTAGCCTTGACATTCGATGTGACAAATATCATGGTGGGTAACCTTGATATTTTATTTCAATGTTTATATTTATGCCAAATTATTATGTCATATTCTTATTCTTAAGTTATTCCCTCATCACTTATGATTGTTTGATGTTCCACACTCTTATGACTTATGTCATATTTTATTACAATGATTTATGACATGAATCATGATTTTATATTTATTTCTTTAGTTATGACCTTTATATACCTTAATTGTGTTCTCGTACCCTTATAAACATCTTATATTCCCTTAAGATATTTGAATTTGGTCTCCCATGATTACCATTACCAAAAATATTAATCTCACCCCTTATTACGTTTCCATTTTCCAAGGTTATGATGAATGGTATTAAGTAAACTAAACCTATAAGGGAACCATATGAGAAGAATGTTTGTGTGGGATATTGAATTTATTTCATTAAATGTGATTATTATGTATCTAGTCTCTATATATAGTAAATGTTTAAATTTTTGGGGTATGTATTAATTTTATAAGTCTTAAATATTCTTCTAAAATGATGTAATTTTTATGTAAGTGATTCTTAGGATTCCCCATAACTTTAGGATACCAATAAATCTAATCCTAAAATAATATATTGAATTTTTTTAGAGGTAAGATGTGTTTTATTTTCCTTTGTTTCACTAAATATAATTCTCATGGTATCTACTAAAATATACTTAGAATATAACTATAACACCAACAACCCTACTTACCCAGATTTTCTAGGTTATTTATAACATAGTTATAATATTTCCTAAAATTGAATACCCATGATCAAGGTTTAGTAATCCTAAAAATACTAAAGAAATATCATTAAATTTATTTGAAAAATATTACATCATTTGAGTGCACATAATTATTCAATATTGTTATCCACAAATATGGTCATACATTATATTCCACTTCATTTGAAGCACCTCGACACTAGTATCCCATAGTTGGTGTCTACTTTGTTATAGTGTCATAATATACAAGGAATTAAATCTCAAAGGATTTAATAGTTTAGTAGTATTGGTAAAATAAATACATACTTGAAATTATTATTAAAATTGAAAAAATAAAATACATGAATTGTTTTCTTTGAGAACACTATTATTCCACTTATCATATCCATTAATATCAATCACAAAACACTTCCTGGTATCCTATGGAAAATAAAACATGATAAATGGGTGACCTCAGATTCTCAATATGAGTAAGCGTATAGCAGAAGCTATGAATAAATAAGGCATAATCAATATGACAAGGTAAATAGGTGAAACATATTTCCTTTAATAAATAACTTCAGAATAATATGGTAGTAATAAATGATGATCGAATAATTTCATATAAATAATCACATGAGTTCAAAACATAACCATTTATATTCTAACTAATCGAATAATCACATGAAATATCAGTAATCGAATTCATAATGATGGAATGCATAATGTTGTACATCTAAAACATATCATTGAGGCCTTGTTCTAATAAATATAAATATAGTTTAGGCCTTGTGATAAGACATATATATAAATGTTGAGTCAATAAGGTTTTCCTTATGACTTTTCCATTTCTTCTTTTTTTGAAAATCACAAACACCTTATACATAAGAAAATATATATTTTTCTTCTATAAGAAAAATTCCCTTCCTTAAAGAGATTTACCCTAACCTATATTTTCTTTTACATAGCAATATTTTTCTTAACTATAAAAATCAGATTCATAACCAAAACCTGGGAATCATATAATGCTAAGGTATGAAGAATTCTATTTTAGGATCCTAATTCTAGATACGAACTCTAATAAAGTTCCACTCTGAATTCTGGATATGAACTCTGATAAAGTTCCACTCCGAATTATGGATACAAACTCTAATAAAGTTCCACTCCGAATTATGGATACAAACTCTCACAAATTTCAACTCCGAATTATGGACTGTGAACTTTTATTAGTTCGACTCCAAACTCTTATTAGTTCAACTCCGAACTTTTACTAAGGTCGACTATGAACTTTTATTAGTTCGACTATGAACTTTTATTAGTTCGACTCTGAACTTTTATCAGTTCGACTCCGAACTTTTATTAGTTCGACTATGAACTTTTATGATTTCGACTCCGGACTTTTATGAGTTCGACTCAGAACTTTTATTAGTTCGACTCCGAACTTTTACAAGTTCGACTCTGATCTTTGAAAGTTCATATTCTAAACTCTGGTGAAACCAGACTCCAAATTTCCTTATAAATTCAGACTCCGGACTTCTACAGAATTCAGATTCTGAATTCCTATAAAATAGAATCTGAACATATTTTTATTATAGACCCCGAATTCCATTTTGGTTAGACTTAGAACTTTTATTTTGCCTACATTACAAACTTTTTACTTACACTCTGATTTGTTAAGTTTGTTATAAAATAATGCCATGCTTTTAGTTACACATGTTTTATTATAAAACAATGTCATCCATTCTGTTTCTAACAAACTATTGGTTTAGTGAAACGTGTACAGGTCCCTCTGAAATTCAAGAAAAATATGACCGTTGGAGGAGGGATCCAACCGTTCCAACCGAGCCTATAAATTGGAGCTCATTTGAAAGAGCTCAATAAGAAGTTGATCACTCTAGAGACCACACACTGTTAAGGTGATTTCTAGAGAGAGAAGCTTTTCATGCTTTGTGCATACTGAACCGCTCGTTCAGATTGCTTCATGCGACTCCGAATGTTGGTGATTACATTCGAGGGCTTCCGAGGATAGGAAGACAGAGGTGCTGACTACCTTGAAGTTCGAAGGATTCCTTACTGAGGAAGATAGAGGTTCCAACTAACTTGAAGTTGAGGGCTTACGGGGATAGCAAGATAGAGACTCTGATATTCGTATCGAGGGATTACCCTGGTGTGGGTAAGACAGACTTTCTTGAAAGTATAAATCAAGGGACCTTTATCCAAGGTTGTTGGATACCCTTCTCTTTGGGTTAAAATAATTATACCTTGTTACTTGTAGTTTTACTACTTTTTTTTTCTGCAATTTTGTATTGTAAGGAAAGTATAACTCTCTTATATTTCCTTACACTTGAACTATGACTTAATTAGATTCTATACACTTTAAGGTAGAATCTCATATTGTAAACTTTGGTTCCAATTCTCCAATTGGTGTTAGAGGTGTTATTAATTTTCTTAGTTTAACTTTGTTAAACTTAGATCTTTCCTTGTTTAAGGAAATTTTTTAAAGTGTACAATTCACCCCCCCCCCCTCTTGTATATTGAGCATCTACATCATTATTTCAATCCTAAAATTGGTATCAGAGGATGTTAACTCCAACCCCAAGGGTTATTTCAATCTGATTTAATCTCACAATTAGATTTAGAAGAAATTTTTTCTAATTCTTTCTCGGAATAGATTTTTCAGATTCGATTTTTCAGACTCATAAAGTTAGGATTCATCTTTTTCTAACATCTACTAAAGTTCTATTTTTTATGTTACATATAATATCCGGAGTCAATTTTCTGGAGTCATATTATTTTTTAGACTCATATATTTTCTTTCATTACGAACTCTTGTTGCTAACAAGTTTTGTGAGCCAAAGATTATTTTAAGGATGGAAGGTTTAAATGTTGGATCTATAGACAATCTAAATCCAACCAGACCTCCTATTTTTGATGGGAATGACTATGAATATTGGATAGATAGGATGAAGACTTTCATTATCAACACTGGTGTCGAAAATTTCATTATTCTTACTAGTGGATATAAAATTCCTAACAAGCAAGTGAGTACCTTTACAAATCAAGAGAAACATGATTATCAATTGAATTATAAGGTATGCAATACTCTACTCTGTTCAATGACAAGAAACATATATAGCCAAATTTCTTCTTGTGAAACAGCTAACTGTATCTAGAAGAAACTTGAATTTACTCACTTTGGAACCTCCAAAGTAATTGAGACAAGAAGAGCTATGTTGAGAGTTGAGTATCATGGTTTCAATTTTCCTTATAGAGAACCTATAAGCAAAGTACAACAAAGATTTATGACTATTGTGAATAGCTTACAATCCATGGGAGAAAAAGGTTTGGATGATGAGGCTCTTGTAGAAAAGATCATCGACATTATTCCAAATGAGTGGGAGTCCAAGAGGACAACCATTGATGAAAATAGGAAAGTCACTCAAATCTCCTTAGATGGGATATTTGGAACTCTTCTTCAGTATTAAATGAGAATGAAGAGAGATGCTGACAATATTAAGAAGAAGAATGTGAATGGATGAGTTGCTTTTATAACCACTTCTAAACACATGAAATCCAAGACCCCAGAAAGAATAACTAGATCGAAATCTAAGAAATTTGTTATTCATAGAGATTCTAGTGACACAGAAAAGTCAGAAAATGAGTCAGCTAATCTTGCTCAGAGAATGAACAAGATTGTTTCTCAAAATAATTATCAGAATAAGTATAAGAAGAAAGACTACAGAGACAAGAAAGATAGAGAAGTTATTTGTTATGAATGCAAGAGAGTTGGACATATTAAACCAGATTGTCCTTTGCTCAAGAAGAAATAAAGGAAAGAAAGGCATTTTGAAAGGAACAGAAAGAAGTATTATAAATCCAAAGCTAAGAAAGTTCTGAAATCCAATGACACCTGGAGTGCGAGTGGTGGTGAATCTTCAGATGAATCTTCTGATTATGAATCTTCAGGACAGAATAATCTTGGTCTTATAGCCATATTACCTATTTACAATCATTGATTTATGGCTAAGGTACATAATGTTGAAGCATTGACCAATGTTTCTTTAAATTCTAATGATAGTAAATATTATAACTCTTCAGAAGAAGAATCTTCTTCTGATGAATAAAACACTTTACCTACCTATGAAGAAGTTTCAAGGGTTGCTGAACTACTTGAGATTGAGAATTCTAAACTCAATAAAAAACATGATAAGGAAAACTCTAGAAATACTATTCTTACAGAAGAAATATCAGATATTTCTAAATATCTTGATAAGAAAAATGCATATTTTATAATTATTTCAAAAAATCTTGAGGAAGTAAATTCTGAGAAGAATAAACTTTCTAAAGATCTAGAAAACGTAATTTCTAAGAAAAGTGTTTTTGAGCCTACCTCCTGTTCCAAATCTAATAATTTTGAAGATAAAAACATGGTTATAAAACTCAAGTCCAAAATTTTTTCCATAAATAAGTGTTTATCAAACTTTACTCATGGTAAAGAAAATTTTGATAATATGTATTCACAAATACGACCTTTAAGAAACAAGTTCGGATTTGGTTATACCCATGAAAAATCAACTTTTAGTAATAATTATTTTGTTCCTCAAAGTGCCTCATTTTGTTCCAAGTGTCAATATGGTGGTCACTGGGCAAAGAATTGTTCTTTAAACAAAGGCCAAACTTTAGGTTTTCATAAGGCTTATTTTTCTAAAAAGATGTGGGTACCCAACATATTGTTATCTAAAAATCTCGGATCCAAAAAAGTTTGGATTCCGAAAGTCTAATTATTTTCTCATTTTCAGGAAAATAGGGAGAATTACAAAAACTATACATGGTACATGGATAGTGGATGTTCCCGGCATATGACTGGTAATAAAAGCTATTTTGAAAAGATTATCAAGATGAAAGGAGGAAAAGTAACTTTTGGAGATAATGCTCAGGGAGAAATTGTTGGTATAGGTAATATTTTTCTTCTTGGTAAAACCTTGATTTCAAATGTTTTGTTTGTTAAAGGTCTTAAGCACAACCTCATTAGCATAATTCAATTATGTGATGAAGGATACCTTGTGAATTTTAGGAATGATAAGTGCTTAGTACACAATTCCAAGGAAGAGTTTATTCTTTCTGACCATAGGCAAGAGAATGTTTACACATTAAACATAGAAGACCTTAGGTGCCAAGACTTACCTTGCCTAAGTGTAATGGAAGATCATTCTTGTTTATGGCATAGAAGACTATGTCATTGTAACCTTAGGAACTTATGTAAACTCTCTAAGAAGAAACTAGTTAAGGATCTACCGGAGCTTAGATTCGATTCTTTTAAAGTTTGTGATCCTTGTCAATATGTCAAGAAACATAAATCTAGTTTTAAATCAATCGGTTAAGTCTCAACAACTGATGAATTGGAGTTGGTACACATGGATCTTTTTGGTCCAACACAAACTGGAAGCATTGGAGGCAAATACTATGTCTTTGTTCTAGTTGATGACTACACTAGATTTACATGGGTCTATTTTCTAGCAAATAAGTCTGAAGCCTTTTCTTATTTCAAAAGTTTTAGAGCCCAAGTTAAAAATGAGAAAAACCTTCCGTTGAAAACTATTTATAGTGATCATGGAGGAGAATTTCAAAATTCTGATTTTGAAACTTTTTGTAGTAGAAAAGGTATTACTCACAACTTTTCAGCACCTAGAACTCCTCAACAAAATGATGTTGTTGAAAGAAGAAATAGAATTCTTCAAGAGATAACTAGAACCATATTGAGTGAATATTCTATAGCTAGACATTTCTAGGCAGAAGCTGTAAGTACTGCTTGTTATATGATAAATAGAGTTTTGATTAGACCTTTTCTTAATAAAACTCTTTATGAGTTATGGAATGGTAGAAAACCAAGACTTTCCTACTTAAAGGTTTTTGGTTGCAAGGTATTCATCCTGAATACTAAAGATAGTCTTCACAAATTCAAACCAAAATCTGATGAAGGAATTTTCTTAGGCTACTTCACAACTTCTAAGGCCTATAGAGTTTTCAACAAAAATACTTGTACTGTTGAAGAAACAGTGTATGTAAAATTTAATGAATCTGATCCTTTTATTTTTAAATCAGCCCAATATACATCCTTAGATGTGTTTTCAAAAACTGATTATCAACCTTTGATAGAAAATCCTTCTGAAAAGGAAAATGTTCAAGAAGATACTTCTGAAACATTTACCCCTGAAGATTTTTTAACCTATGTTGATGAACAGGTTTTACAAAACCCAAATCAGGTGTCTCTTAAGAATCATCCCAGTGATAGTATCATTGGTGATGTGAATCAACCTGTAAGGACTAGAAGTTCCTTGAGAAATGAAGTAGAACATCTAGCATTCCTTTCCCAATTAGAACAAAAAATCACTGATGAAGCTTTAGGTGGTGATGATTGGATCAAAGCCATGCAAGATGAACTAAATGAATTCAAAATGAATAAAGTATGGACCTTGGTTGAAAGACCTAAGGAAACTTCTGTTATTAGA
The DNA here is from genome assembly GCA_963277665.1 of Viscum album. NCBI lineage: Eukaryota > Viridiplantae > Streptophyta > Magnoliopsida > Santalales > Viscaceae > Viscum > Viscum album. The sequence continues at coordinate 2,088,811,603 of OY728120.1, forward strand.
GTAAAGTGGGTCTTCAGAAATAAGTGTGATGAAAATGGAGTCATTGTTAGAAATAAATCTAGACTAGTTGCTAAAGGCTATAATCAGCAAGAGGGAATAGACTATGAAGAAACCTATGCTCTAGTAGCTAGACTAGAATCTATTCGTATCTTACTTGACTTTGAAGCATTATTCAATTTTAAACTTTTTCAAATGGATGTGAAATGTGCTTTTCTTAATGGTTATATTCAAGAGGAATTTTTTGTTGAACAACCTCCTGGCTTTGAAGACACAAAATATCCTGATCATGTTTTTAGACTTACCAAAGCTCTGTATGGCCTTAAACAATCCCCACGAGCCTGGTATGATAGACTTACAGGATTTTTGCTTCAAAATAACTATATTAAGGGAAATTCATATCCAACCCTTTTTATAAAAAAAGATAAGAAAAATGTTTTGATTGTTTAAATTTATGTTGATGACATCATATTTGGTTCAACTCAGCAATCTTTAACTGACTCCTTTTCAAGTATAATGAAATCTGAGTTTGAAATGAGTATGATGGGTGAGTTAACATTTTTACTTGGTTTTCAAATTTCTCAAAAACCAGAAGGTACCTATATATCTCAACATAAATATATTAAATATCTTCTTAAAAATTATGGGTATGACAACACTAAGAGTATAAGTACTCCCATCAGTACCTCAAACTCTTTATATCTTGCTGAAGCTGGGAAACCAGTAGATCAAACATCTTTTAGAGGTATGACAGGAAGTCTATTATACTTAACAACTAGTCATCCAGACTTAATGTTTTCAGTATGCTTATGTTCAAGATATCAATCCAATCCTAAGGAATCTCACTTAAAGGCAGTGAAAAGAATTTTTCACTATTTAAACGGAACCATAGATCTAGGATTATTTTATACTTCTGGAAAATGATTTTGTTTTAAAAAGCTTTTCGAATACTGACTTTGGTGGGTTTAGAATGGATAGGAAAAGTACATCCTGAACTTGTCATTTATTATGAGATTCGTTGGTTTCTTGTTCATGAAAGAAGCAACACTCAGTAGCACTCTCCACTGCCGAAGCTGAATATGTAGTAGTTGGAAGTTGTTGTGCTCAAGTTTTGTGGATGCAACACACACTCACAGATTATGGCTTGAGTTTTACAAAGACTCAAAAAAATTTTGATAACACAAGTGCCATTGACCTTAGTAAAAATCCTTCACATCACTCTTGTGAAAATCATATAGATATTAGGAATCACTTTCTTAGGGATCACACACTTAAAGGAGATATCATTCTTCAGTTTATCAGAATGCAAGATCAACTTGCTGACATTTTTACAACATCTTTACCTTCTGATATATTTGAATACATTAAACAGAAGTTAGAAATGATAACCCTAAGGTAATTCTTCTTCATTAACTTCTTGTTGAACAACTCTCCTTATAGTAATAAACTCCTTTTCATAGGGGGAGTATATGTGCTTGTTAGTGTAATCAAAAAATTTCATAGTCAGTTTTCAAACTTGGGTAACCTATTTTTTCGTAATGAGAATTTTCGTAATGAATTTTCCATAATGAGAATTTTTGTAATCAATTTTTCCGTAATGAGAATTTTCATAATGAATTTTTCGTAATGAGAATTTTCCTAATGAATTTTCCGTAATGAGATTTTTTGTAATGGATTTTCCGTAATGATAATTTTTGTAATGAATTTTCTGTAATGAGAATTTCCATAATGTTTTTTTTTCAAAATTATTTTTTCATAATTATTTTTCGTAGTCAAATTTTTTCTTCAAGAATAATATTACCAATTATGAACAATATTTCTAGGCAATCTGAAAGGTATGATTTCCTTAATTAAGTTTTCGTAGTCATATTTTTCTTGCTTGTATTTTCCTATGAGTTTTAAAAAATTTCGGATTCTATTTTTCTTAAATCCAAATGTTTTTCATAAAAACCTCAAAAGATCGGAGTCAAGTTTTCCTTGTGGTTTATATCTCAACCATCAGATCAGATCTCAATGTATCTCAACCGTTCGATCAACCATGGAATTTGAACCGTCATCTCAACACCAATATAAAGGGGACCCCTGAGGGTCGTCCCACATCGGTTTTTCAAAGCTTTCGCGCCTTGAAGCCCTGATTCTCTTCTTAAGGACCATTCCGATCTTTGTCAAAGCCGTTCTGAATCTTCCAGAACTCTTCACTCCGAATTTCTATTGAAGCTACATCTCAAGATATGTCTACCTCAAAGCCAATCTCAAAGTGGTTAGTTTTCAAGGAAAGGTTAGTGCATCCGGATTTCTACAATTTTGATTCTCTTATATCTAAGAATATAAGATTGAATGGCTGGGAAGATGTTTTCTTGTCTAATTAAAAGAAACAGGATCCGTTTTATATAGATTTACTTGTTGATTTCTACGAGTCTAATTCCTTCTAGCAGGAATATGGCAGAGAGTTATTTTCTTTCAAGTCTTATGGTAAGACTTACAAATTATCTTACACCAAGGCTACAATCCTAGTGGGTTTATCTTACGAAGGGGAAGCTGAGTTTTTCTCACATAAACTTCCAGATGATCAAGGAAGTTTCAACAAGGTGAAGGCATTGAAATTTCATGGACTTAAAGATACCAAGACTGCTAAGATTGATCATCTCTCTCCAAATAATCAGATTCTACAGTTGTGGGTACAAGGTTTTCTAGTACCAAGAAGGGGTGATAAGGATAATCTGAAGAAGAGTGATATTTATGTCATAGATTTCTTGGTAAATATAAGGAAGATAAATCTGATGAGGCATATTTTGATTACATTTAATAATATAAAAGAAGGGAACTTGAGATCTCAAATCATTATGTACCCTGCCTTACTATCAAAGCTGATAGTTCGGTCCCTAGATTCTTTCAAGGTTGCCTGTAAGTCTAAAGTTCGGAATTGTACGCTTATGCTCGTCAGTTATGATACTTTGAAAATAATGAAGATGGGTTTTTCTGTTTAATCCGGAGAATTCTATCCTTTACCAGAAGGAGAGGCTGAGACCATTCTAGGAAATGTAGAGAAGGATGAACCAGTGAAGAAAGCTTCTAAGAAGAGGAAGCTTAAGGAATTGGTTGTTGAAGACAAAACTCCCAAAGATAAGGAAACCCAGTCCACACCACCCAAGCCAAAGAAACAAAAATCTTATCCAGATTATGTGGCTACTAAGTGGAGAGAAGACAAGGAGAAGAGGAAAGAAGGGGATCCATAGTTTGGATTGGACCCTACTAAGGCTAAGGCCTTAAGGGAAAGAGCTGCTGATGAGTTAGAAAAGCAAGCTAAAGAAAAGAAGTTGAATAAAAATATGTCTGAAGATGAGATTATTCAATCCCTTTTGAAAGCAACCGAAATAGATTCTGAGCAGATTCCGGTTTCGGAAACTTTCCTTACCAAACCTTTACCAGAAACTCCAAGAAAGAACTTTATCACTCCAGAAAAATCTAAGGGTAAAGAGGTAGTTGATGATTTAGAAAAACAAGATGGTGAAGAAGTATAAGAAGAGGTTGTTGAAGAAGAAGAAGAAGAAGAAGGAAGTGATGATCTGGATGATTTGATCAAACAAGTAGAAGAGTATCAGGAAAAGGCTGAATCCACAAAATTACCCACTTCGAGAAAGGCAGTTGAGAAAGAAACTACCAAGGATGATAATAAGCTAGAGGAAGAGAAGGAAAATGTTTTATCTAATGAGGAAGAATCTTATGAGAATAATTTCCTTGAAGAAGGGGCAGAAAAGGAGAAACCAGATGAATATTAGATTGTTCAATTATCAGAAAGTGAGGAAGAGTCTCCAGATGAACAACCCATTCTGAAATCTGACAAGGGGAATCAAGTTCTGATGGACACACCAATAAAAGATATTATCAGGAAGAAAGCAGTTGGTGATTCTTCTAGAAGGATGTTGGTTCATGTTGAGGAAGAGAAATCTCCAAGCAAGTTATCTGATTCGGAATCATCAGCACATGGTCATGATTTTGTGGTTGAATCTCTGAAGAAGTTGGTTGACACCATTCTGATTTTTCCAACTATAGACTCCAGATGCCAGATGATGCAGCAAAGTTTGAATCAGAAATCATAATCCTTATCTATGGTGATGGATAAGTGTATAAATATTTATGCCAACCATAGAATTTTTCTTATCAATTATTATGTACATAAGAAGTCTTGCAGTAAAATAACTTTGTGGTCAAAGAAGGTGGATGAGGACTTGGTTGAGTTTGAAAATTTTCAAAATGAGGTGAAAGATGCCTTTGATAATGAGGATAACAAGATTAAGAATCTTTAGGAAGAGATGATCATTGAGAAAAGTTCTCAGAATCAACAGGTCAGATATCTGAATGGGAAGCTTAACTCGGTAGCTCATAACTAGAAAGGGGAAAGAGATTTCCAGATTGAGTTTAAAGAGAAGTTGGAAAATCAAGATGAATTACTAAAGATGCAGGAAGAGGCCATGAATGCTCAGGCAGAATCTTTGAAATCCCAATATGAAAGGATAAAATCCTTAAGGAGTCAAGTTGAGGAAGACCAAAGAGATTTGAAGAAACTCAAAACCTTGTTGAAGAAGCTTATTCTGAAGGAAAAGGAGGAAAAATAGACAAATCCGATATTTTGTTGTATTGGTTTTCCTTGTAAAATTTTCTTGACTCTAATGAAAATTTGGTTGGTTGTATCTTGTTATATACTAATGTTTCAGGTACCATATTTTATTTTACATTCCCTTAACTTCTTTTTGAAAATCACAAAGGGGGAGAAGGGAAAAGAACTACTAAAAAGAGGAGAAAGAAAAAATTAAAATGAGGAAGAAAAATTTCTAAGTGAAGATATCCTTAAAGTAAAGGGGAGTTTCTCACTATGAAATTTTTCATTCCCATGATAATGAAAACTCAACTCCGGAAATTCAGAATACAATCCTTAGAGTTTCAATGTCTAAGGGGGAGTTAGTTGTATTTATCATCATCCATGAACAAAGGTAGATAAGTTTTAATTTCAAAGTCAAATCAAATTTTTCAAAGTCCTATATTATTTTTCGTAAGGATGTTTGTGCTTTCCAAAAAGGGGGAGATTGTTGATTCAATAAGGTTTTCCTTATGACTTTTCCATTCCTTCTTGTTTTGAAAATCACAAACACCTTATACCTAAGCAAATCTATATTTTACTTCTATAAGGAAAATTCCCTTCCTTAAAGAGATTTACCCTAACCTATATTTTCTTATATATATAAATATTTTTCTTAACTATAAAAATCAGATTCATACCCAAAACCTGGTAATCATATAATGCTAAGGTATGAAGCATTCTATTTTAGGATCCGAATTCTGGATACGAACTCTAATAAAGTTCCACTCTGAATTCTGGATACGAACTCTGATAAAGATAAACTTCGAATTCTAGAGATGAACTAAGATAAAGTTCCACTCCGAATTCTGGATACAAACTCTAAAAAAGTTCAACTCCAAATTCTGGACTCTGAACTTTTATTATTTCGACTCCAAACTCTTATTAGTTCGACTCCGAACTTTTACTAAGTTCGACTACAATCTTTTATTAGTTCGACTCCGAACATTTATTAGTTCGACTCCGAACTTTTATTAGTTAAACTCTGAACTTTTATGAGTTCGACTCCGAACTTTTATTAGTTAGACTCCTAACTTTTATTAGTTCGACTCCAAAATTTTACAAGTTCGACTACGAACTTTGAAAGTTCAGATTATGAACTCTGGTGAAACTAGACTCTGAATTTCCTAAGAAATTCAGACTCCAGACTTCTACAGAATTCAGATTCTGAATTCCTATAAAATAGAATCCGAACATCTTTTTATTATAGACTCTGAATTCTATTTTGGTTAGACTCCAAACTTTTATTTTTCCTACTGTTTCTGACGCTTTCGCTGGGGCACGTGCAACCGTCTGTGGGGAGGACGCGCTGCTTGTTGTCCTACATTCCCGCTTTCTAAAGGCGAGCGGCATCCATTCCTTGTTCAGGGACGTCTGCTCCTTGATCGAAACTGGGATGATGGGATATTGTTTCTTCCTTCCATGGATTTGTCCTCAGAACTCGTCACCTAGTTTGGGTCTCCCTCATAGATTTAAGACGAGTTCGTGAAGCTCATTCCCGGTGCCATATCTACATGGACGCCAGTTAATTGCGCTACTTCTGTTGAGACACTCCAAGGGGTCTTGTCAGGGCAGAAACCTTCGGTAAGGAGAATGTTCACGTTGGGGTGTCGTTGTCATGTCTTGACGCTGGGGGTCGGCATGTTTTTCTTCTGTCCCTTATCACAGGGCTTCTCGAGGGAGCAGAAGCCCGAGGAATCCCACATCAAACACGGGGATTGTGTACCATATGAGGTTTTCCTCAGCTTCCCATGTTTAACATGGGGTATGTCACGAGTTTAACATATTTTGGAGATGGATAGGGATGAAGGACCCCTAGGGGGAACACCGATGTTGGGGCCAGCACGTGGGCGGCTTCCCAGATGTCATGGAGTGGGATGGGGTGGCATGATCTCATCAGGATGTGGCGGCCCGGGTAAGGATCAGGATGGATGGTGGAGTGACGGGCTTGAACCTCGTGGAGACTTCCTACGTATCCCCATGGCAGGGAATCAATGTCTGTGTAGTTCGGTGGTACGGTGGGACACCTGGAGAGGCGACCCGTGATAATGAACGCATGGACTAAAGCCTGGAGGAAGTAAGATCTCTGGGCTAGGGCATGAGCTTCCCAAGGAACGTGGGCTCAGGGGGGAAGTCAGGATGAGATGTGGGTGTGAGACATAGGGCTTACGCTCTGAGACGAACCAAGAGGGGGAATACAGTTTAACATCATACGGGATGAGATACAGTTTAACGTCACGTGGGATGAGATATAGTTTAACGTCATGTGGTACGAGATAAAGTTTAACGTCATACATGACAAGAGATTTGGGGCTTATGCTATGAGGCGGCCCATGGTGGTCATCGAACCGATGTGGAGAGGTCGGGACGACCGGGTGGTGGGCTTGAACCTCGTGGAGGCTTCCTACATACCATGCGTTATCATGGATCAAAGTCCATGTAGTTCACTGGGATGGGGCTTATGCTCTGAGGCGGCCCATGAGGGTGTCATGATTGATGCGTGCTCTAAGCCCACATGAGTCATGCTCGGTGTGAGAAACAAGAGGCAGCAGGGACCAGACGATCATGTCACAAAGGGTGCGTCCATGAGAAGCGGAATGGGGCTTAGGCGTTGAGCGGCCCAAATAGGAAACAGAGGCTTACGCGTGGTTAGCGGCCCTTGGTGTCGGGGCTTACTCCCGGGTGGAGGCCTGTGGTGTGACAAAGCGTAGTGGGAAAAGGACTCCACTGTCCTTGGCAGGGGGAAGTACGGAGATGCACGGGTGCAACCTTCCGCAAGAGAGGCTAGGGGCTTACGCTCTGAGTCAGCCCTTCCCCCGTGGACAAACGCCACTCTGACAAGTAGGATCTCATTCCATGCGAGGAAGAGCCCATTCATGTGGAGACGAGTGGTCATAAAGAATGCTCGAGCTGGGGGGACCCTACATGCGAAGCACGGGGTCAGACCACAGTTTAACGTCATGTGTTAAGGACAAGGTGCTTAGCAGTTTAACGTCCTGCCGCTTGGATGAGGTGGGTTCGCTCCACACCCCTAGGGCTTACATGCCCAAAGCCCTCTACCCCTTGTAGGAGGGAAGGCATCAGCATGGTCGTAGTGAAGGGGGCTCGCAGGGTGAACCATTGAGGGGTCCACGTTATCGTGGCTATGCGAAGAAGAAATAGCCATTAGCGTGCCTATGTGGAGAATCATAATGCAAAGCAACGCAAAGGGAAACACCGCCCAAGGGACCTTGAGGTTACTTCGTACGAGCCTGGAAGGCTGTATGGGAAAACAACACGTGGCGTTCATTCTCGGAAGGGGAGACATCAGGTGCCGGCGCAGAGAGGCAACCAAGGGGAATCAAGGTGAGGGGTCCTGGGTTTTGCGCGCGAAGAGAAGGTTTGCGCGCAAAAGGGACAGAATTTCACGCGGAAAGGGTATTGTTCACATGGTATTGCGCACACGGAATGGGATTGTGCGCACGGGACACGGATTGCGCTCAAGGAAGGAACCCGGAGGAGGGGGAAAATTCACTTAAGCCAGTGGATTTGCGCGCAAAGGCGAACCCCGGGGCAAGGTTGCGTAAAAAGGGGAATTACCTGAAAGTCATATTGCACGCGGGGGGAGTCGAATTGCATGCACAAGAACCAATCCAAATTCCGCAACCCCCAAACTTCTTGGGGTCGCCTTCTATTTATAGGCATCGGCCGGCGCGGAATCCAGGCGGCGCGTGAAAGTTTCCGCGCTGGGAACCGTTGGCGTGAAAAACCACTCCTCGAGGAACCGAGACACGCAAATATTGCGCGCCTCATCGGCTCAATTACACGAATTTCGGGGATGCTTAGAGAGCACAACAATATTTCGCACAGATCATTCATTATTTCGCGCACCACTTCTCGGGCCTCCAAATCGGGCCTCTGATTCTGAATATGACTTCGCTTCGTCATTTCGAAACATCCTCCAAGAGTTACAGACTTTTTCGGAGTCTACAAATGCCCCACTCAGAATTGGATCAGTGAGAGGTCGCAACGATCAGATTCCGAGGTAAACTCCGAATTGCCGAAGTGTTGGGCCTCCTGGGCACTTTGCGCGCAAAATTCCAACGGGGCGCGCAAAACGACGGACTCGCGTGGAATCCTCTTTCCGCATGGCACGGAACCCTGGCCTCGCCTTTAGAAAGGGGTGTGGGGTTGAGAATCCGTACCCAAGCTTCTCTGCGTGACAGGCTTATCACTCTCGTGCGCGAAATTGCTCCCACGGCTGCGCGTAAAAACACTCTGGCAGCGCAAAATTCCTTCCGAATTTTGGCCGTCCTTGCCCTCCGACTCGGGGTATTCCACGCTTAGCATGCCGATTGCGCGCACATATCCTTTATTTCACACAACTACTTCAGATTTCGCGCAACACTCTCTGATTCCGCGCACTGCATCTGGATTTCACGCAACTCCCAAAAAATTTGAGATAGCCGCAAACCGAGTTGATGAGGGGGAATTCGCCGCTCGTAGGTGCGAGATAGCGGAAAAAGAAGAGGTTTATGGTGCCAAGGTGATCGTCTCCAACAACCTGACCTTGTTCAATCTGCTAACTTTGGCCCAAAAGACATATCCCCTGTCTGAAAACCTCCCGCTCTGGAACTTTGGCATCCTGGAGGAGGTGCCCCTGCTGGGCTTCGAGGTGGACACGCCGCGGTCATGGGTGACCCGGGAGGACGAGCTTACTCGCTTCAATATCACTAACAACGGCCATCCTGCTATGGAAACCAGACATATGGACGTATATGTCCTGAACCCGAGGAGTAGGACCATTACCGGGGACGAGCCTGTTGCGGATAATTCTTCGGCCCTCTACACGAGCACGTTCCTTTAGAGCATCACGGTTGACACAAAGGGCTGGCTAAAGGATTGGGACCTGCAGTCTGGGGGAAATGGACTTGGGCGTTCTGGGTTCACCATATATGTGACCAGTTCGGGGATGGACTGCGGTATATCGGCTTGTTCGAGACGGTATGGACATCGCAGTTCCACTTCCACCGTCAACATGAGCTCGGGTCGGAGCTATTCACCCGGTGGTCTCCTAACACCAAAACATTCCACCTTCACCATGGGGAAGTAGGCATCAGTCTCTGGGATGTTCACTGCATCGGAGGATTCCACTGGAGGGCTACCAATACGATGAGTTCATTCCTCAAATAATATCTAGGGAGACAGGTCGCGGACGCCTATTCTGACGTGGAACCTGTTGGAGCTGGCCAAAGAGAGGCTGGGGGTCAAGGACTTCCTGAAGGATATTGCATACAAGGGCTGGTTCAGCTTGTTCCTTGAGAAGGATCCGGCCATCAAGATGCCGGGACAGGGTAAACGGTGCCCAACCGTGGCTCAGAGGAGCAGGGACGGGTCATACTGGAGGACCCTGGAGGCGGGGAAATACCAATCATGGGGCTATCATGTCATCGAGGCCCGGGACCCGAACATCTGGTATTCCAGGTTCCTTGCCTCCTTCCTGAGCGGGTGGCTCTTGTCAGTGCGGGACGCGAGGATGGGCGTCCGTCCAGCAACACTGGTGATGGCGAGTACGATGGCTGCCAAAAAACGGTTCAACTTGGGCATCCCCATACTGGCCAAGCTGTATGCCATCCTAGGATGCATCTCACGAGGGGGGTCTCCTCGGAGAGTATTTGGTCCCTTCCAGATCTTCCATGGTTGGGTGGCGGCTCATCTCGGCGGGTACACTTTCCCAAATGTCATTTGTCCTCCGGGCAATGGCCTGCGACCGTCCTTGCTGAACATCGCAGGGGTGGCATCGATGACGCTCAATGAGGAGGGCGTGAGAATCCACATTAGAAACCATACCAACTTCAACTTCAGCTGGTTCCCCACCCTAGTCGATCAGATGGTGGACAACGGGTGAGGCTCTATGGAACAACATGAATATTTCCCGAGCATTCGGTGTGGGGTGCTCATGGCTCGGATCGACAGGAAGGTGATCTGCGAGACTTACGTGCCATCCCGATTCACCAGGTTGTTTGGGTGCCTCCAACGAATGTCGAAGAAGGTATTCACGATTTTCTAGAAGGAGAAGAATCCCTGTGTTCTGCACCAGATGTGGTTGATGTTTACCACCTTCGGATTTGGTGATGTCATTACTCTTCCTCCCACCGGGGTCGATGTCGGCCTAGAAACCGAGTATACCAAACACTGGACCATCGCATACCCTGAGGGGATTTAACGCAAGCGAGTCCGGCAACTCGAGGTTACTCACGCCGAAACCGGGTGACAGGAAAGAAGGCAAGGTGCCGCCGGAAGGGGGGAACCAAGGGTGCGTCAGGCAGCGAGGCCTGTCCAGGACGAGACGTCAGCAGCGGGAACATCACATTGCTTCGCCGCATCCTCGTTACCTGTGGGGGGTCACATGAGGCAACCAGGGAGCTGTCTGGGAAGCAGATAAGATACCTGCTCGAACCTTCCCAAGATGCAATTCTCTCGGCACTGTGGTCGGCCTGGATGACCCTGCGGCAATCACTGAGCGTTGAAGCCATCTGGCAGAAGATCATGCAAAATGGGATCCAACTGCCAGAGGTCGAGCTCGTTCGAATTACCGACCAGGTGAACTTCCATTGGCGGCATGCTTATTTGACGGTCATGGACACATACGCACTCCAAAGGGTTCGGCGTGCGGTGCCACCTTTCCTAGTGAAACTGATGCTCAGCCAGGAGTATGATCCGGAAGCGATGTCGCCGGGAGAAGGCGCAGTGACGAGGAGTCGGAGGGGGAGGAGGAAACCGGAGAAGATGAAGGCGAAGGAGAAGACGAAGAAGGAGAACCTGAAGGTGAGGGGTCACAAGGGGTGACCTACCAAGGGAGTCTCCGAGAGAGTGGAGAGATTGTCGGCTCTGATCTCGACATAACCGAGATACTCGAGGTCTGTCTCTATCTTCATTCATTTTCCTTATTCATCCATTATACTTTTCAACTTCTAACCCATTTCCCTACCTCACTCAGGAGCAGTTGAGCATTGGATGAGCATCCCCACCAAAGGAGGGAGGAGAGGAACCGGTGGGACATGATGGGGATCTTACACCCATCATTGAATTAACAAGCGCAGAGGGGTCTCCCCTTACGGTGGCTCCTACAGCGTCCAGAACACTGGAGACTGACGCTCTGGATTCCTATAATTCTCACGCTTCACTAATGGTGCTTGGTGTCAAAAGATCCCAACTGACCAACATATGCCTTGCGCAGTGATCTCAACATTGGAGGCTTGTCAGGCTGTGGAGCCCGGGCCGTCCACGAGTGGACCATTGGCGGACATACCAACTCATTCAGAACATGCTCCCTACACTGAGTCGGCCCCGGCAATTGGTGAGCAGGGGGCGGCGGATATCAGCGGCGCTGTTCCTGAGGCAAGGTCGGAAGCTTATGGAGGAATCATCACTACTGGGGTGAGAGAAGAAGGTCTCTCGGATGTCGAGGATCCTATTCCTCATGAAGGCTTCCCTGTGGCGGATCCTGCTGCCGATTTGCTGGCTGCCTTCCCTATATACTGACCCGCTGACCCTGAGGAGATAGATGACTCAGATTCAGAGGTAGCCGAGGAGATCCGGATGACACAGCGCAAAGGGTGGAAGTGTATCCAGAACTTTCTCAGATAGCCCTAGTCGGATTGGCTGAGGCGGATGGGATCACTCTAGACCTGGTTGCGCTTCCTGTTCACCGAAGGGGCTGACGCTCAGTGCCTTCATCTGACGATTCGTGATTACATGGCCGAGAAGATACGTGAGAGCAGCTGGCGCACCGATGTTGCCCAGTGCCAGGAAGGATCGACGAGCACCCAAGAGTTTCTGAGGGTGGAGCGGGAAGTCCGACACCTCGAAGGGCAGGCGGCAGATAAAGGGGCCTTCATTGCAACATGCTCTGAGCTTGTGGAGCAACTGACGGCCCAGCTGACTGACACACATGAACAACTGCTGGAGGAGAGTCATCAGATGACCTTACTTCGAACTGAGTGGGCATAGGCACAATCTAGGGTTGGCGAGCTGCGCTCTGCGGTGGATGATGAGGAGAGAGTCTTCAAGGAGAAAGAAGTGGTCCTGGAGGCTACCAGCCAAAGGGTAGCAGCGCTGGAAAGATCGCTTCAGCATGTTGATCCCTGAGGGCTTTGTTTTGGCCATCTCATGAACTTATTGCTTGTAATGCTCATCATCTCAATCCAATACATGTCCAAATCCATTCATTTGTACCCTTGGTTTAATATGCTCAACCATAGTTCTGAAATGAATAAAAACTCATCCCTAGGCTCCTGTGGGTCGTGCCTAACGTGAGAAGCAAAGGATTCTCGTGCCATCATTTCGTCCAACTATGGGGCATTGACCATGCTTCAGGCATCCGAAATTGGGCCTGGATTTCTGAGGAGACCCCAGACCGATTGATATATCAACTTCTCAATGTGCTCTGACACACGAGCAGGGTAATGCCGGGTGCATTTAAATCCATCCGAACATAGGGAGATGGAGAGGAAAGGTGAATCACGCTACCCAAACTCGGAACAATATGGGGCACGACGATGGAGGATAACTGCCAATCGTGGCGGAAACACATCATCCATATCATGTTGACCTGGAATGGGGACAATAAATGAGGGCTGACTGCTGACCATGTTTGCAACATGGGGCCTAACTCAAATATCGCCGGTCAGTTTTCCGGAACGTTGGCCCAGGACAGCAGGCGGACCATCGGTCTATCATCCATATTGATACAATAGGTAGACCAAAGGTCTATCATCCATATTGCTACAATAGGCTGACCAAAGGTCTATCATCCATATTTTTACAATAGGCGGACCATAGTCTATCATCCATACTGTTAGGGGGTCCCATCAAACATGACCAGTCCTCCGGAACGTTGGCCCAGGAAAGTAGGCGGACCATAGGTCTATCATCCATACTGTTAGGGGGTCCCGTAAAACATGAAAGGAAATGAGGATATGAATAAAGGGGCACACAAAGCGTGGAAGGTGGAGTGGTGGTTTGTTCAAACAGAGTCCAACACTCCCGAAATTGCGCCACCGTGGCAGAGGCGCATTAGGCGGACATACCGACCTGATCACGGGTCATCCCAACTTTTAGGCAGGACCTCTTTGGCGATAGAACTGTCGCTTCCCATTATTACTATGGGGCATCCCAAACTTATTCGGGGTAGATGTCCCGATTACACCACTTCCCATGAAGTCAGGCCGAGGGGCCGACAATAAGGAGGGACGGGGTTTGGTAATCCCTGGGGCTGGACCCAAAACGAAATATCCGGGCATTCCTATGTATCTCATTGGGATGAGAATCAAGCCACATGTAGTTCTAGAAGCACATTTTAAAATCATGTTGGATGAAATATAGTTTAACGTCATGCGGGACGAGGGACACATCTCATCTGGGGATTGGCACGGCACGGCGAGTAACCTGACGTGAATGAGTACATAATCTCGCACCACACCGTGCAATCCCACAAGAGAGAGCAAGTCGTAGAAATCCAAAAAAATGTTCTTAGTTTTAGGTCTTAGAACTCGGACCAAAGAAGAAGGGGGAATGGGAGACACACGGTAAAGCGATTGCAAAACCCAACGTGAATGGGGAAAACCCCTGCTTACTATGTGCTCCCAGGGACGCGTTTAGGTCGAGAGACCAAGCGCGAAAATTTAGGATGGGCCTATGGGGAAGTTCCCAGGCACTCCTACGTATCTCATAAGAATGAGAATCAATCCATACGTAGTTCTTGAAAGGCAGCATGACGCGATGTGCCTCCTGCACAAAGGATGAAAGATTTGTGCGGGTCTAGCCCTCGCACCAAAAGAAGCGGCATTTGATATATCTTGTTTGTTCTTGAAGGTAAATGGTTTTTATTTTGTGGGGCGACTGGCCTAGGGTAGAAATTCCTGGCGTCTCCAAAATAATCAGGCCATAACAGGCGTTGACAAGCGGTGTGGTGATCGACCAATACCTGGCGTGATGTCCCCCATGGGGAGGTCACCACAATGTAGTGCCATTTTTTGTCGTGCGGCTAGGATGATATCATCATAGTTTAGGGTCGTGTGGTAGGACCAACAGCACAGTTTAAGGTCATCTATCTTAGACCGACAGCACAGTTTAAGGTCATATGGCTTGGACTGACAGCACAGTTTAAGGTCGTATGGATTGGACCGACAGCACAGTTTAAGGTTGTATGGCTTGGACCGACAGCACAGTTTAAGGTCGTATGGCTTGGACCGACATCACAGTTTAAGGTCCTATGGCTTGGACCGACAACACAGTTTAAGGTCGTATGGCTTGGACTGACAGCACAGTTTAAGGTCGTATGGCTTGGACCGACAGGACAGTTTAAGGTCGTATGGTTTGGACCGACAACACAGTTTAAGGTCGTATGGTTTGGACCGCCAGCACAGTTTAAGGTCGTATGTCTTGGACCGACAGCACAGTTTAAGGTCGTATGGTTTGGACTGACACCACAGTTTAAGGTCGTATGGTTTGGACACACAGCACAGTTTAAGGTCGTATGGTTTGGACCGAGAGCACAGTTTAAGGCCGTATGGCTTGGACCAACACCACAGTTTAAGGTCGTATGTTTTGGACCGACGGAACAGTTTAAGGTCGTATGGCTTGGACCCACAGCACAGTTTAGGGTCGTATGGCTTGGACCGATAGCACAGTTTAAGGTCGTATGGCTTGGACCGACAGCACAGTTTAAGGTCGTATGGCTTGGACTGAGGGGAACACGCACGATGCGATACCATCATTGCGCGCGATTCCGAGAGAGGAGCCTCGGGCCAAGGGGCCGGCGAGGGTCCAACCATTAGGAGGGGGACAATAGATGCTAGCTCCCAGCTGTGCTGGGCCTGAAACACAATGTCCGTGCGACTCCCCATTTCCCATGGGGATGAGGGTCAAGCTGCACACAACCTGCAAAGAAGAAACCCAAGCACATACTCTAGTGCTCAGATTGCAGGAACCCCAAGAGACACTGTTACACAGCTTGGTCTGTCTGACATATGGGGGTGTACGGAGGGTTAGTACAAGGATTGTCAAGATTCCACCTTGACACGGTGGGGCAGAACATAATGTGAATCATGCAACCAACATTCAAGGCCTGGGGAAGTCGATGTGATGACTTAGGATTACTGCTGACCATGTTCGCAACATAGCATCCTATCGCATTAGCCATGGGGACAAACAAATGAGCATCAACCGCTGACCGTATTCACAACGTGGGATTTTTATCAATTTGTTGTCTGAAACCCTCGGGGGCGTTGGCCCGTGACAGTAGGAGAGCCCTTGGGTGTTGTATCCAATCCATTCTTGGGGGTCCCTCCGGGTGTGAAGGATGATGGGGGCCCAAATGAAGGGGAACACGAAGCTTGGAAAGTGGATGGAACATGCCTAAGTCGAATCTGACACTCCAGGTCCTAGACCAGAGTACTCTGAACACAATAGCAGACCACTGGAAAATGTCAAAGGGCTTTGTCTGAGAGCGGCCAAAAGATGGCGGATCCCCGGGAAAAGGGGGGGCGTAATGCCAAACACCCTGGAAACTGGGAGATCGTGGGATCTCCTAAGAGATGGGGCTGGACCTGACATCCAGGTGTTTAGGCGGTCCTACGTATCCCATTAGGATGGGAATCAATCCATACGTAGTTCTTGAGGGCGCCTTTTAATGTCATGAGGAACATGACATAGGAGGGCTAATCCTAAGGATAGGGTGCGCATAGTGCAGCTATTGCAATCCTGACATGAATGAGGACATAATCCCATACCACGCCACGCAATCCTGTGGTCAAGGTCCCAAAGGTGAGATAGACACGATAGCAGACCTCAAGCTGGACCCAAAGACGAAAGGTCTGGGAGTTCCTACGTATCCCATTAAGATGGGAATCAAGCTAGACATAGTTCTAGAAACACAGTTTAACGTCATGTAGGACGAAATACAGATCTTAGTTTTAGGTCTTAGAACTCGGACCAAGGTGCAGTTTAAGCTCATGCGGGACCATACAGTGCGGTTTAAGGTCATGCAGGACCCTAGAGCCCAAATGTAGGGAAAAATTCAGTTTAAGGTCATGCTGGACCGGGTGCAGTTTAAGGTCATGCAGGACCGTACAGTTTAAAGTCATGCGGGGCCATAAGAGGATCTTAGTTTTAGGTCTTAGAACTCAGACCCTGGTGCAGTTTAGGGTCGTGAAGGATCGTACAGTTTAAGGTCATGCAAGACCCTATAGTTTCAGGTCATGCAGGACCATACAGTTTAAGGTCATGCAGGACCATACAGTTTAAGGTCATGTAGGACCATAGAGTTTAAGGTCATGCAGGACCATAAGAGGATCTTAGTTTTAGGTCTTAGAACTTAAACCCTGGTCTCTCAGGAAAAATAGCTTTTGAGGAACCTGGCGTTAGTGGGAGGAGTGACACGCTCACCATCCATAGTCACCAAGGAATACGTGCCATTGGGATATACCTTATGGGCAATAAAAGGCCCCTCCCACTTGGGCTCCAACTTGGGTGATTTCCTACCAGGAATTATTGGCGCTTTGAGAGCCAGCACCAGGTCACCATGCAGGAAGGAGTAGAGCTGAACCTTCTTATTGAAATCTCGAGCCATCCTGCTCTGATTCCTTTCCAAGTTATGTAAAGCACGAAGCCTACTTTCGTCCAGCGCTTCCAATTCGGCTAGACAGATTTCGGCAACTCTATCTGGCGTTTGCTGGTCATAGAACATCATGCGCAATGAGGGAAACTGGATCTCGATGGGCAGAATGGCCTCAGCTCCGTATACCAGGGAATACAGAGTCACCTGGGTGGAGTTACGATTCATCATCCTATAAGCCTAGAGGGCGTTAGGGAGCTTGTATGGTCAACTTTTCTTGTTCTGACCAACCATTTTTTGCAGAATGTTAGAGAGGGTTTTGTTAAAAACCTCAATCTGTCCATTCGCCTGCGCATGATAGCGGGAGGTGTGGTTAGAGTGAATGTTGTACTTGGCGTACAATTTCTTCAGCTCGGCCGCTCGGAAGTTGGTTTCGTTATTCGTGAGGATAGCGTGAGGTACTCCAAACTGATAGATGATATTGGAGCTCATGAAGTCAGTGATAGAACAGGCCTTGACTTCCCTGAGTGGGATTTCCTCTGCCCACTTTGAGAAGAAATCCGTAGCGGTTAAGATGAACCGGCACTGGTGGGCCATCACCAGTGGGTAAGGCCCTACAACATCCAACCCCCAGACTGCAAAGGGCCAAGAATACTTGGTAGTATGGAGAGGCTCTGGTGGCTGATGCACAAAGTTAGCATGAACTTAGCACGCATGACCCCTCTTGGCATACTCGATGCAGTCGTGGATCATGGAGGGCCAGAAGTATCCCAGCCTCCGAATCTGGTGGGACAACTACGACCCGGCCTGGTGGGCGCCACAGGAACCAGCTTGCACTTCTTGCATGACCTGTGTAATCTCGAATCCTTGAAGACAATGGAGTAGAACACCATCAAACCCACACCTGTAAAGGAGCTACTCATGGCTGGGACAGCTTTGAAGGGTGAACTGCGGCGCGCGGAGTCAGATTCATTCTCGCTCAGCTCGGTCCAGTGGAAGATTGTCATGCTGGAGATATTCAACCAGGGGTGTCCTCCAGTCAGGAACTGTCCCGATCACCACGCCTGAATCCCCCGAGGGTCCTGAAGTAGGGGCGCCAGTGGTGAGATGTTTCACTCGTGGTCCACAATTTCCCTTCGTAATAACATGAGCAATGACTCTCCGGTGCGCCACGTGGATGATTAGGTCATCTTGTTTGGGCTCTGCAAGTGATGCGGCCAGGCTGGCCAAAGAATCTGCTCGACTGTTCTACGACCAGGGAATGTGAACGACCTCTGGCCAGGAGGGGAACTTAGCCATTAGACAGAGGGGGCACTCTAGCAATGGCA
Source organism: Viscum album (assembly GCA_963277665.1). Lineage (NCBI taxonomy): Eukaryota > Viridiplantae > Streptophyta > Magnoliopsida > Santalales > Viscaceae > Viscum > Viscum album. The sequence continues at coordinate 2,088,830,162 of OY728120.1, forward strand.
CGAGCTCTGTCTTCCTGACAGCATAGTCACCATTGACCTGCTTGATGACTAGCGCAGAGTCCCCTTTTACATACATATGGGGTATGTTAACCTCCAGAGCCAACTCGAGGCCAGGGGTGAGGGCATGATATTATGCCTCATTTTTGGTGCATCCTTCTGACAACATGAATGAATATGGCAGAACGGCTTGCTCTGGGGTGATGAAGACGATACCTAGGCCCACTCTTTTAATCCTAGGATCGTTGAGCCTTCTACCGGTGGGGCTTCAAGAGGCGTCGTCAAAGTGAATCTTCCAGCATGTGATGGCATGATTGACTAAGAGGATTGCCTCATCAGGAAAGCCTAGATCCAGTGGTTGGTCCACGGAGGTAGGGTGGGCAGATTAGAAGTCTGCTAACGCATGTCCTTTGATGGCCTTCTGAGGTACGAACCTGATGTCGAACTGCTGGAGGATCACTGCCCAGCACGCCAATCGGCCGGTCAACATAGGTCGGTTCAGGATGTATTTCAACGTGTCTACCTGAGAGACCAGCTATACCTCATGGTGCTGCAAGTAGTGCCGTAATTTCTGTACGACAAATACGATCGCCAGGCAGCTCTTCTCGATGGGAGAATATCTAATTTCTGCATCGAGGAGCATGTAGATGAGGTAGTAGAGGCTATTATCTATTCCCTCATTGTTCTTCTAGGCGAGAAGGGCGCCGAGGGATCGCTCTAGGGCGGTCACGTAAAGGACCAGCGGCTTTCCGGGAACGGGTGGCATCAGGACCAGAGGTTGAAGCAGATACTGCTTGATTTCCTCAAAAGTGATCTGACACTCTTCATCCCACCCATAGGCGGCGCCTTTCTTCATGAGCCGAGAAAAGGGCTTACACTTGCCAGTTAGATTCTCAATGAATCGGCATATATAGGATAAGTGGCCTTAGAGGCCACGAAGGTCCCGAATATTATTCAGGGGAGGCATCTGACTGATGGCCTTGATCTTCTCTGGGTCGATCTTGATGCCTTGATACCTAACAATGAAGCCAAGAAACTTTCCGGAGGTGACCCCGAAGGCACACTTCAACGGGTTCATCTTCAAGTGTTGAGAATGGAGGAAGCCGAACACTTTCTCAAGGTCTTTGAGATGGTCCTGGAACTGACAATATTTAACTACCAGGTCGTCTACGTAGCACTCCACCAGTTTCCTGAGTATCGGCTTGAATATGCGATGTGTAGCCCGTTGATAGGTGGCACCCGCATTCTTCAGGCTGAAGGGAATAACCTGGTAGCAGAAAGTACCCTAGGGGGCCCTGAAGGCAGTGAACTATTCATCCTCGGGGGCCATCCAGATCTGGTTGTACCTGGAGTACCCATCCATGAAATAGAGGGCTTGTAACCCGTCTATTGCATCGATCAACAGCTCTGTCATGGGAAGGTTAAGGTCATCCTTCGGACAGTGGCCATTGAGATTGCGGAAGTCGATGCAGACCCTGATCTACCCGTTCTTCTTCTTGACTGGCACAATGTTGGCTAGCCACCTGGGGTACTGGACTTCCTTGACGAAGTTGGCCTTGATGAGCTTATCAACTTCGACCTCAACCGTAACACCATGAGAGGGGTGCATCTTTATGGGAGGCAGATTGAACCCGTGATGGTTTGCTGGGAGGACAAGGTGGTGGACGGCTACCTGGGGATCTAGTCCCGGCATCTCATCATAACTCCAGGAAAACACATAACGGTGCTGCCTGAGGAAGTCTATGTACTGTTTCCGTTCCTCGGGGGGCATAGCAGCGCTGACCAATGTGGGTCTCGGGTCCGCCTCGCTACCGAGGTTCACCTGCAATAAATCGTCGACCGTGGTGGAGACGCCCTCCTCAAAGGCAGGAGGAGCATCTTTCAAGTCCTCCTCTCCGCTTGTGGAAGGATCGTCCATGGGGGGAGCCGTTTCGTGGCTGTTAGACCCTGATGGGAAGCTGGCGCTGTCTTGGGTGGCAGAGGTCGTCATGTCGGGAGACTCATGCACCGCGGAGACCATGGCGACGAAGGTGGTTGATCCAATCCCATCTGGCCTTCGGCCTATGGGGCCACGCTTTACGACATCAAAGCATGTGTGGCGCGTTGGCTTGAGCCGGTCGATTCTGGCCCGGCGAAACAGACACGTATCACGTACTTCCATTGCCATGAGCCCAACGTCCTGATATCGTACAGGGGTAGGAGGCTCGGGGATCACATGAGCCTGGTTGGTGTAAAATTACGAGGTGATTTCTCATCGTCGCTTCGACCCAGAAATATGCCTTCCTCTGGTACCTGATACAACAAAGCACTCTCCCATATTGGGGGTCGTGGCCTCCAACCAATGGATTGGGAAGACATATGCATCATCCAAACCTGCCCAGGGATCACTCGTGACAGTGGCGGGCTCGACCTCACCTGCCAGGATCTTCTTGTCCTTGCTCTTGTAATAGTCAGCATCCAGGTAACGGGATTCACAAGTGGAAAACAGAGACACATCTCCTTGGAGCATGCCCACTCGACCCTTAAGGGAGTATTTGAGGCACTGGTGATACGAGGAGGGAACCGCTGCGTGAAGGTGGAGCCACGACCTGCCCATCAATGTGTTGTAGGCAGTGTCCTGAGAGACAACCATGAATTCGGTATTGGCAATTAGGCCGCCGAACTGGGTCTTCAGACGAATCTTGCTGAGTGGAGTTTGCTCGGTCCTATCATACCCCTAGATCCTGAGGTCGGAGGGAGTTAAATCATCCTCAGACAACCCCAGTTTCCGCAGTGTCCGAGTTGGGATTAGGTTAATCCCGGAACTCATATCGACAAGACAGCGGTGGACTTCCACGCCATTGAAATGGCCGGTGATGTATAGTGTGCAGATGTGCCCCTGTATGGGAAGGTCTTCATCTTCACCAGAAAACGAGATAACCGCCTGACATTCGGCATTCTCAATCACCTCGTTGTGGAAGGCTTCTGTGGCCGCTAACTCCATTTCAAACTGGAGGGGGCTCCTTAGAGCCTCGGCGAGTGCCTCACACATTTCAAACGACAGGTGAAGGGCCTCAAGGATAGAAATCCTTGCCGGAATGCCATCCAGGTGCTTCAGAACATCATACTTTCGAGCCAAACGCGAGCTTATGCTTACAGGAGGTCGTTCTGCGATTGGAGGCATGACGGGCCCTGCTGGCGGGACCGGTGACTGACTGGTACTAGGCACGTCCCGCTGCTCACTAGTCGAAGCCCGGGAGGTGGCTGTCGTGCTAGGACCAGAAGGCCGTAGTCGGCCGGTGGAAGGGTAGGGCTGGTTGCGACATGGACGAGGTGGTTCCACCTGATCCAGCAACACCAACGGTGGTGGAGGTGAACCTGTTGACACTGGGTGAGGGAGCTGCGAGTGTTTCTCTCTGTACCGGGCTTGCTGCCTGGTCTCGATAGCGTGCACGGCCTGACTGGAGGTGATGAATGTCGTGCCCTGGTGATTCACGTAGGCACGGCTCCACTAACGTTGGTGATGGATGGGGGCATTGGGGAGGCCCACCTGACGTTCCTCATCATAGGGAGTCAAAAAGGGATTTACTAACTCCACAGTGTTAACCGAAGCGTACCCCGAGCTTTCGCTCGAGGAGTCATCCACTACCGGACGGAGTCTCGGAGGGATCCCCATTTCTGGGGGCATGAAATCACCAAGCGTGTGGGAAGATGATGGCAAGGGAAGGGCGCGTTCTTTCTTCTTGCACCGCCGCTTTCTCTTCTGGGAAGAGGTAGGCTGGGACGATGATGCCAAAGCGGCGCTCGCAGACTCCGAGGGCTCTGGCTGACTCAGGCGGGCACGGATGATGCCATGGGCATGGGCGACCATCCTGCGGGCCATCCAGTCGTTATACTTCCGGGACCCATGGTCAGAAACCTGTTCCCACTCATCCTCGTTGTCACTGCTACCATCTGATCTCACGAAGACACCTGCCACCTATGCCGGGGCTGGGCCCAACCTGACTATGTTATTGTCAATCTGGTTTTGGAGCCAATCCTTGAACACATAGCATCGTTGGATGGTGTGTCCCAGGATCCGGTGATAAGGGAATTAGTTAGGGTGGTCAGAGAGACACGCCTCTTCTGGCTTCCGGCACTCAGGCAGTCGCACGATCCTTTGCTCCAATGCGCTACGGAAATAACCGAGGACCTGGGCCTCGCCAAATGAGTAAGTATGATTCCTTCTGTCTGGAAAGGGGGCTCTTGGGGACTGACCATGACCAGGGTCCGGAGGAGCAGGCCGAGGAGGCGGTGCCTGATTATCTCGCCTAGGTGTTGGCGGTGCATTACGCGGAGGCGCCTACCGATTTTTAGGCGGTCGCTGCTGGGCCGGAGGTTGTGCCCGTGGGGGTGGACCCCTATGAGGTTGCTGATCTAGCCTTGATGGTAACAATTCTAGCTATCTGGGGGCCTCTATCTGGGCTACAGCAGCGGGCTCGGCTCTGGCGGCTCTCCTTGTAGAGATTATAGGAGGCAGCGGACGTTCCTGACTAGCCTGTTGCAGGGCTTCTTCGAGGCACTGAGCCTTGTCTAAGAAGTCCCGGAACCCTCTAGGGTAATTCTGTGTGATCAAATAAGGAACCAACCTTGCCTTGACGTTTCCTACACACATCGTCAGTAATTTCTCCTGATTAAGTGGCATGTCAAGGGAGTACGTGAGCCCCTTCCACCGGGCGACGAAGTCCGCGACTCGCTCGTCGGGCCTTTGTTTTCACCTGAAGAGGTCTGAAATATTTGTCTTCTGGGTTGTGAAACTGAACTGGTAGATGAATTTCCATTGAAGGTCCTCCCAGCTAGTCACAGATCCAACAGGGAGCTGGCTGTACCAGATGAATGCTGGCCCTTCCAGTGTCTGAACGAAGCAACGGAGCTTGGCAGCCTCCTACTGCACCGGAGTCCCTAACATAGGCCCACACCTCGAGTTGAAGTGGTCCAATTGTTTTGGTGGGTCTCTGGTCCCGTTAAAGGGGGAAAAAGTGGGGTTCTCAAATCCCGGTGGGGCCGGCATATCATCCACCCATGCTGGGTATGGCTTGTCGTCCGGTGGGATTGCCACATGTCGGGTTTCTAGGTCCTCCAAGCAGGCGATGAGTACTTCCATCAGATCATCCGGATGTGGATTCCTATCCTAACGGGGATCTCTAACCACAAGCGCATTGCTAGGATCCTCGATACGGTAGTCAAGCTCAGTAGCTTGCGTGGCGGCTGGCAGAGCGAATCTCGGGGCGGTGGGAGGAAATCGAGCAGGGTCCCCTAGGTGGTCCCGCCACTCGGGAGGGTTCGGTGAAACATATTGCGCCCTCTTTCCATGGGTTCCAGCCTCTCCCCTATCGGTGAACACAACATGTTCACGGTTTCCCGGGGGAATCTCGGCAAGGGGTATATGCTCCTGCCCCTGCTGTCCTGGTCTAGGGTTACCGTAGTCAGGCCGCCGCTCTGCAATGCGTTCGGCCAAGAGCTCATCTACCAGCCTCTTTTGCTCAGCAATCTGTTGACGTAGCGTGGCCTTCTCGGGATCTTCCTCTGCCTTCTGCACTGAGGTAGATGGGTCGGCGAGTTTGACAGACCCGACAGGCTCTTTACCCTTGCCGATGTTTCGGCTCAGTGCCAGTGCCTCTGTGGGTACAGGGAGACCTAGGAGGCTCCTCTGTTGGCGAGTAAGCCTCCAAGATGGGTCCAGTAGTGGCTTTTCCTCAGGGGGTGAGTCCCCGTCAAGCGGCTCCACACCGTTTACCTCATCTAAAAGGTCATCCATGTTGACTTCCACTGCCCTTGGCGAAGTTCCCTCAGGGCCGCCCAGTGAATCGGGATGTCGGCGGATCGCACAGAAAAGAAGGGCAGCATACTGCCCCCATCCGCGGACATGCGTGTGGGGGTGGCTTCCTCAATAACTTTGCGGAGTACTTGAAAACTCTGGACGCATTGTTTCTGGAGGGCCCCGTGGTGGCCTAATGACTCAGGGTACCGAACCGCAGGGAGCACTGCTAGGTCGACCCAACGGCACTTCTCACTGATATCCTCAAGATGTGCTTGGCTCTCGGGATAAGGTGCTAGCTGATGGAGAAGACGGGAGTGAGTCACCCGAAGAGTCTGGCGGAAGAATTCAAACTCTCCCAGGGTGAGTGACTCTGGCACATCAAAATCCGATCCTGCGACAGGCCAAAACTTCTCGGGGAAGTGGCCCACTGAGAGGATGGTCCAGAAGCTCCATGACTCCAGTTCGGGGTTTGGACCTTACTTTCCCTACTCATCCACTGAGGATAGTCAGGGAAATGGCAATGGCGTCGAGGCAGGCTACCGGGCCGGTGGGCTGGCCGGTGGGGAATACGGTGAACAGGCCGATTGGCCGCCGATCCCAGAGTCATCCTCCAAGGGTTTCAGTTCCCTGGCTGCCACGTCGCGATAGGATGGGCCGGCGAATGGGCCTATTGTCACAGTGTTGGTGCTTGCCGAGGGTAGGTCACCTCGCGACTCTTCTATCGGTCCCCAGAAAAGTTCCCCACCCACCCTGACAAGGGAGGAAGGTGATTCCGAGGGGGGGAGTGGAAACTGCGGGTTTGACCCCCGAGGGTATGTCGAGTCCTCGTCCTCTTGGATATACCTTCGGAGGGAGGAGGGAATCATACAGATCTCATGTACGGGTAGTACGAGACTGACGCTCCACATCCCCATCCCTTCCCTCAACTCGAAGGGTTGGGGGGAAGGTTCCATCGTCGAGTCGTACTCCACCTCAGAATCCGAGTAACGGACTGGACTAATTTCCATCCGGACTCCCCTGAAATTCCTCTTACGGCGACGACGCCCGGCCTTCCTGCGCCTGGGTGGCTCCTCAGGGTAAGGATGATTTTCGTCAAGGAGTCCCCTGGCCGCAATAGAGCTGGGGCAGAGGGGACTGAAGGCTGGGGTGTGGGAAGCACCGGGACAGATGTCAAAAGGGACAAGGGGAGGACCTCCATGTGAGTGAGTGACTGGATACGCAATAGCTCCATACTCGCGGCCAGTAGTAGGGGGGGTGACCTCACACCCGATGTAGTGGGCGCTGGAAAGAGTCATACCCGGAGCATAGCCGTCGCGAAGGCCTTCAGCTTTCCAGATCAGTGGCACGGAATGAGCCTTCATGGTGGGTGGCACTACCGCGGATTGGTCCGCGGTGGCCATTTCTAGTGCCCGTGACCGGGAGATTCAACCCAACTTGCCTATAGGGCGGTCGGGGTTTCGATCCCAGTCGGGCATGTGACTGCCCCTACTCAACGTGTGCGGGGGGTCTGGTAACAGGAGTCAGCAGTGGCTCGGGCCACAGTGGTTGCTGATGATGGTGCCCCAGGACAGGCATTCTCTTCCGCTCGCTCCTGAAGCTAGCGTCAGGTTAGATGGGTAGGAGCCGGTGGTGCGGGCATGAAGATTTCCTACTCCTCGGCCCAGGGAGTCAGGCGGCGGCGTCGACGCAGTCTGGCAGGGGTTCTTACCATTAACCCCTGAGACGGGTCTCCGATCGGGTGGACTCGGACATCCCCCACCTCATTGGCATAGGGGAGGGTTGTGTCAAGGCGCTCTGGGGATAGGCTCCCGAAGCGGTTGAACGTCAGAGTGGGGAGCGGCATCTCCCTGCGCGGCCCTCTGGGGCGGCGATGGTGGTGAGGTGCAGCCACCTATAGATCCAAACGGGCCATGCCCCTAGTGGGGATGACCCCTTCCTCATCGTACCTACGAACCAAGTCGTTGATCACCCTCCGCTGGATGATTTCTGATGGGGAGAGGGGGCGAGAGCGCCCAGAAGCTATGGCGGACGAAGTCGAAGCGACTATGGAAAAGGTGGGACCACACGGGGTGGCTGCGTTGGTACTTCCCCTGCCTCTGCGCCGGTGGGTAGGTGGCGATCAAGTTCCGGATGCAGTGATCTGATTCCTGGAAGCAGGGAGATGAACCCATTAGTACCAACCGGAAAAGAGATCAACAACCAAAGCCCAACTTCATTCCATATTCCATGGCCGGCGAGAGGGATCCATGCTTATGATGTTGCAGAACGGAGTGGTCAACGTCTTGGCGGCCTCGACCCCTGGCGGGTTCCACATCCTGGTGATGGTTACCCGGACCTGGTGACATGATAATCTTCTGAAACACTGAACACTACCATTCTCCGTATTGAGGAGAAGAGATTCACGTCGGGTTCACCATTTTCTGTTTCTGATGCTTTCGTTAGGGCGCGCGCATCCGTCTGTGGGGAGGACGCGCTACATGTTGCCCCGCATTCCCGCTTTCCAAAGACGGGCGGCATCTGTTCCTTGTTCAGGGACGTCTGCTCCTTGATCGAAACAGGTATGATGGGATGTTGGTTCTTCCTTCCATGGATTCCTCCTCGGAACTCATCACCTAGTCCGGGTCTCCCTCATAGATTTAATATGGGTTCGTGAAGCTCATTCCCAGTGCCATATCTACATGGACGCCAGTTAATTACGCTACTTCCGTCAAGACACTCCAAGGGGTCTTGTCGAGGCAGCAACCTTTGGTGAGGAGAATGGTCATGTTTGGGTTTCGTTGGCATGTCTTGACGCTGGGGGTCGGCATGTTTGTCTTCTGTCCCTTATCACAGGGCTTCTCGAGGGCGCAGAAGCACGAGGCATCCCACATTGAACGTGGGGATTGTGTACCATCTGAGGTTTTCCTAATCTTACCATGTTTAACACGGGGTATGTCGCGAGTTTAACATCTTGCGGAGACATATCGGGTGAAGGACCCCTAGGGGGAACACTGATGTTGGGGCCAGCACGTGGGTGGCTTACCAGATGTCATGGAGTGGGATGGGGTGGCATGATCTCACCGGGATATGGCGGCCTGGGTAAGGATCAGGATGGATGGTGGGGTGACGGGCTTGAACCTCATATAGGCTTCCTACGTATCCCCATGGCGGGGAATCAAAGTCCACGTAGTTTGGTGGTACGATGGGACACCTGGAGAGGTGACCCATGAGAATGAACGCATGGATTGAAGCCTGGAGGAAGTAAGATCTCCGGGCTAGGGCATGAGCTTCCCAAGGCACATGGGCTCAGGGGGAAAGTCAGGATGAGATGTGGGTGTGAGACATGGGGCTTACGCTCTGAGATGTCCCGAGAGGGGGAATATATTTTAACGTCATGCGGGACGAGATACAGTTTAACGTCATGCGGGATGAGATACAGTTTAACGTCATGCAGGACGAGATACAGTTTAACGTCATGTGGGATGAGGGCATACAGTTTAACGTCATGCGGGATGAGGGATTTGGGGCTTACGCTCTAAGGAGACCCATGGTGGGTATGGGGATTACGCTCTGAGGCGGCCCATGGTGGTCAGGGAACCGATGTGGAGAGGCCAGGATGACCTGGTGGTGGGATTTAACCTCATGGAGGCTTCCTACGTACCATGCGTTAGCACGGATCAAAGTCCACGTAGTTCGCTGGGATGGGGCTTACACTCTGAGGCGACCCATAAGGGTTTCATGGTCGATACGTGCTCTAAGCCCATGTGAGTCATGCTCGGTGTGATAAACAAGAGGTAGCAGGGACCAGACGATCACGTCGCAAAGGGTCCGTCCGTGAGAAGTGGAATGGGGATTATGCATTGAGCAGCCCAAATAGGAAACAGGGGCTTACACATGGTTAGCGGCCCTTGGTGTCGAGGATTACTCTAGGGTGGAGGCTCGTGGTGCGACAAAGCGCAGTGGGAAAAGGACTCCACTGGCCTTGGCAGGGGGAAGTACGGAGATGCACGGTTGCAACCTTTCGCAAGAGAGGCTAGGGGCTTACGCTCTAAGGCAGACCTTCCCCCATGGAAAAACGCCACTCTGACAAGGAAGATCTCATTCCATGCAAGGAAGATTCCATTCCCTTGGAGATGAGTGGGCGTAAAGAATGCTCGAGCTGGGGGGGGACCCTGCGTGCAAAGCACGGGGTCGGACCACAGTTTAACGTCATGTGTTAAGGACGAGGTGCTTAGCAGTTTAACATCCTGCAGCTTGGACGAGGTGGGTTCGCTCCACACCCCTAGGGCTTACATGTCCAACGCCCTCTACCCCTTGTGGGAGGGAAGGCATTGGCAAGGCCGTAGTGAAGGGGGCCGCAGGGCGAACCATTGAGGGGTCCACGTTAGCATGGCTATGTGAAGAAGCAATAGTCGTTAGCGTGCCTATGCGGAGAATCATAAGGCAATGCAACGCAACGGGAAACACCACCCAAGGGACCTTGAGGTTACTTCATACGAGCCTGGAAGTCTATACGGGAAAACAATGCGTGGCGCGCATGCCCAGCAGGGGAGACATCAGGTGCTGGCGCAGAGAGGTAGCCAAGGGGCGTCAAGGTAAGGGGTCCTGGTTTTTGTGCGCAAAGAGAAGGTTTGCGCGCAAAACACCGGGATGGTGCGCAATAGGGACAGAATTGTGCGCGGAAAGGGGATTGTGCGCACGGTATTGTGCGCACGAAAGGGGATTGCACGCATGGGACACAGATTGCGCGCAAGGAAGGAACCTGGAGGAGGGGGCAAATTCACTTCAGCCAGTGGAGTTGCGCGCAAAGGCAAACCCCGGGGCAAGGTTGCGTGAAAAGGGGAATTACCTGTAAGTCATATTGCACGTGGGGGGAGTCGAATTGCGTGCACGAGAGCTGATCTGAATTCTGCAACCCCCAAACCGCTTGGGGTCTCCTTCTATTTATAGGCATCGGCCGGTGTGGAATCCAGGCGGCGCACGAAAGTTTCCATGCTGGGAACTGTTGGCGCACAAAACCACTCTGTGCGGAACTGAGGCGTGCAAATATTGCGTGCCTCATCGGCTCGATTACGCGCATCTCGGGGATGCTTCGCGCGCACAACAATATGTCACGTGGATCCTCATTTATTTCTCGCACCACTCCTCGGGCCTCCGAATCGGGCCTCTGATTCCGAATATGACTTCGCTTCATCATTTGAAAACTTCCTCTGGGAGTTACAGACTTTTTCGGTGTCTACACCTACATTATGAACTTTTTACTTACACTCCTATTTGTTAAGTTTGTTATAAAACAATTTCGTGCTTTCAGTTACACATGTTTTATTATAAAACGATGTCGTCCATTCTGTTTCTAACAAACTGTTGGTTTAGTGACACGTGTACTGGTCCCTCCGAAATTCAAGGAAAATATGATTGTTGGAGGAGGGATCCAACCGTTCCAACAGAGCCTATAAATAGGATCTCATTTGAAAGATCTCAATAAGAAGTTGATCACTCTAGAGACCACACGATGTTAAGGTGATTTCTAGAGAGAGAAGCTTTTCAAGCTTTGTGCATACTGAACCACTCATTCAGATTGCTTCGTGCGACTCTGAATATTGGTGATTACATTCGAGGGCTTCTGGGGATAGGAAGACAGAGGTGCCGACAACCTTGAAGTTTGAAGGATTCCTTACTGAGGAAGATAGAGGTTCCAACTACCTTAAAGTTGAGGGCTTGTGGGAATAGCAAGACAGAGACTCCAATCTTCATATCGAGGGCTTACCCTGGTGTGGGTAAGATAGACTTGCTTGAAATTATAAATCAAGGGACCTTTATCCAAGGTTTTTGGATACCCTTCTCTTTGGGTTAAAATACTTATACCTTGTTACTTGTAGTTTTACTACTTGTTTTTTTTTTCGCTGCAATTTTTTATTGTAAGGAAATTATAAATCTCTTATATTTCCTTACACTTGTACTTTGACTTAATTAGATTCTATATGCTTTAAGGTAGAATCTCATATTGTAAACTTTGGTTCCAATTCTCCAATTGGTGTTAGAGGTGTTGTGAATTTGCTTAGTTTAACTTTGTTAAACTTAGATCTTTCCATGTTTAAGGAAATTTTTTAAAGTTTACAATTCACCCCCCCCCCCTATTGTATATTGAGCATCTACGTCATTATTTCAATCCTAAAAAAATGGGTAAGTCCTTGGCCAAAACCTAATCTAGTGTGTCTCATGAGACCTATCGATTCATTGAGGGGCTATAGTGGGCTTCATCTGTCACTTACAAGGTCCAATGAAATCCACATATGAAAGGGGTGAAACATTATGCATATAAAAAATTCATATTAAAACTAGAATGAAAATTTTAAATACTTTCCACAATTAATAAACATAATCATAAACCTCGCATAGTAAAATTAATGGTATCAATATAGTACATCCCCAATCAAACTGATCATAAACCATCTAAATAAATATTAAGGATGGTTTCTCTACAGTATATCCCCATTAAAGCATAAGTAAAATTAAAGAATGTATTCTTAGATGGAAAATAATTTTGAAATATCACATAGATCATTTCATGAGGAAAATAACCTTTATTTAAAAATGACACTTTTTCTTTAAAACTGTAAAATTCATACAATATTGTTAAAATTATTATCTTTGAAAATAACTCGTAAAAACTCATAATTTATAGAACATTTGAAAAAAAATTAAATAAACATGAAAACATGAAAATTAAACTTAAAATAAATGATGGTAATTATGGTGGGTAATTTTTTACATGTCGAATAAGTTAAAAAACATTTCTTTTTCACTGTAAAATGTCTAGAAAAGTGCCTTGTTGAGAAAATTACAAGACGATTTCTTTCAAACTATTTTTTAAAAATTCAAACATGAGTAAAAATTTAAATAATAAATAATTTGTAGAATCTTAAAAAAAATGAAAACATTTTTATAAAACATGGTTTTATAAGTAAAATTATTTTCAACTGAAGAGGGAAATAAATTCATATTTTCTTAAAAACATTTGTTTAATCATTTTGAGAACCAAAAAGAGGAAAAATGGTACTATTAGTTGAAAATATTCATGAATAACTATAGGAGAATAAAATATATTGATTTTAATATATAAATATCAAATAAATACCCAAAGGGATACTTAAACAAAAACAATCTCAAATAATGATGAGACTCTAAAATAAACCCTTACCACTTTGGTAAATTTTAAATCATAAGCCCCATGAAAGAAATAAAATTAAAGGAAACATTAAATACCATGAATATAAATTAATTAAAGATATAATATAAAAATATGCTTTTATAAACACCACACAAAAAGAAATAATTGGTGAATATTATGTATGTATCATGGAAGTAAAAGTGACATGATAAACCCTTACATTGAGTCAGACTCATCACATACGTTATTTATCTTCCTGGATAATAAACTCATGTTAATTATTTACTTGCCTAAGAATATTTTTAAAGTTTATTATTCCTTTTATTTCACTTTATTACCATTTTTTATATTATTACATAACCAATTAAGTTTACATCATATGTTTCGATGATATTTTGTTTATTTGTCAAAAATGACTTTGGCAGGTTGACTATGGTCAAAGTGGTAATTATATAAACATATATATAATAGTGATAATGAAATAATAATTTTATTTATAAATTAATTATACTTTTAAAACCAGTCATGAAATATGGTTATGAAAAATAAACCGTGTAATAATCATAGGGACGGTTGGTCGTACTTGCGCATGAGTAACGTTTCAATATTTCAATGATCATTATGGAAATAAGGTAAGTAATATTTTATCTTTATAGATTTATAATAATATTATTTATAAAATATATTTTATTTAAATATACTTATATATATCATCCATGTGGTGTGGTGATTAAAATATATTCACCTCTCTTTGTGAAGGCAGTAGTCCACACATACATGAATGACGTTATCATTTTTCATTGTAAGAATGAAAATGGAATATATTATCTTCTAATAATGATAAATAGGTCATTAATATCATAATTATATAAATGATATCATATATATTAATTAAATTTATCCTTATTACCTTCCTTGTTAAGATTTAGTGAAAAAACGAATCACATTACTTCATGATGTGGTAGTCCTCCGTACACACAAGAAAAGTTATCATATCTCATATGGAATGAAAATTAAAAATGAAATACATTATATAATGACCTAAGATGTCACGAACCAAACCTACTGGTCTCAAGCTGCAACTACCCCAAGCCCACCTCCATAGGCCAGGGGCTGGCGACAAGCACCGAAGGCGTAACAATCTCTGGGAGGCATTTGCCTAAGTACCTGTACACACACACAGCCCACTCAATGCAGAAGTGTAGAGTAAAAAAGGAAACCAAAGGACAAACAACTATAACCCAACCACATTCATGCATCAACCTCTAAAATAGGAAAAAGTAAAGTGCTGAAAAGTACTAATAGATATTGAACAGAAAAAGGGGAAAAACACGTGCCCAACCCGAAAGGTGCCACAACCAGGAAATAGGTAAATGAAAGTAAACGACTGGTGAGTCTCACACCTGTAAGTCCTACTACGTCGGCTGAATGCAGCCCAAGCTCTTGTGTCCTCTACACTCCTCCATAGTCTCGATCGACCTGTCCTTCATCTGCAAAGGCACACCAAGTGCAGGTAAAGCCCAAGCAGGGGTGAGTATAAGGATACTCAGTAGGATGCCCCAAAAGCTCAAGGGAGCAAAAAATGAGGTACTAAATGGTAAACAATAGATAGAACAAAGTAAGATTACAATGGAGAGAGTGCAGCTCAACCCAACAAAAGAAAGGAAGTAGAATCTTCCCAACCAAAAGGAGCTAGACACAGAAAGCATGTGGAATACCCCACGTGTATTCACCCCTCCTAGAAGGAGAGTAACTAGACCCAAGGAGTTGGAACAAAAGTAGAGTGTATATATATATATATGATCAACAAGAAACCCAAACGAGTGTGTAATGGGATCTCCATCTCCATGCTCAGCCCAGGATAAGTTGTTAACAGTTCTAAGGGTAGGAATCAATGATTCCCAATAGTCTTGCATGTTAAAGCTGCCTCATCACTAAATAGTACCACCAAAAGTCCCGGTCCGGTAATCACGGAGAAAAACCACTGACTAGCCACATCGAAAGGGATGAGTCTGGAAGAAGTCGACGGGTAACCCACTACCTAGCCCAACTGGAGGGCAAACCCCAAAAGGTCATCAGGTGACCCACTTCCTAGCACTGCTGGAGGGTAAACCCTAAAAGGCCGTCGAGTGACCCACTGCCCAGCCTCGCTGGAGGGTAAACCCTAAATTCAATGGGTAACCCACTGCCCAGGCCCAATTGGAGGGTAAACCATAAGGTAAATGGGTAACACACTGCCCAGCCTCATTGGAGGGTAAACCCTAACACGTCGGTGGGTAACCCATAGCCCAGCCCCGCTGGAGGGTAAACTCTGGACTGGTTCGATAACTCCACACTACCCAAACCATCTCTGGGTGACGCTAACATTGCGACCATGAATTGGGTTAGAGAGCATCAAAAAACCTCTAATCAATGAACTTTCATGTTTCCACATTTAATGTGATCTCTAAAGAGTCTCTGTATTCCCAAACAGATTACACCGTTGTAATCCTCATGAAAAAACACACGAGATAGAATACCTGCTCGCTAGAAGTGGACTCCCAATGAAAAAGTTATTCAACACTGCTTTATGCCCATACGGAATCTCATGGAGCCCACACATCGGTCACGAAAGAGGTCGGGTGAACTACGCCATTGCGATGATCTTGGAAAAACACGCCAAAATGACTACTCATTCGCCCCGAATGGAAGTCTAATGAAAAAGTCGCAAAATGCTGCACACAACTTAAAAGA
Source organism: Viscum album (assembly GCA_963277665.1). Lineage (NCBI taxonomy): Eukaryota > Viridiplantae > Streptophyta > Magnoliopsida > Santalales > Viscaceae > Viscum > Viscum album. Next base: position 2,088,845,821 of record OY728120.1, read on the forward strand.
TGGCTCATGGGTCCCATGCTTCAACTCTGGATACAATGCCTGAAACCAACATGGACCATTTCTTCTTGATTCCAAGGTCACAACGCCGCTGACGGCGCCTTAAACGGACTCTGGATGTGCTCGCGTCGTCCGAAGGAAGAATCCCGACGTTGTAATTAAGGAGTGTATCACGCCACCGATACCCCATCTTGGGAATTAAAAATCCCTGAGACCATCTCAAATCCTTCTTATTGAGCCGAGGATTTCACTACTATAGACGGCACGCAAAACGGACACTCGTAGTGGAAGTTACGGGTGTCCGAAGTCGAGGGGACGAACCCTTTTGGGCGGGACCCGCCCGGTTTGGCCGGTCCCCCGGCCTGGGCCGGGCCGCGGATCCGCAGCCCACCATGTCGACCGGCCCTCAGGGCCAGTCGCTGTTCCGTGCGGTGACCCACCGAAGGCGGGTCTCGGTCTCCCTCACAGGTTCGTGCGCCGCGACCCCAGTCCACCCTCGTCGACGACCTCCGCCTGCCGCAGCCTGGAGCCCGCCGCGCCACGCAAAGTCGCCACCGCCTGGAGCCCACTGTGCCATGCGAAGCTGCCACCGCCTAGAGCCCTCCACGCCACATTAAGCCACCGCCTCCTGGGAGCAGCGCCGCCACCGGCCGCTGGCCCGGACAGCCTCAAACCCACCGGAAGAAGGAGAAAATGGCCGGAAAACTTCCCGGGGTCACCTCAGACACCCCAAGACTCAAAAAATAAATCCGAAAGGATCGTTGGGAAGATCAAATAGATCCCTACGAAAATACGGCCCTCTCTCGAGAATTGGACAGCCTTTAGATGCAAATAATTGCCTTTGAAGGGGATTGTGGGAATTAAAATTGAAAATTCATGAGCCTACCTCGCTGGGTGTAGCCCGTAGCTTTGCCGACGATCCATAGGAGCCGCCATGCCTTTCCAAAGCGGTGGGGGAGAGGGTATTGAAGGGATTTTTCTCCCTTAGTTTAGAGAACTTCTGCGAGAGAATAAACAAGGGGGGCGAGGAGGAGGAGGGGTGGAGGAGTGTTTAAGTAGAGAAACACTTAAACACCCCCATAGGCCCCGTACACGAACTCTCGACGGGGTTGAGGTTAAGCCGCCCCTAGGGTAAAAACCACGTTCTGAGCACAATGGTGGTCTCTAAATTTTTATCCAAGCCTCTGTTCAAAAGTTATAAAGTTCATGCATGGGGTCGCTAAATTACAAAAACGCCCCTGGGGGCGTTTTCCACAGAAGGGTCGCGCCCGTAAAAGTTATACCCCTCCTAGGGTAAACGGCACGCTCCTGACTCAACGATGTCCTCATTTTTTCCATAAGAACAAATGTTTAGGAGTTATTCTGTTTACTTTGCATGTCTAGTGTGAACGCACTTAAATTTTAATTCTGGACGCATCGGGGCTCAGAATCACACACCGTCTGAACGCAGTGCTCTGGAATAACATCAAGAAAATTTCAAAGTCATACAGGCTCAAAATCTGGGTTCTTACATAAGAGGTATAATTATATCATAAATATAGTATATATAATTTATATTCATCATCATTCCCAACCGTTAGAGGTGTTGATAGAAAATGTGTAACTTCGATTCATGAGGCAATAATCTATTGTACACACAAGTGATGTTATCATTTCCCATTTGAGGGAAGAGGATATTAATATAGTTAACTCCCTTAAAATAATAAAATATCAGTATATTTTATATAATTTTGTTATTATATAATCATAAATTAATAATATTTAATGGATGTTCAAGAATAAATAAAACAAAAATGTATAATAAGGAATTTTACCTCTTCTCAAACGATATCTTTAGGATTATACCTAAGGTATTCCTAGAATGGATTTACGACCAAGCTAATACTTATAGGATTAGAGGATGAAATTTGGAAATTTATTTTTGTAGGTATTTTTTGAACCAAAATGGTTTTAATGTGTGATGAAAATAGGAGAGGTTCTGGCCTTTTATAGGTGATGTGAGTGGCACACAAGTAATTTTTGAAAAGAAAATGGTGTACCAATGTTTTTCACAAGAAAAAAGTGTCCAAACAAAATATTTATTGTGAAGTAGACATTATAAGGTCTAAATATATCCATAAAATATATTTTATACAAGTTTTTTGGTCATTTTAACCCTGATAATTTAATTTTAACACTCGTTAAACTCATTTTTACCATAACTATGGTAATTAGTTTTTATTTTTTTCACTATTAATTTTAGAAAAAAAAATTTAATTTGACCGTATTATTTAGTATAAATTATTATGATTTGAAATATGGAATCGATTTTTCCAAATTAAATTCATATAATTGGTATATTTTAATATAAAATTAATCCCACAAATGTGATGAGAAAGTGGGCTTTTAAGAGAAAATGTTCCAAAGTTTACAATGTTTTTATAACAAAATTTAATATGAAAATGATTCCAATGGCCTAAATTGGATTAATAGATATATAATTGAACTAATGTTACTTTAAAACCAATTTAAAATATAATTTCATTTTATAAATAATTTCAATGAAAAGACGGGTTTTAATTAAAATTCAGTATTTTTCACTATTTATCAAAAAATGAAACTTTTTAGAAAAAACACAAAACTTCACCCTAAGATAAATTTGATATTATGGTTTCATAAATTAATTTTATTTTTTAAAATAAATTTTTCTAAAAGTTGTAATATTTAATTTTAAATTATGTTTATAATGCATGACTAATCCACCTTTTAGAGAAATGTAATTTTTCTGAAAATATTTCTTTCTTTTTCAAAACATTCTTAATTTACTTATAATCATTATATAGACATTTAATTTATTATATATATGTGTAAAACATAAAATTTTATTAATTTATTTATTATTATTCATACCTGTCCTCTTAATGGTATTAATAAAATTCAAACCAAATGATTCATAATGAGAATAAACATTTAAAGTCACTTTTAAATATGAAATTTCAAGATATATACATCAAAAATAATTATACATAAGAAATAAAGATAATATAATATCCAATGTGGTTGAAAAATAAATTTCCCAAGACAAATTTTGTGTTATCAAAAAAACCTAATAAATATCTCCATGTGACTTGAGGTCAAATCTATGTATTCAAAACATTTTTCAACTGGGATGAAGATTCTTTCCATCAAGATTTTAACATACCTTAAATAAATTTATAAAGACATGAGAACTATATTCACACCATAGTTTATAAGTAAGGTGTGAAATAAACATTACTATTCGGATAACATCAAAGATTACAATCAATTCCTTTTATAGTGTATTTTATAAATTCTAGTTTTAAAATAAATCAAAAAAAATTCCATGTGAGGGTCTGTAACACACCAAGTTTTTAAGAATTATTTTTTTGAATAAATTAAATTTCTTTGATATCTTTCTCTACATGAAACACCTAGTTTGAGTAGCATTAGATTCAACACCAATTTTATCTTTCATTACATGCGACGCTGAGTATTTAGAGACCATGAGATATTATTAAAATTATTATTTAAACATTATCATTATTACCTATCATTTAAACATGTTTTGATTAATATGAATAACCAAATTTTAAATATTAAGTATAAATTTTTTAAATAAATAAAACAAACTGATAAAAACTACTTAATTTTCTGTAAAGTCTTTATATTTTTAGAAATAATATTTTCTAGAAAAAAGTTATTTATTTATTTTTTTTGAAAAATAATAAAATTAATTTTGAAACTTTTATAAAATTAATTTTATAAAATAGAATTTATTTTTGAAAAAATTATTTCAAAATTATATTAATGATAATTTTTTTAATCTTTTTAAAAATATTTTTTTATTAATGGTGAAAAATACTTATCTTATTGAAAAATGCCATTTTGTTTCAAGAATTTATAAGGATAAATTTATTTTAAGATCAGTTTATAAGTAAAATTTGTTCAATTATATATCAATTAATCCAATTTAGGTAATTTAAAAAAAATCAAATTTCATTTTGATAAAAAAACATTTTAAACTTTTGAATATTTTCTCTTTGGAAAACTGTTTTCTCGTTACATCTGCGTGTTTAATTTTAAATTACATTTTTCTAGTTATTTTAATGGGATTTTTCAAAATATATTAAATATTTTCAATCATAATAATTTATATAATCCAATAAGTTTAACTTTATTTTTTACCATAATAGATCATAAAAATACTAAGCATTGTTTATCGCGTTTAAGGTAGTAATGGGTTTATCGGGGGAGAAACTAAAAATATATGGGTTAAAAATGCCCCAAAATTTTTTCAAGACACATTTTATGGCCATATGTTGGCCTTATAATGTATAATTATTGATGATAGTCCATTTTGGATCCATTTTTCATGAGATAAATGTGGTTACACCTTTTAATTTTCAAAAATTACAAGTGTGCCACTCACCTCACTTATAAAAGGTCACCCCATCTCATATTCTATTCACACTTCCAAACACATGTTTTCAGCCAATAACTGCCCAAATATCTTACTTAAATCCCTTATATCATCCTATAAACCTTAGTTTGGTGATAAATCCAACCTATGAATTCTTTTTGTGCAAACCTAAGGAGGTTTCCCGAAGAAGAGGTAATGTTCTTTAATGAGCATTTTAATTTTATTTCTTCCTTAACCTCCATAAATTCTTATTAAAACAAGATGATATAAAAACTTTAGTATATTAAATATAATTATATGTTCTTATGTTATGGTTATGACCTAAAACCATCTCCAATTCCATCAAATGGGATATAAAATCTTCATTCATGTGTATGACATACTACCACATCATGAGCTGATGTTATTTGTTTTCCATAACCTCCTATCATGAATGGATATAATGATGCATTAAATGTTTTTATATTATATTAATTATATTATTATACTTATGTAATTATTATATCATATATAACTTCTTACTTTCTATTCTGGGTGAATACAATAACATCGCTCGTGTGTACGGTGGACTGCCACTTTGCGAAGTGATGTGTTTCATTCACGCTTTATATGGAAGGTAATAAGGATTTTTTTATTGAAAATATGTTATATATATGAAATAAAAATTACTTCTAAATTTTAATATATTATTTACCATTCTTTATTTCAATCCATAGATAAAATGTAAACAACGTTTATGCATACATACGGATTACCGTCTCCATAAACAGTGTATTTAATTTTCTATCTTTAACTTTTATAGATTACTATAAATAAAAATACAATGAATGTATATTATATTTATATCATGGTTAAAATTATAGATATTATGGATCCATGATCAAAGTTAGATAACCCAAAAAATAACAAATCAAAACATAAATGAAAAACAAAGTAGTTATTGAAAAAATGTGAATTTAACATCGAATTATAAATAAACGGGTAATAAAAATAGTAATTAAACCATATATGGTATGGTATATATAATAATTTTCTATAATATATTTAAAATAAAATTATATTTATTTTTATAGGATGTTTGAACATGTATGAAGGAAGTCGAGACTTAAGGTAAGGGATGTTTTTTCAATTTGCCTTCTTTGAGACATATGTTATTTTGTGCACCTATTTTATTTTATGAGTTGTATATACAGCCCCTTTTACATGTAATTTCATGAATTTATTTATTATAATGATATTATAGGTTTCATTTAACATCATTTTTTCATTGGTCTTACAATTCAAAGTTACCAAAGTGGTAAGGGTTTTATGTTACAATCTCATCATTTATCAGGATTACTCATGATTATTCTTATAATGATGAAATATTGTAATCTATATCTATATAAACTCATTTATTTGCTAATAATATGTTTATTTATAGAGAATAAATGTTTTACCTTCATTTTCTTCTCTTTATTTACAAAAGAGTTCAAAATAATATTTTTAATAAAAAATTAATCTTTATTTCTCTCTTCGGTCGAAAACCGATTTTCTTCCATATATGTGTTTTCTAAAAAAGTTTAAAAAAAATAAAATCCCCAAAGTGTTTATTAAAAAACGTTTTTACCCATTTTTTACTTTTAAAAAAAATAAACTGAATGTTCATTTTGTTTTCGAAACATGGCATGTTTTTATTTTACTGAAGATGTGAAATGAATCTTTGTTTTAATGAATACGGTATGAATAGAAATTTACCAATGTCATGAATTTTTTTTATTTTAATATTAATTTATAATTTTTCATGTTTATATTTATATAAAATTATTTTCACAATACTTTTTAAAATTTTAATTTTAAAAAAGGATTTTCAAAGAAAGGATATTTTTCTTAAGAAATGTTCCCATTGATTTTTCTTTCAAAATAATTTTCCATATAAGATGTTTTCTTTTGATGTTACTTATTCCTTTCTAGGGATATGATCCAAGTATACCAATTTTATTATTTCTTTGAGTGGTTTTTGTTTATGATGAAAATATTTTTTTCAAACCCATTTCTCTTCCACGGGTTAAACCATGATAAAATTATTTGGTACACCGCTTATTTTTTCAGGAGTTATGATTTAATGAAATGATGAAATGATTATGAAACTTATTTATTTTACAAAGTTTATATTATGAAGAATTGTTTAGGAAACCCATTTTATTTTATGTGTTCTTATATGATGAATGTTTTATGAATTTTTTGCACACATATGTATGGTTTCTATTATGTGACGGGTGGGACATTTATCCCCCTCCAATGAATTATATAAATATTTATATCTCATGATATGAAGGGGACTAGAATGAGGAATGAATCCAGTTAAGTAAGGGTATGTGTCCAACATGATAGTCTTAGAAGATAAATTTTACTACTGAGATGGTTTGGGGAGTGAACCCAATCAAGAATGATAGTCTTAGTTGTAACGTCCCGGTTCCGGGTGCCACTCAACGGGTGCCCCAAACCCGGTTCGCCATGTGACCTCAAGTGCATTTCTCCAAATGTCAGAGGCTGCCGACTAGTAGCGAGGGCCCAGGTATAATAGTGGGGAAACTATTCCCTCATTTGTCAAAGTGTAGCGCAACGGAATATATGATAAACATACAATAACAGCGGAAGCAATAAACCATACACAACTAGAATGAACAACTGATGAAAAAAAGGGAAACCAGTAGTCATATATATATGAAGATGCAGTATTTCACTATTCTATAAAATAGCCAGAACATGTTACACTACAATACAATACATTACAACTGAAATATAAGTACAGAAAGCAAAACAGAACAGCCCGCAGCATCACGAGCCAATGCTTGGTCCCATGATCTCTTACACCCCAGCAGAATTCAAGTACCTGTATAAGGGCCCTTGCCCTTATCTACACCTACAGAAATATAATCTGTTTAGGTCGAAAATCATGCCCCAAACAGGGTGTGAGAGATAAATCCCAGTAGGCACCCACCAAAGTCCTGTGCCCAACTATGTTAAATCACTCAACAATAGTGTGCAGTAGTAAAATGCAATAAAGTAAGCAGTACTAAAAAGTAACTAACTTAACCAGTTATATTTCCATTTTAATATCCATTTAATCATTTAATTTAAAATATCACCACAGTGAATATTATAAGTAAACATCCAATGTCCTCAGACACATAAACTCCTACCCTCAGGTAAAGAGAATCCAAACACAATAATATACCCCCAGGCATATGGATATTGCCCACAGGCATAAGAAGTGTCTCCCAAAGGCACAGAATCAACTACCCACAGGTACAGAAGAAGTTTCCCCCAGGCTAGATAGAACAGTACCCACAAGCTAATCACAACACTTCCCTTAGGCTAACAGGTAACTGGGCCATTCCCAACATGTAAATAAGCAGTACACAAGCAATTCATCTCAAGAAAATTCTACGATCATTACTTTAAAGTCATACCCTCGGGTATCCTGGCCAAATGGCTAAATAGAGGAATGCACCCCCGGGGTCATCATGGATCCAAGCACTGATCCCAAAAAACAGTTTTACAAATTTATTTAATTACCTATACAATTATAGGTATTTAAAATAGCCACGGACTCAGCCACATGACACCCCAAATATGGTTTTGTAGCTCAAAACACACAAAAACACACGAGAGTTGGAAAATAAACACCAAGACACCTACTTTTAACACCAACGAACGTTATATGCTAATGATGCCTTCTGAAACATCTAAGAACTCTGTAGATCTAAGGTAAAATAATTCTCGCTTAAACGCAAATAACTCCTGTTAGGGGAAGAATTGGAAAGAAAGGTTAAAGAAGAATTGAGGGCTTACCCGTGTGGTTCTAACGAGATCGTCCGAGGCTGAAACGGATTCCAGATGTGCGCTCGGTGGATCTCCAAAGATCCATCCTTCTTCTCTTAAACCCTCTTCCCGTTCAAAGCCTTCCCTATGAACAGGGGAGGCTACTGCCCATTTTAAGTGGAAAAAAAAGTACACGGCGTACACTTCCCATTTTTTAACTGTTCCTCTGGCTGTTTCCCACCAGCCTGGCACTATTCATCTGTCGACATGACTACACCCGCGTGTCTGCATGAGTACACGGCGTGTGCCCCACAGCTGGCCACCAACTTACTATTCACCTTCTGACTGACTCTGCGACGTGTAAAGGACCACTACACGGCATGTAGTTAGTTCCTACACCCTTCATCGCCGACGTGGCCACACGAACTGTGTACTCATCCAACACGGCCAAAAGTACATGGCGTGTGGAAAATTACACGGCATGTACTTCCAAAATTTTGGGATTTTCCCCATTTTCCTTATTTTATCAAAAATACTTAAGGAAAAGAGAAAAGAAGAAACTCATAACTCATAGATAAGAATCGGGTTCTTACAAACTTCCCCCCTTAAAGAAATTCATCCCCAAATTGACCTTCCAAGGGTGGTGAAGATAAAGCTCAGAACAGATCTGGCCACTGAGCACGTACGTCAGTCTCCCGCTCCCAGGTCTCATCCTACACTCGGCCATGATGCTATAGCACCTGTACGAGAGGAACTGACCGGCCTCGGAGAACCTTCATACTCCTATCAATGATATGAATCAGATGATCCTCAAAGGACGCATCCATCTGAAACTCAACCTCCTTGGGCTGAAGAATGTGAGACGAGTCTGAATGATAGCGGTGCAGCTGAGATACATGGAAGACGTCATGCATGGCTCGGTACCTCTGTGGTAACTACAACCGATAGGCGACCAGCCCGACTCTCTCTAGAATCTCAAACAGCCCCACATACCTCAGAAATAGTTTACCCTGTATCCTGATCTGTCTGTGTCCCAGACTCGGTGAAACACACAAGAAAACCTGATCCTCGACTACAAACTCCAAGGGTTGTCTGCGGCGATCAACATATGATTTCTGACGAGACTGTGTAGTAGCCATCCACTTCTGAATCAACTGGACCTGCTCAGAAGTCTCCTGCATGAGACTTGGTCCCAGCAAAGCTACCTCACCTGCCTCTAACCAACACAAGGGTGATCAGCAAGGCCTACCATATAAAGCCTCGTAATGTTCCATCTCGATAGTTTCCTGAAAACTATTATTGTAGGAAAACTTGACCAGGGGTATATGCTTCTCCCAAAATCACCCAAAGTCTAGGATGCATGCACGTAGCATGTCCTCTAGCACCAGAATCATATGCTCTGACTGGCCATCGGTCTGAGGGTGGTATGTTGTGCTCAGAAACACCTGTGTACCCAGTTCCCTCTAAAAACTCTGCCAGAAACGAGACGTAAAATTGGTGTCCCTTTCTGAAACGATAGAACGAGGGACCCCATGAAGACATACAATCTCTTGATTATAAAATATCCCGATCTCATTGACTTCAAAGGTCTCCTTGATCGGCAAAAAGTGAGCTACCTTCGTGAGTCTGTCCACAACAACCCACACGGTAGTATTGCCTCGAGGTGACCTTGGAAACCCAGTCACGAAGTCCATCACGACATCATCCCATTTCCACTCTGGAATAAGTAACCTCTGTAACAGTCCGGCTGGCCTCTGATGCTCCGCATTCACCTGCTGATAGGTGGAACATCTTGTAAAAAAACTAGCTACATCACTCTTCATAATCGGCCACCAGTACTGACGTCTCAAGTCTCAGTACATTTTGGTAACCTCGGGATGAACTGCCCAAGCTGAATCATGAAACTCCCGCATCATCTCCTCGCGTATATCCCCTAGAACCCATACTCGTCCACGGAAATGCAGAAACTCGTTACCGCCTATCATCCAACCAGGATTAGGGTCCTCACTTTCCACTGACTTCTGTAGAACTAGGCATTATGAATCAGATAGTTGTCTCATCCTCACTCTGTCTAGGAGGGTAGAAGTCACAGCTAAAGATGAAAGATAAGTCTGTCCCTGACTATCATGCACCACCAAATGCATCTCAGAGAAAAAGGCCATAAGCTGCCACTCACCACTAGCCTCCTGCACTGCCTGTATCTGAGTCTTCATGCTCAGTGCATCACCTACTGCATTACCTTTTTTGGGTGTATAGGCAAGCTCAAAATCGAAGGACTGCAGGTATTCGACCAACCTTCGCTGCCTCAGATTCAAGTCACGCTGAGTAACGATATACTTGAGACTTTTGTGGTCGGTGAAAACCACAAAATTCTCTCCCAAGAGATAGTGTCTCCAACAGCGCAACGCATGCACAACTGCAGCCAACTCGAGGTCATGCGTTGGGTAATTCCTCTCATGTGGCCTCAACTGCCAAGACCCGTACGCAACAACTCGATCGCCCTGCATCAACACTGCTCCCATCCAAATACCTGATGCATCACAGTAAACTGTATAGCTATTCCCCTTCTCTGAAAGTATCAGGACAGGTGCTAATGTCAACCTTCCCTTCAGGTCCTGAAAGGCTGTCTCGCAAGCTTCCGACCAAACGAACTTCACACCCTTCTTAGTCAAACCTATCAACATCACTGCTAAGCAGGAGAAGTCCTGTATGAAGCATCTATAGTAACCAGCCAGCCCTAAAAAAACTCATTATCTCAAACACGTTCTTAGGATTCTCCCAGGAAACTACTACTCTCACCTTCTCTAGGTCCACTGCAACTCCTACTTCTGAGATAATATGACCCAGGAAGTGAATATGGTCCATCCAAAAGTGGCACTTTGAGAGCGTAGCATATAGATGATGCTCTCTCAGTGTACTCAATACGATCTCAAGATGGGTGGCATGGTCGTGTCGAGTGTGAGAGTAAACCAAGATTTCATCCACGAATACTACCAAAAAAGAATCTAGATAAGGATGGAACACGTGATTCATCAGAGCCATGAAAACTGCCGGTGCGTTCATGAGTCCGAACGGCATAACCAAGTACTCGTATAGACCATATCTGCTCCGAAAAGCTGTAAGCGGTATATCCAATGGTCTCACGTGCAGCTGATGATATCCGGATCTCAATTAAATCTTCTAGAACACTCGTGCTCCTCGAAGTTGATCAAAAAGATCATATATTATCAGTAAAGGATATCAGTTCTTAATAGTCAATTAGTTCAACTTCCGATAATCCACACAGAGTCTGAGGGTATTGTCTGCCTTCTTTGCAAAAAGGACCAATGAACCCCAAGGAGAAGTACTGGGTCGGATGAAACCCTTTGACTGTAAATCCTCTAACTGCCTCTTGAGCTCCTGCAACTCAGGTGTGGTCATCCGATAAAGAGGAATGTACACCGGTGCTGCTCCTGACACTAGATCAATAGAGAAATACACCTAACGCTCCGGAGGTAGACCTAAAAATTCATTCGAGAAGACATCCCTGAAATGATCAACAACTGGGGGGAAATCCGTCTGACAAGTCCCCTAATCATCCAGATATAAAATCACAATATGGGTTGTGACTCCACCTTTCCCATGATGCTCTGGTCCAACTCGACTCACCTGAACATCCCATTCTACCTTGTATAGAAACTCTCCGCCCTCCGGTGATGTAAAACTCACCCTGCAACGATAGAAGTCTACAAAGCCTAGAAAGGGAACCAACCAATCCATCCCGAGAATGACATCATAAGCTGTCATCTCTAAGACATAGAGGTCCCAAAGAAAGTGACACCCTCCTACCTCAAAGGGGCACTCCTTGCACTGATGCACACCATCCATTCTAGTCCCCAACGGAGTGTCTAGAGTCATGATATCAAAAGAATAAGAAACACAGAGCCCAAGGCTCTCCACAACGGGCATAGATATGAAGCTATGTGTAGCACCCATATCGAAAAGTACTGAAGATAATACAGAAGATACTAGAATAGTACCTCTGACTTTAGAGGGTCCAGGATCCTGCTCTTGCTGGGTCTTTTTCACTGCATATGCCTGCCCAGTGTCGCAGCCCTGCGACACAGCCTGGCTACCCTGAGCTGTCCCACCCTGCTGCCTCTGAGATCCTAGTGTCTAGCTACCACGGCCATGACCACCATCTCTGCCTGCACACCCTGACGTATTCCAGTTCCCCGACTGTTAAGAAGCCACCGGTCCTACTCCTGCACACGGAGTCTGCACAGAACCCCTCTCACTAGCCACTGGTGGAAACGCCGTACAAAATCATTGCAGATGACCCATCCTACCCCAAGATCGGCACTCCACTGGGTCTCGTGAACACTGTGGCCTCTTGTGCCCCACTCTACCACACTCGTAGCATATGACCTGGACACCTGAAGCATTCTTCTGACTGGTACTGCCACCCTGAGAGAAGTCCATCTGTATCTTCCTCTTTCCAGTATAAATAGTACCAGTAACTGGTGCTGAACCGCCCTAGCCCACACCACTAGATTCCTGCAGGTTTCTCTCTATAATCAGCGCCTGGTTCACAATAGTGTGTACTAAAGGCAACCTGAAAACATTCACCAGTGCTCGGATGTCATATCGGAGACCATCCTCAAAACTCCTAGCTCTCAATGTCTCATCACCCACTAGTACGGGTGCAAAACACTGAAGCTCGGTGAAATGAGCAGAATAGTCCATCACCGAACTAGCGCCCTGCTGTAGATTCATGAACTCTCGATCTCTATCTTCCCTCAGCATCTCCGGGAAAAAGAATTCATAGAAGAATGCCTGAAAATCTTCCCATGACATGTCTGTGTGATGCTCTGACTGGGTAGTAACATCCCACCACCTCTTGGTGGAATCACGCAGCATATAAGTCGCGAGCTTGACCCTCCGCCCTGGAGGCGTCTCAAGATGCTCAAAAATAGTCTGCAATGATTCTATCCAAGACTCCATAGCCTGTGGTCCTCCATCCCCTGAAAATGTAGGTGGATTCTGCTTCTAGAAGATACATGTCGTATCGTCCATAGATGTGACAGCCTACGGTGCTCCATGAAAGGTCTGAATGAAACACATAAAGCCTTCATGGAACTGCGCCTTCGCGCCTGTGTCCGGTATAACATCTGGTGCCTCATCTGGCTCTACTGGAGGGTCCACTGGTAGCTCATGGCCCACCATCTCTGGAGTATAATTGTTTCCACTCTCCTGGTGAAAAACGTGTGGTCATCTAGGTGGCATGACACTATAACCTCAAAAACATGCCTTAGATTATAGATTAACAAAACTGAAAGCAAAGGAACCATAAAGTGAACAAGAGGAAGAAGGCATTTCAGGATTTGAAAAACAAGACTACACGGCATGTACCTGACTTCTCTTCCCCTGCTCGGGTCCTTCTACATGGCCAAGCAACATGGCTCCCATTGAAAAAAACTACACGGTGTGTATAATAGCTACACGATGTGTATGGTGTAATTTTCCAACTGCCCGTGTCGTTTGTGACACGGACGACTACTCGGCTTGATACTATACGACATGTTACACTCATACATGGCATATACATCACTATGTCTCCTAGCCACATGGTCAGGTCCACACGGTCTGTCCTCAGACAAGACTACACGGCGTGTCCCATAGGTACACGGCGTGTACTAGACGAGCACTGCCGACCCGTGTTGTCAGTTACACGGTCGGATACATGGCTCAAACTACAAGGCGTGTTCTATTGACACATGGCATGTATCCAAAAGGATTACACCGACCCATGTTGTTAGTTACACAGTCAGGTCCTCAGGTCAGACTACACGGCGTCTTCCATAGTGGACATGGTGTGTGTGTCTTAAGGTCTCTTTCGTCCGTGTTGTTAGTTACACGGGCGGGTTTCGGGTCAACACTACACGGCGTGTCTATCATCTACACGGCATGTTCGCCCCAAGATCTTCCCTTCCCCGTGTCACCACCTACACGGTTTGTGACACGAGAAGAGACTACACGGCGTGTACTCTGGGTACACGGCGTGTACTTAAAAAGTTTATTTTTCTTCCCGAACAGAAGGCCATACATGGCGTGTTTAAAGATACTACACTACGTGTATACCAGGTTTCCGGACAGTATGCCTTAGAAACTTCCCTGAAACCTAGAAAATACTGAAAAACAACACCTAAGTGTCAAATTCCGACCCTTGAGGGCCCATACTCCCGACGAATAAAAGTTTTACATCTTATCTGTGTTATAAAAAAATAACCATCTAATGATCCACCAAATTTCGATCAGTGAGGGACCATACTCCCCAAAGACCAAAGTTTGGAATTCATTCTATAAACATGCTCAAATAAAATTACCCTATCACACAGCAGGTATTTTATCATAGCATCTATCACAACAGCATGCTTTACTAGCACAACAACTATCACAAAAACATGCGAAATTCTAATGCACCGACATGGCATGGAACTATGCATGGCATGTGATTTATTGCATGTGCCTATATGATTCATGAGATGGAATACTATAATATAATTGGGTTGCAACTAAATATAACCCATAGATAAAATATAACCAGCACAATCTCAAGTGAGTCACCCAACGGTGAAAACAAATCAACTGTAAAATTTTCAAAATCAGAAAAATTGAAAAAATACGAGGTAGACTGGATTTTCCCTGTACAAGGGTTAGCTACGCCCAGGCACAGCTTATTACCAACTACCATTCCCATCATATCCCTGACTAAGAATCCAAATAGTAAGTCAAAAAAAAGAAACTCCTCTGATACCACTTTGTAAAGTCCCTGTTCCGGGTGCCACTCAACGGGTGCCCCGAAACCAGTTTGCCACGTCACCTCAAGCGCATTTCCCCAAATGCCAGAGGCTACCGACTAGTAGCGAGGGCCTGGGTCTGAGAGTGGGGAAACTATGCCCTCATTTGTCAAAGTGTAGTGCAGCGGAATATAAGATAAACATACAACAATAGTGGAAGCAATAAACCACACACAACTGGAATGAACAACTGATGACAAAAAGTGAAACTAGCAGTCATATATATATGAAGATGTAGTATGTCACTATTCTATAAAAGAACCAGAACATGTTACACTACAATACAATACATTACAACTAAAATACAAGTACAAAAAGCAAAACAAAACAGCCCGCAGCATCACAAGACAATGCTCGATCCCATGCTCTCCTACACCCCAGGAGCAATCAAGTACCTGTATAAGGGCCCTTGCCCTTATCTACACCTGTAGAAATGTAATCTGTTTGGGTTGAAAAGCATGACCCAAATAGGGTGTGAGAGATAAATCCCAGTAGGCACCCACCAAAGTCTCGTTCCCAACTGTGTGAAATCACGCAACAATAGTGTGCAGTAGTAAAATGAAATAAAGTAAGCAGTACTAAAAAGTAACTAACTTAACCTGTTATATTTCCATTTTAATATCCATTTAATAATTTAATTTAAAATATAACCACAATGAATATTCTAAGTAAACAGCCAATATCCTCAGACACGTAAACTTCTACCCTCGATTAAAGAGAATCCAAACATAAGAATCTTCCCACGGGCATACAGATATTTCCCACGAGCGTAAGAAGTGTCGCCCACAGGCACAAAATCAACTGCCCACAGGCACGGAAGAAGTTTCCCCCAGGCTAGATAGTACAGTACCCACAGGCTAATCACAACACTTCCCTTAGGCTAACAGGTAACCAGTCCATGCCCAACATGTAAATAAGCAGTACACAAGCAATTCCTCTCAATTCAATTCTACGATCATTACTTTAAAGGCATACCCTCAGGTATCCTGTCCAAATGGCTAAACAGAGGAACGCACCCCCGGGGTCGTCCTGGATCCAAGAACTGATCCCAAACAATAGTTTTACAACTTTATTTTATTACCTATACAATTATAGGTATTTAAAATAGCCATATCCTCATCCACATGACACCCCAAATATGGGTTCGTAGCTCAAAACACACAAAAATGCATGACAGTTGGAAAATAAACACCAAGCCATCTACCTTTAACACCAATGAATGTTATACGCGAACGACACCTTCTAAAACATCCAATAACTCTGTATATATATGGTAAAATAATTCTTTCTTAAACACAAATAACTCCCATTAGGGGAAGAATTGGCAAGAATGATTAAAGAAGAGTGGATGGATTACCCGTGTGGTTCCAACGAGATCGTCTGAGGCGGAAACGGATTCCTGACATGCGCTCGGTGGATCTCCAAAGCTTCGGCCATCCTCTCCCAAACCCTCTTCCCATTCTAAGCCTTCCCTATGAACAGGGGAGGCTACTGCCCATTTTAAGTGAAAAAAAAACAAAGTACACGGTGTGTATTTCCAAGTACACGGCGTGTAATTCCCATTTTTTAACTATTCCTCTGGCGGTTTCCCGCCAGTCTGGCACTGTTCATCTGCCGACATGACTACACGGCGTGTCTGCATGGGTACACGGCGTGTGCTGCCCCACAGTTGGCCACTGCCTTACTATTCACCTTCTGACTGACTCCACGGTGTGTAAACGACCACTACACGGCGTGTAGTCAGTTCCTACACCCTTCATCGCCGACATGGCCACACGACCTGTGTACTCATCCCACACGGCCAAAAGTACACGGTGGGTGGAAAATTGCACGGCGTGTACTTCCAAAATTTTGGGATTTTCCCCATTTTCCTTATTTTCTCAAAAATACTTAAGGAAAAGAGAAAAAAAGAAACCCATACCTCAAAGATAAGAACCGGTTTCTTACATTAGTAATGAGCCTTGAACTACTAAGGAAATGATTTTATATTCTTATGTGTATGACAAAAATCTAGCCAATGTTATGATCCCATGGTTCATGTTCTTTTATTCCATTATTAATTATGTCTTATAAACTTCTAATGTTAATTCCTTTACTCAAGTTTATGATCTAGGATATATAGGGTATGTTTTTTAAATGTTATTATCATGTTATCATATCTATATTCTCATTATATGTTGTTATCTCCCTTGTTTACCTTTATTGGGCATCTGAGATCACCCTTTATAATGTTTCCTTTCCCTTGGTTATGATGAAAGGAGTTATGTTTTATATTTATAATAAGGGTTCTACTTATGAAGAACATAGTGGGAGATGACTTATCTCACTTATGGACCAATTGTGTTTGTGTACAAGTTTCCAAAGGAACTATACATTTACGATCCTCAAGAATTTTTTTGTGTAATTTAATGAATATTCATCTATAAAATATAATATCTATGTATGATAGGTTTGGGTCTTTACAAGGTGTGTAATAAAAAAAATATCATGCCTTTGTCCTTTTAAAGGATGATACCACACCTTTCTATATTATCCAATAGTGATGATGTGTTCTGGAAAATACATTGAAATATTTAAAAGAGAAACAACCAATTTCATAAAAAATAAATTAAATTTTATCATTATCTTTCAAAATCTCTCATTATAAATGATTCAAAAAATCTTTTAGAATCAAAAAAATTCCATGAAAATGATAAAACACCAAAAATAATCCATAATAAAAACTTCAAGTAATAATGGTATGATTAGAATAGTATATTTTCATCTAAATTTCAATTAATAAATACAATATTAGAAAAATGTTTGTAGTCCTCAACTGTATGAAAAGAGAAATAAGTAGCACAATGAAATTGATATTAATACATGAAATTTTATAATAATCATATTATAAGGATAATAATACTAAGAACACAATCTAATATAATGATAATCATGGGATACTCAATAGGTATAATGGTATTATTCTATACATAATATAGTGGGAAAATAATTTTTCTTTGTTTAAGTCCAAGAAAAATAACCACTTGATTTATTCTCAACTAAACTCATTTAGGGAAATCCCTTGGATAGATTTAAATCTCTACTATAGGACACTAGCAAGTAAGTAATAAAAACTTTTGTAGATTCAATCTCATATATTTCACATGGTTACCCAATTTTCCCATGAAATAAACTAAATGGAAGTGTGGAGATGGTTATCAAAACATCATTTCTTAACAACAATGTAACATATCAAATAATCCCTTATCTCACCTCAAAACACCCTTTAATAAAATTTATTCATTTATATTTATACAAAAATTAAATCATAATCATGTTCATCTTGCATAATATGAAAGATTTTATTAAATATAGAAAGAGGGGTCTCAAAACTAAGGTTGTTACATACATCATTAAAACATTTTACCAAGTGATAAATTATTATTTTAACACATATGTAAAAATATTCCATGAAAGTTTCCATTTGAAAAAAATTAAAATAAAAAATTACATTGAAACGTCATTTAAATCAATATAAAGCCTAAACAATACATAAATACATCAAAACATAAAAAATGCCTAATCAAAATCCCATAAAATTTAGTAAATTAAAATAACATACTTATATTGAAAATATTTTTCTTGAAACCATAAAGTATGTTCTTTAGAAATTAATTTGAATTCAAAAAACCTATTTGGTTATCAATATTTCTGTAAATGACACTTTATATATTTTCAAAGACATATAAATGGAATAAATAATTCCTTTGAAAATAAGGAGAAAAGAACCCAATTATTTTTTGATAAACTTGAAAATAATATAAATTTTACAAAAAATGTATAACCTAATTAGGGATAATACATATATCTGTATAATTTATAAAAAAACATGCATTGCATGACTTGAAAAATAAATTTAATTTAAAAAAACACTTATCCAACGTTGGTATAATTGACACAACTTCAATGAAGATTACTAAATTAGGTCAATAAGAGAGCTTCATCAACCCTATACATCAATAATATCATCATTTGAAAAACCATGGATAATGATTTATCCACAATATTCATTAGAGTGTTGGGAAGAAGATAATGATATAAGAAATGGAAAGAATGATATAAGAAAGGGAATACTGAATAAAGGAGAAGAATAATTCCATAAAGATCAAATAATATATCAAATTTCAATAATGGAGATAGAAGGTGGGAATTGGGAAATACCTCCCTTTTTTAATATAAGAAATTGAGATGGGGAAGAATTGAGTTTCCTATATATAAATGTGTAACATAAAAAATATAATTTTTAAAATATAGGAATTCTAAATGGTTATGTAACATGATTGCATAAACTTTTCACCAATCATAAAATATTAATTATACATAAGTTATATCAGATACTTACTCTAGAAGCATAATTCTATAAACTATATGCAATTTGTGTATTTTCCTTTGGAGAAATAATTCTCTATATACACAGATGGGTGACATGGTTACTCCTCTCTATACACTAGTCATATGACCTATAAAATTTATAAAATTTTCAAAATATTAAATTTAAACTCCATAAATTTAAATTTAATGGTTAATTATACCAAATAATTCAAAAATTTAACATTCAAGTGTTCTGATATAATTGTTTCTTTTTCGCTCAGTCTATCAAAATCAATGTCATAATATGTATAGAGAGGAACAAGCCTTCAATTTTCTCTTATACCTCTAGGTGAATATCTTCTAATACCCCATTAAATGAAACTACTTCCCATCTTCCTTTACCACTTTGGTTTTATCCATATAAATCCAAGAATCCACTACTCTATTTAATTCCCTTGGTGTGTATATAAGATTAAAAATAAATGGATGATGATACTCAATCCACAATAATTGTATAAAGTATAGATCATGCTACATGAAAATATACTCCAAACAATTATGATCAATATAGATAGAAAATCAATCACAAAAAAAATAATTACCTATAGCTCTTTAACTTATAAATTTAACATTCAATTCAACAATATCCATTGGGTAATTCTTCTGATATGGTCTTAATTTCTATGAACCATACATTTTAACCTTTCTCTATGGAACCAAAAAAAATATTGATCTCAATCCAAATTTTTTATAGTGAACTTCAATAACCAAATACAATCTCTATAATAATAAAAATTAGAGTTTAATAAATACTCTTCTTTAATTCCTTAAAATTTATAATTACATCCCACTCTAATAAAAATTTTCACATTTTCAAATAGAGTATTTTATAGAAGAAACCAATTTTTAATAATTGTGTGTGAATATCTTGTGATATCTATCCAGGCCCAAAAATATTTATATTTAAAATACATTCATTGGTATTTCTTAAGGCATCGCCACTTTTACCTTCTTAGATTCAATATTAATCTTCTTATTAGAAGAATTGTTTTCTATAAATTTTACTTCATAAATACTGAAGTGACAATTTGACATCATTTTATACAACTTATTCTTAGATAAAATTTCTAAAACAATTTATAGATATCTCCCATGTTCTACATTTGATCTTGAGTATATAAAGATATCATCAACAAGAACTACCACAATAGTGCCCAAACTTTTGTTGAAGATCATCATCATAAAGGTTAAAAACACCTCAGGTGTATTAGTAACTCTAAAAGGCATAAAAAATTATAATATCCATTTAGAAAAAAAACATGTATAAAATATCCACTTATTTTACCATTATCTGATGACATAGATATTGAATGTTATTCTAAAAAAACAACTAGCTCCCTTCAGCTAGTAAAATTTATTATTAATATTAGGTAAAAGATATTAGTTATTTATCATTAATTAGTTTAATTTTTGGTATTCATTTTTGAAATGAACGTTACCATCTATTTTCTAGGAAAATAGTAATACTAATATCCTGGTAAAAAATTGGTTAAATGATTAAATTTAACTTAATATTATTGAATCTAATTTTCAAATATCTTAATTCAATAAATTATATGTTATAAAATGTAAATAAATAGGTTTTATCTTATAAAATAAGCCAATGGAAAATTCTAAATCCAACCTTGGTGTTATTATAGAAAAAAAATATACAAAAACATTAAGATATTTATCCACCACCACTAAAAGTAGAATACAATACTTCTCATTGATTGATTAATGAAATAACCCTATCACCTAATAAAAACAATCAAACATCACACACCATTGGACCCACCATAGGTTCCACAAAATAAAGGATTTGACTATAAATGTTTATTAAACCACTGAATGTACTTAAACAAGCCATCCTAATAATCAAATCAAATGTTTTCATCTCATGTACATAAAAAACCTATGTGATTTTTACATTTTCAATCATATCAAGTAGGATATATATCGAAACCCTTTAGTTCCTTTAACATGATAAGAAATCAAGTTTCATATAACATAGAATTGACTCCACTTACAACACCAATTTATCATCCAAAAGTATAGAGATAAATGAAAAAAATAAAGTAAAAAATAATGAATAGATAATCATAGAATATATTAGAATGGTATCTATCGACATAGATGTTATAACATTATCCATTCCCACCTAGAATTCCTATATATATCTGAATATATTCCCCCAAATATTTAGACATACTAACCTCTCCCACTAATGAGGCCTCCCAACTCTACCCTGAGTACCTGAATTACATTTAATTCATAAATAAATCTACAACATAAATCCTTGTAAAAGGTTTGATTCATCAGTATTATCCATCCCTAAAAATCATCATCAATTATTCTTTAGATTTCCCACCTTCCCATATTAGAAACATGGATGAGGTGGAGTTGAACACTTTTATTCTAGATATCTTAATACACCTCACTGATAATAGTCTAATGAAATCAATCCCTAAGAGATAAGGGTAGATGAAGACATAAATTTTACTTAATATTCATCTGTTTTCCTATTCACACCATTAAATGAATTCCTCATTTTTTATGTCCAAGTAATAAAGCTACTCTTACTCTAATTATACATTGTATTATACTACATTATTACTACCATATTAATAACTTCCATGTAAGTAGGTATCAAGGATAATATAATCCTTAACTCTACCACATGTTGAAATCATATCTTTAATCTTCTTGAATAAAGGTTCTCATTCTTCACTAACACGGGTTTGTATCACTCATGATCAGAAAATATTGATTCATATTGCATAAAATACATATGACCGAGCATGAACTCTAATAATTATTAATACTTCAAAATATCTAACTTCTTATTAAAACATCAACAATTAAATATATTCTAGAAACCCTTCCATTCAAGATCATTTTTATTTCTAAATTTTTTCATTAACATCCACCATTTTCAGTCAATTTCATTAAGAAAAGGTAATAAACTAAACCTCTCATATTTATGGAATCTATAATAATAAGAATATATTTATTTCTGATAGAAAAATTTATAGATCTATCATATGGGGAGGTTTTATGTGAACATAATTACATACCTCTTTCCAAATGATGGTGATTATTAGCATTTCTTCCCTACCATAATTCAGAATGTGTGTTGGTCAATCGGATGGGAGGTCAAGATCACCCTATACTTTTGAGGGGGATTGTTTCCTACTTTTAAATTCACTAATATAATTAAGATATTTGTGTAAATAATTTCCAAATATCATTATGGAACTGGTACCCTTATGCTAATAATATGATCGTCACCTTTCATCAATGTGAATAGTGGTATATATTATATATTATATATAATTATCATATTAATTACTAATGATTTGGTTTAAATATTCATAGGTAGAATATATGAAGTTTATCACCATTCAAGGAGGTGATTGGTGTTGTACTATCAAGATTATTCCCATGGATGATTCTACTTATGTTTCTCTTTAAAGTGAATCAAAACCCACACATCTCAGTGTCACTTAACAAAAAAACATAATACCTTTTATGGTCATTTGATAAGGACCAATATTATTCCTTTAATGAACTTAAAAACATGACCAAGTGAAGTTTTTTTCATGTTCACTCATTTAAGAACTATTCCAAGTAGTTTAAGTTCATACAGAGTGGGCTATTGGTTGAAAGGTTCCTAGAAATTGTTGGTGTCAAGATTATGCATGAGTGAACCATTTTCGATCATTCTACTTATTTGTAACTAAATAGAAGAATTCATGTCTATGGATTAAACCTTGTAGGAGGATTATATTGTATTCTTCATATTGGTCCATGAAGGAATCCCATGCTAATCATATTATAGTTAATGGATCAACCATATCTCACTAATAGAGGCATCCCTAGATCATCACCAGAGGTGAATGATTCGCTTTATTCTCTTCAACATAAGGGGATCCTATAATCATCACATATAAGGTCCTAGTATCATAACCTATTGAAGTTTTATCACTATATATTTAGGCTCGTATCCTAAGGATGGTTTTATAAATCCCATTCTCATCACATGTATTTTGTAGGCTCATCAAATTAGAGGAAGCTAGATCATGTTAGGGAATACACCAAGTAAAAAAATAGAAAAACTAAAAGAAGTATATTGACTGAAATTATTTTGGAAATCTATAATAGAATCTAAATTAAATTAGTATATTAAGGAACTAATAATAGTATACTTACTAAAGTTAAAAATGGGTAATTTTACTCTCATCACATAAGAAAGAAGTTATTTTTAAGGATTTTGGGGTTGGACATTAGAGAGGCATCCCACATATTCTAGTCAATATGAATAAAATCCCAATTAGTTCAAATTTCATTATACAAGTTCGTGTGATTAGACTAGATAATATATTTTAAAATTATTATATAATTTTTTATGTTATAAATTTTGGAATCATGTAGCTAGGAAATTTATTTTCCCCCTATATTTAATTATTTCACATAACAATTTTGTTAAAGGAATAATCAACTTAAACATCTAATCTCTTGTGAGTCATGATCGATGTGAAAAAATAGATAATATAAGATCATAATTATTTCATTAGATTGCACAATATGGGACTAAATGGGTATTACACATTGATTCTACCTAGATGATATTCTTATTTCATGATAAGGGAGATAATAGGGGATTGATTGGGGCTTACACATTAGTTCTTCCCTTATATATCATACCTTGTATTTGAGTCGGTTAAATGTTAATTTTAGGGAATACACCAAGGAGGATTCTGATTTATAATGACACTAAGAGAGATTTCATGACTTCAAGATATTATAGAACCAAGATCAGCATCTCAACTTAAGTAATATAAAGAAACTCATAAGTGTATCTCAACTCAAGGTATTTTTGGATTCCATGGGGATTATCCTGAATTAAGAAATTATCTATTATCATGGTTGGGGACACACGTATTGAAAATGAAAATATACTTTTTCCAACCCCAAAATTTCATGGTTCGACTCTCAATTTATCATGGTAGTTAATAATGGAAGCAAAGGGACAAGTCCTTCAGCCTGTTCCCTTCCCTTTCCTCACTTATCCCGATGGGATACATGGGGAAGTCTCCTCCATGGTATATAACTATAGGGTCAAACCAAAATAAAATTTATGATTACTTCAAGAATTATCATATGTTCATGTAGAAGAATCATGGTTGGGGACTTTGATATAGAATTTAAAAAAGGGTTGTTTCTTATTACTGGCTGAATCGGAGAGTACATGGACCACTGATCACATAGTTCATGTAGTAGTTTCCTCATAAGATCCTAAAAATGGTCATATGAATATGGGATTCCATGTAGTGACATCACAAAATGGGGTTTACATAGGTGGTTGACAAAGTGGTGGACCTGTGTACTTCTTTATGAAGGGTTCTGGAGGTGAATCCATGAATGACCATTTTATGTCTCACTTTTCTCAATCCCTACATAATGATTCTTTACAGATTCCCTTCATGGGGTTTCTTCATAGAGGTTCTATGGGATTTAATTGTATAGGGTCCTTGACAGAATTACCATATGGAAGGTCCTTGATGGGACGCATTTATCAAGGCTCTATACTATTCATAGTATGCACTTTGATAATAATAATTACCCAAAGTAGTTTCTTGAGATATCTATATTTATATATTCATTTATTTTATAAATTAGTTATAATGTATTAATGGCTTTTTTGGATAGCTACCCTCCTAAATTGATCTTCCACGTGGGGGGGACAGGTGTCTATAAAGTTTCCTTATGTACAATGTTTGTAGTTGTCCTGAAATCATAATTCAGATTACAAAAATGAAAAAGGATTTATTAAGGACAAGTGTTCCACTATGGGTTTCTTCCTAGATTCTATTTATTAAATTCTTCCATGAATTAATGATGAAATTGTCAAGGTATTTCTTAGTTGGGCACCTCACTATGTATTTCATTGTATTTTTCATTTTTCTCTTCAATTAATTTCTTCTAAGACTATAAATTTCAACTTGAAAAATGGATTCCATATTTTTAATTAGGTGGTCATAATTTTCAAAATATTTCCCTTTTATTTTTGTTCATTTTTAACAGTAACTATTGTAAATATTTGTCACCTCGATAAGGGTAAAAAAAGTAAAACAAGATTAAAACTATAGGGTAAGACTTAAAAATCTCATTAACACTTGTATTTATATTATTGGATAAGTTTTTTTACCATAAAAATCCAATATTTTAAAATACGTAAATTTATTGACACATTTCATTGATTATAACATTTATATTTTTTAAGTAAATGATAAATTCAAAATGTCACTTTCTTTCTTTTAATATCTATAATATTTTTTGACATGAAAAAAAATAGTTATGTTCATTTATAAATGGTTATTTTAGATATGATTGATTTTTTTATATCATTTTAATTTAAATTAATTTTTATTTATGGACTAATTACCTTAAATTCAGACGCAGCGCCAACATAGTGCTTGTTCAAGTACTAGAAAAATAAAGTAAATGATTTTAAAAATATTAAAAGTAATATAATTTAGATGAAGTATCATGTTATGTGAATATTTTAGATAAATTTAAAATATAAGTTATGTTTTAAAATCTTACATTACAATTAAATTACTATTTTGATGTCATTAAATTCGAACTATTTGAGTAGTCTTGAAAAAGACTTTAATGAGATTTTATGTTAAATAATATTTTATTTAATCATTTAATATTCAAAAAAATATTATATTTGGCCAATTTAATAGTATATTATATATAATATCAACCATTTTCCACATATGGGTCATTATCCCTTTTATAGTTACTTTCTTGAATCATATTGAGTAAAAAACATTGATATCACGGTAATCATTAAAAGGGTTAACGGGGGTTAAAACTAAGAGATAAGGGTGAAAACCTCACATAAACTTGTCCAAATTTTATTGAATGAGATTATTTTGACACATAGTCACCCTATATTCAAAATATATCAATTTTATTCAACTTTATCATGAAAATTAATATATATTAATTTAATACTTTAATTATTTCCAAGGGTGACCCTCCCTTCACTTATAAAAGGGCATCTCATCTCCTCTATTCCTCACACATTTTTGAGCACTCTAGTTCTGAAAATACCTTCCCAAGTATCACAAAAAAATCACCAATAATGTTCTATATTTTAATGTCTTTCCAAAATACCAAACCTATAATGATTAAGGTGCAATCCAAAGAGGTTATCTAAGGAGAAGGTATAAGTAATAACTGGTCTATTTTAAGTTTATTTCTTCTTCTAACTCCTTAAAATATTATTTAAACATGATTAAATAATAGAATAATTATATTCCATATACTGAATTATTATTATTATTATGGTAAAATACTTTTTCATCTCATCTTTCATCTGATGGAAATGAAAAAATTGCTCATGTGTAAGTGTGGATTACCACCTCCATGAAGCGAGGTCTTTAATTTTTCATCACCACCTCATAAGGATGGTTATTATGATATATTTAATAAAAATATATGATATTAATGAAATAATAATTATTTTTTAAAGATAATATATCATTTCTTTTCTTACATTTTGATCTATTGAAAATGATAACGTCATTTGTGCGTACATATGAACAACAAAATCCAAAAAGCGATGTGATTTTTTTCATATATGTATTTAATGGGTGGGTGTAAAATTGTATTTAATGTATAAAACTTGTAATTATATCATTATTATTGTTTTGGAGATGATTTTATAATGACCCCATTGACCATAGTCAACCTACCCAATCCATTTTTGACTTATAAGTCGAATGTTCTCAAAACGTCTGATGTGAACTTAATTGATTTTATAATTAAGTATAACATAGATAAAAGTGAAATAAAAGGAATAATAAACATGAAAAATATCATTAAGAAATTATATAATTAACATAAGTTTATTATTCAATAATATAATGATATATGTGACAATTCAGACTCGAGGTTAGGGTAAATTTACCTTAAATCCTCATTTTAAATGTTTTAAAGATTTAATTTCAAAATATTTTTCCTCTATGTCTATATTCTTAAAATATTTTTATGGATGTATTTATATTGAAATAAATAAATTATAATGGAAATTTTATGTCTATTTTGAATTTATTTCAATAGTTTTCAAAAGGAATCTTTTTATGTACTTTATATGGGACATTTTGACATTATTTACAAAAGGAAAAAAATGAATGTTCTATTTTAACGTATACAACATAAATAGCTTCTACCATCACTATAACTATTATTTTATGTTTTTATTAATTTATATTATTTCTAGTTTTATTCAATTAAAACCCCTCATTCCTTTTTTTATGGTTATTTTATTTTCTAAAATTGGGTTTTAATGGAAACAGATATATCAATATCTGAAAATGTTTTGCTTATGGTTTCAAGGGTTTATTTTTATGAGTTTTATGATGTGAATGAAATATATTATGTGATTCATGTATTTTATGGTCCTAGGAAATTTTTTATGATGATGGGTGGTCCTGATATATCTCTCCAATGGATTGGATAATGATTTTTATATCTGGATAATTGTGTTGGAACTAACTGAGTAGGTTATTCCATTTGCAAGGGTTCTTATAATCGTTCTTATAAGAGTTATATGAAGATGAAGTCCCAAGTAACCTATGTGAATTTTTATTCTTTATAAGTATTTTTCATGGAAATATTTTTATTTCATAAGTTAATATAATGATCTTCTATTTAAATGAATGATTATTCCCTTTAAGGGTTAAAAGGAATGTTTTTAAGAAAATGCTTTCAGGGTTCTTAGGTTTTTTTAAGAAACTCTCCTGATTATGATTTTTTATTTATGTTTACTTATAATGTGTTTTATGAAAAACATTTGTAAGTAAATCTAATTTCAAGTGTAATTTAAAAATTATTTTCTTTTACTATTTATTATATTAAATTTATACTCTCTTATATGATCTCATGGATTTGAAATGGACTAAAAGTTTTCTTTTAATTTTTGTAATATGTCCCTTACTGAGAATTTTATGATCATCCCACATTTTCAAATGTTTTCCATATGGTTTAAGGGTGATTTGGAAAAACTATGAGGTCAATCTGAAAATCATGATAATTTTTCATGAAAATAAAAATTATTTCATTTTAATAGTATTGTATTGTGGAAAAATGGATACTGAGTGGAAGTGTTCACTTTGTAATGTATGAGTTTATTATGTAAGAGTTATGACCAAATTCAATAAAACTATGAATCATAAATAACCTTCAAATGTAAAAAAATAATTCTTTACTTAAAACACGATATTTGTTTCTGTTTTAAGGTCAGGACCTTATATCCACCCCTTAGAGACATAGTTCTCAGAACCTCCATTTTCTATAAAAATAAAAAGAGAATCTACAATGATCCAAATAGGCTATATCCATACTAGATCATTATATAGGTATCTCTCAATCCCTATACATTAACTTGGTCCCATGAAAACATGAATTTATCCATTCTTATACATAAACATTTATATTATTTTTTATCAAAGGGACCAAATACCTTAATCACAGAGTTACTATCCTCACTAAGCTCCATTATTCATTGGAAAATATCATCCATGCCTCATCCAATCTTGTATCAACACCTAAAACCCTATATCACACCATAATAATAATAATAATATAATTAATTAAAAAAATATAATTAATTATTAAATGTAATATGAAGAGGCATATTCTTGAAAAACTCTCTAAGTATCACCACATCCCTAAAACTAGGACCAGATATTCCTAGAAGGTCCATGGAATACAATCAATATCATCATAGGAAAAATACCTATCATCTATAACATTTCTAATTACATATAATTTAATAAAAACTCTAAATAAATTAAGGTGGTAGATTGCATCAATCAAAATGGTGAAATACAATATGAGATCCTCCTCTAGGGACATTATCTCTCATATCTGAGAAAAATTCCAATATTCATCACCATATTCCACCATACTTTATTATAATTAGTGCCAAATATTTAAACCAAATCACACCAAATTACACCCTAATGAATGGAACAAAAATAGAGGTATTAATGGAATAAATCACCTATAATTTACTCAAAATAGCCTCAAAAGACACCTCGCATCAAGGGAGAATAAGGGGAGGAAGAGAAGGGAGAGGTTCAGCTAAAATAGTACTCCCCCATCACTTAGTTGACCTAAATCCTAAGGGGTTCAATTGATAAAGGACTTGTATGTCACTGCGAAAAAACAACTCGAGTTCCCGATCGCAGTGCAACCATGAGGTTCATGACATAATACCTAAACACCTAGTCGTTTCATTTCATGTCCCTCTAGGTTCATGGCATGACCTTACTAGGTAGAGGTAATAACCCCCAAACTACCTGCATTATGTTTTGGAACCTTCTAGGCTACAACATGACCACCCTATTCATAGGTTCCACCCACATACAACCACCATCGTAGAATAACCCCTATGGGTCATGATGTGACATACCTCACCTAAGTGATATTTAAACCTCTCAAGCATGGAATACTTTCCATGTGGCATGGAAAATCTATTCTACCATCTATGATACCCTCACTAAAGGCCATTACATCATAACCAAAGGGTCATGGTGCAATTGAATGCCAATAAAAAAATAACAAATGGATGGGATAATCATACCCTACTCTATACTCACTCAAGAACACATAAAAACTTATGGGCCTTGATCCCCATCCAAAATCATCTCATAGAGATATTATATCCCTTGTATTCTTGATTCAAGTCATAATTTTTTAAACAGACCCTACTCTAGGACCAAAAATTCAAATTCCCTAAGAAAAAGTGACTTGAAAATCCATGGTTCATTATACACAATGTTCAGGATCACATTTTAAATCCATATCATAGTCTATTCAACTCATCCTTGGTAAATAAAGAAATAAATTTTAATATTATCAATAAGGTATAACATTAAGCTCAAATTTGTGTGATCAATGTGTGAATACCATTCTTTATAGTGAGTTTTACACTTTAAATCCATGTATGTGAGGGTACCATACAATTTAACATTATGAAAAAAATGAATATATGGAATATAGTTTAAGTTTATATAGTAAATACTTCTCCATTTAGTTTAATGTTGTCAAGGATAGACCATTGTAAATCCTTTTAAGTTCATTACATAATAACTATATGTGGTAAGGAGACTCGTGAGGAAAAACTATTAAATTTTATGATATCATATGGAGGTGGAGTTGAAACCCTAGTTGTTATAGAGATTATTATAGCGCCCCAGGTGACTCCTCATGTATCAGTTGAATAAAATAAAATCACTTGGTATTATCCTATGGTTTATAGAGAATATATATCAATGGTAGGGATAGAAACCCCAATATCTCAATTGAGATATCTAATAGTGATGGAGAAAACTTGATAGGAAATGATATCGGAATCACACCTTGAGTGGGAGGAAACTCTTCTAAGTAAGCCATCAACACATTATCTAAATATCCACATGGTTCTAATAAATAATTCCTCATAATATCTATTGAATGTAAAAAATATATCCACCAATACATACTTGTTAATGGAGGACCTCATAATAGACCTTGATGATTACCTTGTGTTGTTAATTAAAGATTTTCATGATTTTACCAAATCATTGTAAGGATATGTGTCTCCTTTTTAATTGTTTTTGTTTTCTAGTTTCTTCATATTATTAGTTTTAAATTTTATACTTCATTTTAATAGAATCCATGGATAATGAGGTTAGTGTGATCATAGAATGAGAATACATAATATCTATATCCTCATAGATCAAGATTCTTATTTCTCATGGGTCAATACATGAATATTCCCATATGAAGTTATTAAGGTAAATATTTGAGATCCTAGAAAATATATTATCTAGAGTGATTATCCAATTTGAATTGGATATTGAGTCAAAAGTGATAAGAGAATATGATGTTTCAACAAGTGATGGAGAGTATCGGTAACATATTTCAACCCTCCATTACATATTTATGAGTTGGCATATACTTTTATTATCAATAATAGTAACACTATCCAAGATTTCTAGTAAACATATAGATGAAGTGGTTTCTCTAAGATCACATGCTTCAGATCCAGTCCAAGAAACTCCTACCCTTCCCAAATCTATCTTGGTGACATATACACTAGGGTATGTGGCTGACACCCCACATCTCATAAACAAGTTATCTCTAAGTATATCATAATTCCCAAGGAAAAAATATATTTAGAACCAAAGTTCTTAGTATTAATTTATGGAATGATGCAGGTGATGCATGGAACATTCAAAACTAGATCACCTAAACTAGATAAAGAAAATATGGTGAATAGATGTACAGCCTTTGATACATGTTTATGACCCTAGTACTTGGTGAATTTTAATATCACACTACCCATACTATCGGTATTAAATTCATTGCTAAATGGGAATGGCAAAAGATATAACACCCCAAGCTTTCACAGTACACTTCTCTTTGAATAATACAATACCTTGTATTGTATGAAGCTTCGAGTTCTAGCACACCACGACCAATCAAAACAGCCATTTAAAAAGAAGCTATGAATATTAATACTCACTTTTTGAAATTTTATAAATTTTATTTTTCAAACTGGACTTCATTTTTGGATTTGGAATATCAAAATTAGCTTCAGGAGAATTTTTGGTATTTTTCTAAAAACTTTCAATTTTTGATGAATAGTGAAAAACACTATGTTATTGTTTAAAACTGACTTTTTATTTAAATAATTATTTTAAATTTAAATTTATTTTAAAGTAAAAATAAATATATAATACCTATATTATTCCAATGTAATTCATAAGAGTCATTTTACAATATGATTAGAAATATAAAATTTTATTTACCTTTTTAACATCTTTTACCCACCTTCTAGGCACATTTGAAAATTTGTATAAAATGTAATTTTACCACTTCTATGAATTTAATTTCAAAAATCATACACACATAGTTTTCATCTGTAAGTAAAATTTGGTTCAATAGGATCAAAATAATTTTTGGTGAATAGGAACTTTTGAATTTTATTTACCACAATTAAAAGTAAATAGGATAATTCAAGGTAAAAATAATATTATAATTACCCTTAAAGATGTCCTAATTCTATTGGATAAGTGTTTTTAGACCAAAATCAACCTTAGGAAAAATAATATGATCCTTTTTGATCCACTTGAATTTGATTTGGACATTTATTATATTTTATTTAAAGAAGAGTTAAAAGTGTTAAATTCAAATTTTAATAATTAAACCATTTTTAATATAGGGTTATACATAAGATAAATTTGACTATAAATATTCATTAGAAATATAAAAATAATTCCTACCTTGTTTTATTTTATTTATAATTTTTAGTTATTAAATAATTAAATTTATTTATGAAACAATGATGATGCATTAATTACATTATTAATGAAATATTAAAATAAATGTAAATTGAAACTTTTGATTCCATACATGAATTTTATAAGTGAATATGACATGTTAGGGTTCATTAAATGTATTTTTTTCAAAGGAATCATATTTTTATGTCTTTCACAAAAACCAAATACTAAATAGTTTCAAAATTGACATAAATGAGTTTTTTTAAACAACTACTATTTTATTAAATTATATAATAGTACTACAAATATAAGGTTGGTCCAAATGACTTATATAATGTTAAATATGTCATTAATGAAACACTTGAGGTTATATTTGTTGAGTTAATAAGGTTTTCCTTATGAATTTTCCATTCATTCTTGTTTTGAAATTCACAAACACCTTATACTTAAGCAAATGTATGATTTACCTCCATAAGGAAAATTTTCTTCCATAAGGAAATTTACCCTAACCTAGAGTTTCTTATACATAGAAATATTTTTCTTAAGTACAAAAACTGGATTCTTAACCAAAATCCCGGAATCATATAATGATAAGAATTGGAGTATTCTGTTTCTACGATCCGAATTCTGGATGTGAACTATAATGAAGTTCCACTCCGAATTATGGATACAAACTTTCATGAGTTCGACTCTGAACTCTTAAGTAGTTCGATTCCAAACTCTTATGAAGTTCGACTCTGAACTATTAAGTAGTTAGACTCCGAACTCTTAAGTAGTTTGACTCTGAAATCTTATGAAGCTCGACTCTGAACTGTTAAGTAGTTCGACTCCGAACTCTTATGAAGTTCGACTCCGAACTCTTTAGTAGTTCGACTCCGAACTCTTATAATGTTCGACTCCGAACCCTTAAGAAGTTTGACTCCGAACTTTCATGAGTTCAACTCTGAACTCTTAACTAGTTCAACTCCGAACTTTTACCAGTTCGACTTTGAACTCTACAAGTTTAGATTCTGAACCCTGGTGAAACCAGACTCTGCATTTCCTTAGAAATTCAGACTCCGGACTTCTACAGATTTCAGGTTCCGAATTCCTATAAAACAGAATCTGAACATTTCTTAACATAGACTCCGAATTTCATTTTTGGTTAGACTCCGAACTTTTAATTTGCTTACACTCCGAAATTTTGTATGGATTTTACTTACATATGCTCCATTTCAAAACGATGTTGTGCATTCAGTTATACATGATTTATTATTAAACGATGTCGTCTATTCTGTTTCAAACTAACCATTGGTTGAGTTACACGTGTACAGGTCCCTCCGAATTTCATGGAAAATATGACAGTTGGAGGAGGGAGTCGACCATTGGAAATTTTCCTATAAATAGGAGCTCATTTTAAAGAGCTCTATATAAAGTTGATCGATCTAGTGACCACACGCTGCTAAGGTGATTCTTAGAGATAGAATCTTTTCATGCTTTGTGCGTACTGAACCGCTCATTCAGTTTTCTTTGTGTGACTTCGAATGTTGTTGATTACATTCGATGGCTTCTGGGGATAGGAAGACAGAGGTGCCGACTTCCTTGAAGTTCGAGGTCTTCCTTGTTGAGGAAGATAGAGGTTCCAACTACCTTGAAGTTGAGGGCTTGCAGGGATATCAAGACAGAGATTCTGATCTTCATATCGAGGGCTTACCCTGGTGTGGGTAAGATAGACTTTCTTGAAAGTATAAATCAAGGGACCTTTATCCAAGGTTGTTGGATACCCTTCTCTTTGGGTTAAAAGAGTTATTGTTTGTTACTTGTAGTTATACTACTTGTTTTTTGTTGCTGAATATTGTGTTGTAAGGAAAGTATAATCTTCTTATATTTCCTTACACTTGTACTCTAATTATTTTAGATTCTATACGCTTTAAGGTAGAATCTCATATTGTAAACTTTGGTTCCAATTTTCAATTAGTGTTAGAGGTGTTTTGAATTTTCTTAGTTTAACTTTGTTAAACTTAGGTTTTTCCTTCTTTAAGGAAATTTTTAAAGTGTACAATTCACCCCCCCTCTTGTATATTGAGCATCTACATCATCATTCCAATCCTACAATTGGTATCAGAGGAGGTCTCTGAAATACTTATACTCACGTATAATTTTTTCTTGCTCATTTTTCATTGTTCTTCATCCTTTCTTAGAAAGTTTTTTTCATTCCAAACTTTATCATTCTGAACTTTATCATTCCAAACTTTCATTCCGAAATTTGTGATTACGAACTCTTGTTAAAAACAAGTTTGTGTGCCAAAGCTTATTTTAAGAATGGCAGGAATCAATGTTGGTTCTATTGATAATCTAAACCCTACAAGACCACCAATTTTTGATGGGAATGATTATGAGTACTGGAGAGATCAAATGAATACTTTTGTTATCAATACTGGAGTGGATAATTTCGTTATGCTTACTGGTGATTATAAAATTCCTTATAAGGAAGTTAGAACTTTCACTAACCAGGAAAATAAAGAGTATCAACTCAATTATAAGGTACGTAATACTTTACTATGTTCAATGACTTGAAATATATATAGCCAAATTTCTTCTTGTGAAGCAGCTAATTGTATCTGGAAGAAGTTAGAGGTTACACACTTTGGAACTTCTAAAGTGATTGAGACTAGGAGAGCTATGCTTAGAGCTGAATACCATGGCTTCAATTTTTCTTATGGTGAACCAATTTGCAAAGTTCAACAGAGATTTATGACTATAGTGAACAGCTTACAGTCTATGGGAGAAAATGGGTTAGATGATGAAGCTCTTGTGGATAAGATAATCGATATTAAGCCCAATGAGTGGGAATCAAAAAGAACAGCTATTGATGAGAATAGGAAGGTCACTCAAATTTCTCTTAATAGGCTATTTGGAACTCTTCTCCAACATGAAACAAGAATGAAGAGAGATGCTGACAACATCAAGAAGAAGAATGGAAATGGTATTGTTTCTTTTACAACAACATCAAATCATATGAAAGCTAAGACTCCTGAGAGAGTAACCAGATCCAAGTCTAAGAAAGTTATTATCCAATACGAATCTAGTGAGATTGAAGTCTCTGAAAATGAGTTAGAAAATCTTGCTCAAAGGATGAACAAGATAAATGGCCAGAGAAATTTCCAATCCAAGTATAATAAAAAGGAAAGGAAAGATAGGAAAGATGGATAATTTACTTGTTATGAATGCAAGAGAGCTGGACATATCAGACCGGATTTCCCTTTGCTCAAAAAGAAAGAAAGGAAAGAAAGGAA
Organism: Viscum album; assembly: GCA_963277665.1. Classification (NCBI taxonomy): domain Eukaryota; kingdom Viridiplantae; phylum Streptophyta; class Magnoliopsida; order Santalales; family Viscaceae; genus Viscum; species Viscum album. Next base: position 2,088,881,897 of record OY728120.1, read on the forward strand.
TTCAGACAGGAATAGAAAAAAGTATTATAAAGCCAAAGATAAGAAAGTTCTGAAAGCTAATGACACCTGGAGTGCCAGTGGTGGTGACTCTTCAGATGAATCTTCGGATTATGAATCTTCAGGACAGAAGAATATTGATCTTATAGCCATATTATCCATTAACAATAATTTTTTTATGGATAAGGTATGAAATAATGAATCATTGACCAATGTTTCTTTAAATTATAATGATAGATAATATTATAACTCTTCTGATGAAGAATCCTCTTCTGGTGAAGAAAATACTTTACCTACCTATAAAGAAATATCTAGGTTTGCTGAACTTCTTGAAATTGAGAATTCCAAACTCAATAAAAAACTTGATAAGGAAAACTCTAGGAATACTATTCTTATGAAATAAATATCAGATCTTACTAAATATATTAATATGAAAAATGCTGATTTTATAAATATTTCAAAAAATCTTGAGGAAGTAAGTTCTGAGAAGAAAAAACTTTCTAAAGAGTGAGAAAATGTAATTTCTAAGAAAAGTATTTTCGAGCCTAGCTCTAGTTCTAAATCTAATGATTTTGAAGATAAAAACATGGTTATAAAACTCAAGTCCGAAATTTTTTCCTTAAAGAAGTGTTTATCAAACTTTACCCATGGTAAAGAAAATTTTGATAAAATGTATTCTCAAATACAACCTTTAAGAAACAAATCTGGATTTGGTTATACCCATGCTAAGCCAACTTTTAGTAATAATTACTTTGTTCCACAAAGTGCCCCATTTTGTACCAAGTGTCAATGTGGTGGTCACTGGGCAAAGAACTGTTCTTTAAACAAAACCCAATCTTTAGGTTTTCATAAGGAATATTTTTCAAAGAAGATGTGGGTGCCCAAAATTTTGTTATCTAGAAATTTAGGATCCAAACAAGTTTGGATTCCGAAAGTCTAATTCTTTTCTTGATTTTAGGAAGATAAAGGGAGTACCAACAACAATACATGGTACATGGATAGTGGATGTTCCCGGAACATGACTGGTAACAAAAACTATTTTGAAAATATTATCAAAACGAAAGGAGGAAAGGTAACTTTCGGAGATAATGCTAAAGGAGATATCATTCTTCAGTTTATCGAAACACAAGATCAAATTGTTGATATTTTCGCAAAATCTTTACCCTCCGATAGATTTGAATAAATTAAACAAAAGTTAGGAATGATAACCGTAAGGTAATCATTCTCCATTAACTTCTTGTTGGACAATTCTCCTAATAGTAATAAACTCTTTTTCAAAGGGGGAGTATATTTGATTGTTAGTATAACTAAAATTTTCGTAATCTGTTTTTCAAAATTTGTGACTAAAATTTTCATAATCGGTTTTTTTTAACTTTTTGGAATGGAATTTTTAGAATAGAATTTCCTGAATGGAATTTCCAGAATGGAAGTTTTGGAATGGAAATTTCTGAAATGAAAATTCTCGGAATGATAATTTCTGGAATCAAAATTTCCGGAATGGAAATTTCTGGATGCTAGAACATTCGTAGTGGGTTTTTCATACTGGAAATTTTGTAATGTTTTTTTTGTAATGGTCTTTTGAAATTTTTTTTTCAATATTACCAATTACGGAAAATATTTCTAGCCAATCCTAAAGGTATGATTTCCTTACTTAAGTTATCATAATCATATTTTTCTTGCTGGTATTTTCCTGTTTTTTAAAAAATAGTTTGGATTCTAGTTTTTCTTCAAATCCGAATGTTTTCCTTAAAACCTAAAAAGATCGGAGTAAAGTTTTCCTTGCGGGAATGTTCTCAACCGTCAGATCAGATTCAAAAGGTTTTCAACTGTTAGATGGATTTTGGAACACCAAAGGTCACATCCATCGCCTATATAAAGGGGACCCCAAGACGTGTCCCACATTGGTTTTGAAAGCCTTCGCATCTCGAAACCCTCCTTCTCTTCTTAAGACCGGTTTCGAACTTTTCAAATTCGTTCTGAATATTTCAGTATTCTTCACTCTGAATGTCTGTTGAAGCTACATCTCAAGATATTTCAACCATGAAACCAATCTCTAAGTGTTTAGTCTTCAGGGAAAGGTTAGTTCATCCGGATTTCTACAAGCTACATTATATTGTAACCAAGAATATAAAACTGAATGGTTGGGTAGATATATGCTTGTTCAAGTCAGAAAAACAGGATCCGGTTTATAAAGATTTATTGATAGAGTTCTATGAGTATGTTTCCTTCCAGATGGATGATGGCAGAGAGTGGTTTTCATTCAAGTCTTATGGGAAGACTTATAAGCTATCCTACACCAAGGCTGTGAGCTTGGTTGGATTTTCCTATGAGGGGGAAGCTGAGTTTTGCTCACATAAGCTTCCAGATGAGCAAGGAAGTTTCAATAAGGTGAAGGCTTTAAAATGCCTTGGACTTAAGGATGCTACAACCGCTAAGATTTCTCATCTCACTCCGAACAATAAGATTCTTCAGCTTTGGGTCCAAAGATTTCTGGTTCCAAGAAAAGGTGACAAAGATAATCTGAAGAAAAGCGATATCTATGTTTTAGATTTCTTGGTAAATCTAAGAAAGATAAATTTGATGAGACATGTCTTGATTACGATCAAGAACATCAAATAAGGAAATTTGAGAGCTCAAATAATTATGTACCCTACCCTACTATCGAGGTTGATAGTTCGTTGCTTAGAATCCTTCAAGGTTGCATGAAAATCAGAAGTCCGGAATTTCAAGATTATGCTGGTTAGTGATGATACCTTGAAGCGGATGAAGATGGATTTCTCCAGTGAATCCGGAGGATTTTACCCTCTATCTGTGGAATATGTTGAAGCAGCTCAGAAAGAAACAGAGAATCTGGAACCATCCAAAAAGTAGAGGAAGAAGAGAAAGCTTAAGGAAGTCATTGCTGATAAAGAAAATCCCCAGGCTAAGGAAACTTAGTATGCTCCCCCCAAGCTGAAGAAGCAGAAAACATATACAGATGAAGTGGCAGCCAAGTGGAGGGAAGACAAAGAGAAGAGGAAATAAGGGGATCCACAATTCAGATTGGACCCTACAGAGGCTAAGGCCTTAAAATAAAGAGCTGCGGAAGAGTTAGAGAAGTAGGAGAAAGAGAAGAAAATGAAAAAGAAAGTGTCTGAAGCTGAAGTGGTTCAATATTTGCTGATAGCTACAGAGTTAGCTTCTAAGCTGATTCTGGTTCTGAAATATTTCCTTACAGATCCTTCTTTACCAGAAACTCCAGCCAAGAATAATGTCTCTCTGGAAAAATTCAAGGGTAAATAAGTAGTTGAAGAAGCTGAAAAAGAAGTTGTTGAAGAAGTAGAGGAAGAAGTTGAAGAATAAGAAGAAGAAGAAGAAGAAGAAGAAGAAGAAGAGGGAAGTAAAGATTTGGATACCCTGATCAAGCAAGTACAAGACTATAAAGATAAGTCTGAATCTGCAAAGTTAGTAACTTTAGGTTAGGGAGATGAGGAATCTAGTAAGAATAATGATAAGCAACAGCAGGAAGAAGAAGAAAATGTCTTGTATGATGAGGAAGAATCCTATGAGAGGAATTTCCTTGAGGAAGGACAACAAAAATAGAAACCATATGAAGACCAGATTATTCGAGTCTCTGAATCCGAGGAATTATCTCCTAATGAGGAACCAATTATGAAATCTGATAAGGGGAAGCAAGTTCTCATGGATATTCCTATAAAATATGTCATCAGGAAGAAAGAGGTTGGTGGTACCTCTAAAAGGAATCTAGTGAAAGTTGAAGAAGAGAAATCTCAAAGAGATTTATATGATTCAGAATCAACATCTCAAAGTCATGATTTTATTGTTGAGTCTTTGAAAAATTTGGTGGACATCATTCCAATCTTTCCCACCATTGACACAAGATGTCAAATGCTTCATCTAAGTCAAAATCAAAAATCAGAGACACTATCCATGCTAATGGAAAAGTGTGTGAAGATATAAGCTGAAAAAAAAAAGTTCCTTTATCGATTATGATGTGCATAGAAAGTCTTGCAGTAAGGTGACAAAGTGGTCTAAGAGATTTGATGAAGATTTAGTTCAGTTTGAAAGTTTTCAGGTTGAAGTTCAAAATGCTTTTGACACAACAGATAAAAACATTAAGAATCTTCAAGATGATCTGATTATTAAGCAGAGTTCCTGGAGTCAACAAGTGAAGGAACTGAATGACAAGGCAAATTCTCTGGCTCAAAATCTTTTAAATGATAGAAATCTCTGGATTGAGCTTGAGAAAAGACTCGTTTAGCAAGATGAATTATTAAATATGCAGAAAGAAGCCATGGAGGCTCAGGCAGAAGCTTTAAAAGTCCAAGAAGAGAAGACAAAAGCCTTGGAGAGGCAATTCGAGGAAGACCAAAGAGACTTGAAGAAGCTAAAAACCTTGTTAAAGAAGTTCATCCCGAAGGAAAAGGAAGACAAATGAACCCACTCTGATCTTTTTTTTGTAATTGTCTTTCTTTGTAAATTTTTTCTCAACTCTAATGAAATGTTATTTGGTTCGTTGTATCTTGTCATATACTAATTTTTTAGGTACCATATTTTATTTTCCATACCCTTTAATTCTTTTTGAAAATCACAAAGGGGGAGAAGGAAAAATAACTACTCCTAAGTAGGAGAAAGAAAATTTTCTAAGTGAAATATTCTTAAAGTAAGGGGGAGTTTCTCGCTTCGAAGTTTTTCATTCCCATGATAATGAAAACTCCACTCCGGAAATTCAGAATACAATCCTTAGAGTTTCAATGCCTAAGGGGGAGTTAGTTGTATTCACTTTGATTCATGAACAAAGGGAGATAAGTTTTAATTTCAAAGCCTAATGAAAATTTTCAAAGTCCTTATATTCTTTTTCATAAGGATGTTTGTGCTTTACAAAAAGAGGGAGATTGTTGAGTTAATAAGGTTTTCCTTATTACTTTTCCATTCCTTCTTGTTTTGAAAATCACAAACACCTTATACTTAAGCAAATTTATGATTTACCTCCATAAGGAAAATTTTCTTCCATAAGGAAATTTACCCTAACCTATAGTTTCTTATACATAGCAATATTTTTCTTAAGTAAAAAAACCAGATTCTTAACCAAAATCCCAAAATCATATAATGATAAGAATTGGAGTATTCTGTTTCTATGATCCGAATTCTAGATGTGAACAATAATGAAGTTCCACTCTGAATTATGGATATGAAATTTCATGAGTTCGACTCCAAACTCTTAAGTAGTTCGACTCCAAACTCTTATGAATTTCGACTCTGAACTATTAAGTAGTTCGACTCTGAACTCTTAAGTAGTTCGACTCCGAACTCTTATGAAGTTTGACTTCAAACTGTTAAGTAGTTCGACTCCGAACTCTTATGAAGTTCGACTCCAAACTCTTTAGTAGTTCGACTCCGAACTCTTATGAAGTTTGACTCTGAACCCTTAAGAAGTTCGACTCTAAAATTTCATGAGTTCGACTTTGAACTCTTAAGTAGTTCGACTCCGAACTTTTACCAGTTCGATTTTGAACTCTACAAGTATAGATTCTGAACCCTGGTGAAACCAGACTCTGAATTTCCTTAGAAATTCAGACTTTGGACTTCTACAGATTTCAGGTTCCGAATTCCTATAAAACAGAATCCGAACATTTCTTAACATAGACTCCGAATTTCATTTTTGGTTAGACTCTGAACTTTTAATTTGCTTACACTCCGAAATTTTGTATGGATTTTACTTACATATGCTCCATTTCAAAATGATGTCGTGCATTCAGTTATACATGATTTATTATTAAACTATGTCATCTATTCTGTTTCAAACTAACCGTTGGTTGAGTTACACGTGTACATGTCTCTCCGAATTTCATGGAAAATATGACCGTTGGAGAAGGTATTCGACCGTTGGAAATTTGCCTATAAATAGGATCTCATTTGAAAGATCTCTATATGAAGTTGATTGATCTAGAGACCACACGCTGCTAAGGTGATTTCTAGAGAGATAATCTTTTCATGCTTTGTGTGTAATGAACCGCTCATTCAGTTTGCTTTGTGCGACTCCGAATGTTAGTGATTACATTCGAGGGATTCTGGGGATAGGAAGACAGAGTTGCCGACTTCCTTGAAGTTCGAGGTCTTCCTTGCTGAGGAAGACAGAGGTTCCAACTACCTTGAAGTTGAGGGCTTGCGGGGATAGCAAGACTGAGATTCTGATCTTCATATCGAGGGCTTACCCTAGTGTGGGTAAGACAGACTTGCTTGAAAGTATAATTTAAGGGACCTTTATCCAAGGTTATTGTATACCCTTCTCTTTGGGTTAAAAGAGTTATTATTTGTTACTTGTAGTTATACTACTTGTTTTTTTACTGCATATTGTATTGTAAGGAAAGTATAATCTTCTTATATTTCTTTACACTTGTACTCTAATTAGTTTAGATTCTATATGCTTTAAGGTATAATCTCATATTGTAAACTTTGGTTCCAATTTTCCAATTGGTGTTAGAGGTGTTGTGAATTTACTTAGTTTAACTTTGTTAAACTTAGGTTTTTCCTTATTTAAGGAAATTTTTAAAGTGTACAATTCACCCCCCCCCCTCTTGTATATTGAGCATCTACATCATCATTCTGATCCTACAATATTGGTATTTTATATTAAGTTTATTAACCATATAGTGTAAGAATACAAGAAGACATGGTAAAAGTTAAACTATTTAACTAAGGGTTAAATCTAAAAGATAAGGTTAATATGGTGACCTAAACATGTCTCAAACCTATTGGTTGAGAGTATTTAGACCCATACCCACATTAGCCTATAAATAAATCAATTTGGAGCTATTATAAACTGAAAATAATTTTATAATAAATTGATATTTCAAGTTTTTCCTAAAGTACCCCTCACCTCTCTTATAAAAGGGTACTTCCCCTTTTCTTAACTTAACACCTCCAAATCCATTTTTCTAGTCCAAACACTGCTCATATATCCTCCAAACTATACTAAATTCAACCTAGAGGCCTTACTTAGATCATAAATCCAACCTAAGGAGCCCTTTTGTTCAAATAAAAAGGAAGCACCCGAAGAAGAGGTAATTATTTTATCACCTCTTTAAAAGTTCTTTTCTTCTTATACTTACTCTTTCTATGTTGTTTCCATACTAAAATAATAAATTCAGTACCTTCTACATACTTAGATGTTATTATAAATATTTTACAATCATATTCATTATTCTATCCATCATATAAATGACAAATTCACCATTCATGCGTACGTATGGCTTACCGCCTCCACGTCATGTGGTAGTTTGTTATTCAACACTTAATTATTTGGATGGGTATAATAATGAGTATAATTGATGTAAATAATATATATATAACATTTTAATTATTATTTATATATAATATACCATCCAATTACATACTATTTCACCATCAATAGAATGATATAGGCGCTTGTGCATATGTACAGCTTACCGTCTCTACGACGCGATGAGATTCCATTCCCCATCGTAACCATTCAAGAATAATTTTCATTTGATGATTAAAAAATAATCTTTTTAGAAATTAATATAATTATTTATATGAATCAAATATATCCTATCCATAACAAACATGACTTGAGTAACAAAACATATAAAGGAAAACGAATCAGTTAACACCTGAAAATTTGATAATACTGAAATATTATTAACAAAGAAATATTAGAGGATCATATATGATATAATATTAAGGTATGTGGTTATTGTATAATTTAATAATAATGGTTTAACAATTATAAAAGAGGTTAACATACCCTCTACTAAGTAAAAGTACAAGGTAAGATTTAATTTTACAATCTCTTTATTATCCGAAGTTGTTTATATGTAAGTATCCACTGGGACTTCTTTATCATCCACATCCGTGTTTCTTAAAAATGTATTTCAAAACATTTTTAATATTTCCTAGACTATGGGTAAAATTTATTTATATCCTTTTTTGACTTTTTATTAAAAAAATTAAAGGAATACTTTTGTCTTTTTTAAAACAATGTACTTTATAACCTTTTCGACAAATTAAGGAAAGAATGTTTTTTTAACTTATAATGCAGGTACGTCTATTTTCCGCCATTATAACACCTTTGAAAATCCCCTTACAATATTATAAAAATATTTTCAAAAATAAATGTTTTCTTTACTTTTAAATGATTTCAAAGTAGAAAGATATATTTCACTCAAATATTTTGTGTATTGATTTCATCTATGTTAACATCCTTTGTTGGATTTTATGCTTGTTTGAAGTAGATTTATTATGATACAATCTTCCATAATGTATTGAATGTTTTTTGATATGTTTGAATGTGGGTGTGATATTTTTATACCATTCATGGTTTATAGTTAAAGTATTAAAACTTTGTATGCTAGTTTTAATACGAATGTTTATGTTATGTTTTAACCTTTTCATATAAGGAATTTATTAGACATAGTAAGTGATGGGTGAGGCCCGCTATAGCCCCTTGATGCATCATTAGGTCTCATGAGACAAACTAGTGTCTTGTCATAAGGCCTTGAAAATATTTTTATTTTTAGTCTTGGCATGAGGCCTTGTCTATGTGGTTATGATGTCCGGCATTATGCATTCCATCATTATGAAATTAACTATTGATATTACATGTGATTATTCGAATAGTATAATATCCATGTGAATAAGTAAATGGAATTATTTTTTATTTTTTCCATATTATGCTGAATTTTAAGTTTAAAAGGATTGTGTTTTAGTCTTATACATTGCCTTAAATGTTTATGCTTATTTATGATAGTTTCCTCTATATTGTTATCCTTATTGAGCATCTGAGCTCACCCCTTTATTATGTTTTATTTTTACTAGGATGTGAAAAAGTATATTATGACTGACCTATAGGGATAGTCTAAGGGATATAATTGTTTTAAAAGGATACATAATGTTTCTTTTTTCATAATGTAATGTAAAACTTATATATGTATCTAGTAATTCCAAGGATATTAAACTGATCGGTCTTTCAAGACTTGATCTCTTATTATCATGTCAATGTTATGTAATAATGCACTGACTCAAGGTAAATGGGGATGGGGTGTTACAGGTGGTATCAAATCAAGTTTAGTACAAACCTTGGAAACAATATTTAGAAAAACTCTGATTAGAGAACATTACCCTAAGATAAACTTTGAGGATTAGTATATAAGAACATCCAAGAAATTTGGTAATGTATATATTATATGTGTTTTATAAAAAATACATCCCTGTCTGGATACTACAAGTGGACGTGGTTCTGGCACAGATGTACCTAGGAGTGAAAACTATGACAAAGATTTTTGGGCTTGACCCAGGGTATCCGGGTACACAACAACGGGCCTTACTATGCATCTGGTTTGACACTCCTAGGGGATATGTGTAACATCCCAGGAAAATAAAGAATAAGAAATTTTCATATTTATTAATATTTTTCAATTAAATATTAATTTTATTTTAAAGGGGATGTTGTATTCAATAGCATACCTAACACGCAACAATGGGTTTCTCCAAAGTCTTATGTTGCACACAATGCTGAGTCATACAAGAAAATAATAATATATTATTATTTTGAATAGTAGTTAACACCTAGCTGATGTAATGGAGAGAATGAAAATAACTAACTAAAATATGATTATACATGTTTTTAAAAAAAAATTACATTTATCCAATAAAAGTTAGAGGCTTAAAATGTGAATGAATCTAATTTTAAGCATAAATACTCTAATATTCTTTAAAAGGTCGATTTACCGCCTTTTGATGGTGAACCCTCTTTAAATATATTTTTGGTCACTTTTATATGTTCTATTTGAGAAACTAAAATTATTCTTCAGAATAGGGACATCAAAATTTACTTTGGGTAAATTTTTGGTATTTTTCTGATATAATTCATTTTTTAATGAATAGTGAAAAATACTGTATTTTAATTCAAAACTGTCTTTTAATCTAATTTATTTATATGGTTAGATTATATTTTTAATTGTTTTAAAGTGTAATTAGATCATATTTTTACCATTTAATCTAATTTTGGTCATTGGAAGTAATTTCACTTAGAAATTGGGAATAAACAAGTGTCAATCTTTTAATAGTTAATATTTCTTAAAAACACGCTTTTTGTTTTGACAATGGGAATTAATTTTAAATTAATTAATGAAAATTCTATGTTTTTAATTTGTTAAAATAGACATAATTTTTGAATTTGGAATATCAAATATAGCTTCGGTTGAATTTTTGGTATTTTTCTTAAAACCTTCTATTTTTGATGAATAGTGAAAACACTGAGTTGTAGTTTAAAAACTAACTTTTTCATTTAAATGAAATTTTACCTCTTCTGTGAATTGAATTTCAAAAATCCGACATAAATTTTTATTATTAGTAAGTAAAATGTGGTTCAATAAGATGAAAATAATTTTTGGTGAACAGTAACTTTTGACTTTTATTTACCGCGGTTAAAGGTAAATAGGGTAATTAGAAGTAAAAACAATATTATAATAATATAAATTAACCTTAAAACATTTCCTAACGTTATTTTATGAGTAATGTCCGACAAATAAAATCCTTGGTTGAGACTTTTGGCCTTTTAAAGCCACTTGGGTAAGATAATGATATTAATAACTTTTTATTTAAAGTAAAAAATAAAAATATCATAAACATGTATTGTTTTTCTAAAAAAAATAATGTGGGGTTATATAATTGATATATTTGACTATAAATATTCATCTTAAAGCCAAAAATATTTCCAACATCATGGTATTTTTTATAATTTTTAGACATCAAATAAATAAAATTATTTATGACACAATAATGATGCAGTGTTTACCTCATTAATGAATGATTTAAATAAATAAGATTATAAAAATTAAAACAATATCCAAAACCTTTAAAATTACTATTATATTATTTTATTTAGAACATTATCCATCTTAAATTCGACTTTAATGAGTTTTGGACCTTTAGAAACTGAATATCATTATATAATAAAATAATATTTTCAAACTTTTCTAAAGAGCCCCTCCTCCCCCTTATAAAAATCCATCACCTCTAACCCACTACTCACACCTCTCAAACCACTTGTATTTTCCAAACTATGCCCAAATAAGATCTCAATATCTCTCTCTTAAACCTATAAGCCTTTCATTAGGCAGAAGAAACTTCAAGAAATCCTTTTGGTTCAAACCAAAGGGAGTTATCTGATTTAAAGGTAATGTCTTCTCTTAAGTTATTTTCTTTTATTTTACTTCTCCAACCCCCTAAACTCTTTTTATTCCTATATTTTATAAAAAAATCATTATCCTCAATATAATAGGTTGTTTTTATGAAAATTATTCGAACTACACTTACACACACCTCCATCTAATGGGTAAAGAACATACTGTTTTTGTGGATGGCGAACTACTGCCTCACGGAACGATGATTGATCAATCTTCTCCTACCACCTCTTATGGTGTCCATTAATATGGAACTATATTTATATGTGATATATATTATATTTATATTGTTTCTATGATTCTTTATTTTTCATTTATAGAATACCTTTAGGGTTTCCATAGTGGGTAAATACGATAATTTCATTTGAGGAAGTGCGGACTACCGCCCCCTCAAAGTGATATGACTCGTTCATTCTATATGTGGAACATATAAAAGATGGAGTAAATGAAATTATATATGATATTATACTGGAATTATAATATACCTATTTATCATTAAGTTTCAATTCCATTAAATATAAAATATAAATGAAAGTAGCATTTATGCGTACATACGGCTTACCGTCTCCATGAACGATGAATTTCATTTCCTATATCCAAATGTTATGAAATATTATAAATACATACATATAATGGATATATATGGTATATATTATATCTAAATCATGAATATAATTCTGGATATAATGGAATTTTGACTACATGAACAACTTGTAATTATAAGAAATTCATTTTTGACTCAAGTACCAAATATCGACAAAACAACCATTATTAACTTAAATGATTAAATAATGTTTATAACATGATAATAAGTGATATAAAATGAATAATAAACTTTAAAAAGGTTCTTAAGCAAGTATAAATTAACTTAATTTTATTATTCATGAATAATAAGGAACAAATTAGTCAAGTCGGACACAAGTTAAGGGGTTTCTTATCTCACTTTTAATTCTGTGATATTTCGATTGTTCGCCACTTATTTCTTGCATGTGGTGTATTTTTTACTCTCATTTGATGTATATTATCATTATTCTATTTATATTCATGGTATTCTGTGATTCATTTGGTTTTTATTAACTTTTTTCATACGACTCGATTGATAACAATGTGGTAAGGGGTTTTCATCTCACTTCTTATTCTCGTGAGGTTCCTGCTATATTTCCACTATTTCCTTTTGTGTAGGTTATGTACTTCCCATTATTGTATTCATTGTGTAATATAATTTAATTTATGGGTAATTAAATCTTCATTTTATGATCCTTTTTTCATATAGTGAATGTTTAATAAGTTACCAAATCGATAAGGGAACCTTTCACCCACCTCTTTTTAAAAGACTTCTTTTTGTTATGTCTTTTAATTTACATATTATAATGTCGGGATATGTTCTTTTATATACTTAATGCTATAAATTTTAGGTCCAAGTGAGGAGATACCCTTTTCCCTCTCATTAAATTTTTTTCTGAATTTTAAAGTGACGTCGTTAGGCTATCGAATTTCTGTAAGGGAACTTCTTAACCCAATTTCAATTTTTTGGGTTAAACTTCTACTTATTTTTTATGTCGTGTTATAAATATGTGTGAATAACCTCTGATTTCTTCACACTTAATATCCACTTATATTGAGTTTATTCTTATTTGTCACACATAATTATGTAATTTATTTGTCCTTAATCTAATGATACCGTTTTTATAAGGGATTTCGTCTCAATTTACATTCCCTTGAGACTTCATTGTTGTTATGAACCAATTCACTTTTATATGGTGTATATATTTCCCTTTGAAATATTATATCATGAATGTCCTTATTCTCATGATATTAAAAGTTTTGTTTTATTCTATTCTTCAATTATGTTTAGTAATGTGTTTCTCAAGTGTTACAAGACTCTTTAACTAAAACATCATTTTAAAAGATTTAAAGAATTATTCTTCTAAATCTTTCTCATTAATGTCCATGTTTTCAAAATGGTTTTTAGTATTTGTTTATATGTACATTAATGTTTTAAATTTTTAATTCCTTTAAAAGCTTCAAAGTGGTATGGGACACTTTGATTCAAAAATCTCTTTATTAAATGTATTAAATGGTTTTGAAAATGGTTTTATTAAGCATTGATTATGTCAATATCTTGAAATGATATATTGTAATTGTAACATGGAAATGTTATTAGTGAAATTTTTATATTTTCAATATTTTATGTGTTATGATTTTATAATGGTACTTGGACATTTGACGGGTGGTTACGTGATAAACCAAATGACGGGTGGTGCCGTGATAAACCAGGGAGGGTGGTTACTTTATAACCTACAATGAATTGGCTATGGAATTCAGCCGTATGGCTATTCCATTTTGTGATATGTGTGGAAGTTGACCGTATGGTTATTCCATTTAAGTACATTTATGAACCAAGTTACCTATATATGTTATGTGTGTTTTTTATGGGTTTTATGGTAATATTTTGGTTACAAAAGGGTAAGCAGTGATCTTTTATTCATATAAGATTATTTACTAATTCATAAAGGTGAAAAGTATTGCTTATGATAAATTATTCATGGTTTACTTGTTGTTTTGAAAAAACTAATAGTTTTCCTTCTTTGTGTATCCCTTAATGAGATTTTTGCTCATCCCACATTTTTTAAATGGTTTTCACAGGACATGAAGTGGAATAGGTACAATGATGGGATCAAGGAAAATTCATGATGTCTAAAACTTGGAACTAGACATGTTTCTTTTTAAGAGTTTATATTTGATGAAAAAATGGATACTGAGTAGTAGGGTCTACCTATAATATTCAAGATGATATGTAATAATTGTGTCCTAATTCTCTAAAACTATAAACCTATAAATATCCTCAATGTGAATTATTGATTTAACTCAATATTATGTAATATTTAAGGTCGGGTCCTTATAGTTGGTATCATAGGTCGGTTTAGATAACTTTTTAGGTTAGGGTGTTCTTTAAGCATAAGTGACCTAACTATAATGGTTAGGATTTTAGAAAGATTCATGGTTATTTTAGATAAAGTGAATGAGATTAAGATAACATGAATAATTATATCTTAGTATTTACCCTCCTCATAAGATATTATATTATGATTTTACTGATATACTCACACTAACCTTTTTGGTTTTAGTAAATGGTTGGATCTAGCTGGCACCAAAGTAACAGTGGATATGAAGAAAACTATGGCAGTTTTTTGAATGACAAACTAAATGAAATGGGAGCTGCAATGAGAAGTATTGTGGTTATTCTTAACCAACTATTTGGATTCATGATTGACCAACTGAACCTTAGTGATTTTTATAAGGCATCGTATATGTGAGAAACAAATCCCTATGGAAGTTCAGGTAATAATCATAAAGGTAAGCATATTTAAAAACCTATGTGTTAAGGATGTGGAAAGAAACACTTAGGAAAGTTCTTCCAAGGGATGAGAAGATGTTTTCAGATGTGGTAATTAAGGTCATGAAGCAAGAACCTTCCATGGAAAAAGGAAGTGTCTAGTTGACTACAAGAAAAGGAAATAAGTTATTTCTGAGGGGTCAATTGAATTTTTTAAATGTGGTGTGCATGGTTACTAAGAAAATAGATTTCCTGTGAAGAAGTTTTGGGAAATGGATCAGTAGGATCATACAAATATACGTTTACCTATTCCTAATTCCATTCCAATTGAAGATGAGGAAACTGAAAATGAACTGAAAGGTATGGATTATTTCTTAGCTCATGTTTTGAAATTACTAAAATATTAGGACATTATGCATGATTTCTTTTTTAGGAAAGAAGTATAAAATAATAATATGGAAAAAAATAGATAAAGGATCAGGAAGGATGTTCAATGATTAATATGTCTACATTTTATGAATTGAAGAGTTATGGATAATGATATGTTTGAATGTATTAATGATGGGATTAGTTTGGAAAATTTTTCTATTATGTGTAACCCTAAAGTTTGAAATCTGAAAATTTTATTCAAAGAAGAATTATCTTTTCTTTTGTGGATATAGTTATAAATAACCATTTGGGTTTATATGATCCTTGAATTTGAGGCAATTACAGGTTATTACATTTTGGGATGAAAAATGAAAGTTATTAGATAACCTTTTTGGTTAAAATATGTTGCGGTTATTTTTGATGAATTTATCTCATTTTTTATAATGTTATAAAATTATATAGTTTTTGAAAAAGGACAACACATAGACCGTGTGACAACTCATTACGTCAGACAAAGCTGTTGGAATCAAACCCACACCCAAAGTGCGACTGGTATTTATCACCTACCACTGGACTACGTGAAGTCCCTGGTTAGTATGACTAATTATTTTTTAGTTAGATGATTTTATGAATCAATAATAAGTTGATTTTGGGTTATATATGGAAATTATTAACCTATCATAGAGAATATGTGATTAGGTTAATTACACTTCAGTATAAGACTTTAAGAGTAGTCGATGTTATTGGGAGATAAATGTTAAGATTTATCATGTAAGACTGTGTGATTAAATCCTTATGAGTTTTGGGTTTCAATATTAGTTTGGATTATTTTGAATAATTTTAAGGACAATTGTATATTGAATGGTCTTTCTTGAACTTTGGGAACTTTTTGTTGAATTTTGGATATTAAGAGTAGTTTTTCTTTTTATAAAGGATTATCCTTTTTGGGGATTATTTGATCTCGTACAAACCATTTTGGTTTTTTTTATGTCTAAAGACAGGGTAAATATATAGTTCATCTTTTGTGGATTATGTGATACTCTATAAGTTGATTCTAGTGCTTTTAATGTGACCAAGTCAGTTTGAATACTCATTTTTTAGAGAAAATATGAGTTGGTGGTATAAATTTAGTAAAGAATGAAAGTCTTTATGACAAGTAAGTATGTTTCCTTATGTTTTTAGTTACGCTCATAAAGAAATTTCTCAAATTTATGAAAATTAACTTAAAACAAAAACATTTTTTGTTAAATTTTTCTACTGGGGAATCAAAGACCATTTAACCCATCACAAGTTTGTGATTTTCTGGTGGTTAACTTTCTCTTAATCATGTTTTCTATCACTCTCCTTCCGAACTTGATGGTTTGTTTTCTCCTCCATATCCATGTTTTCATGGAATCCTAGTATCTATTGTCTTAGGTGACCTTTGTTTTCTTTATTTCTTTTAATGTGATGGTTTTATTGACTCTTTTTCTGATGTGGGACTTTTAATGAAGTTTCCAAACCCAATTTTAAAATTGTTAGGACGCAATTTCCAAAAGGGGTGAAGGATGTAACATCCCAGGAAAATAAAGAATATGACATTTTCATATTTATTAATATTTTTGAATTAAATTTTATTATTATTTTAAAGGGGATTCTATATTCAATGGTGTACCTGACACGCAACAATGGGTTTCTCCAAAGTCTTATGTTGCACACAATGGTGAGTCATACTGGAAAATAAGATATTATTATTATTTTAAATGGTAGTTAACGCCTAGCCTATGTAATGGTAGGAATAAACAGAACTAACTAAAATATTATTATACATATTTTTTAAATGTTATTACATTTATCCAATAAAATTTAGAAGCTTAAAATGTGAATGAATCTAATTTTAATCATAAATACTCTAATATTCTTTAAAATGTCGATTTACCGCCTTTTGATGGAGAACCCTATTTAAATCTATTTTTTCACTTTTATATGTTATATTTGAAAAAATAAAATTCTTATTTAGAGTTGGTACATCAAAATTTACTTTGGGTAAATTTTTGGTATTTTTCTGATAAAATTCATTTTTTAAATGAATAGTAAAAAATATTGTATTTTAATTCAAAACTGTCTTTTAATCTAATTTATTTATGTGGTTATATTATCTTTTTTATTGGTTTTAAAGTTTAATTAGATTATATTTTTACAATTTAATCTAATTTTAGTCACTGGAAGTAATTTCACTTTGAAATTGGACATAAACAAGTGTCAATCTTTTGATAGTTAATATTTCTTAAAAAACATGCTTTTTGTTTTGACAACGGGAATTAATTTCAAATTAATTAATTCAAATTCTATGTTTTGAATTTGGTAAAATAGACATCATTTTTTGAATTCGGAATATAAAATATAGCTTAGGCTAAATTTTTGGTATTTTTCTGAAAACCTTCAATTTTTGATGAATAGTGAAAACACTTAGTAGTAGTTTAAAAACAGACTTTATCATTCAAATGAAATTTTACCACTTTCATGAATTGAATTTCAAAAATACAAAATACATGGTTGTTATTATTAAGTAAAATGTGGTTCAATAAGATGAAAATAATTTTTGTTGAATAGTAACTTTTGTCTTTTATTTATCGCGTTTAAAGGTAAATAGGGTAATTCAAGGTAAAAACAATATTATAATAATATAAAATTACCTTAAAACTTATCATAACCTTATCATATTAGTAAGGGCCGACCAATAAAATCCTTGGGTGATAATTTTGGCCTTTTAAATCCACTTGGGTAAGATAATGATATTAATAACTTTTTATTTAAAGTAAAAATAAAAATATCATAAACATGTATTGTTTTTATAAACCAATTTTAATGTGGGGTTATATAATTGATATATTCGACTATAAATATTCATTTTAAATCTAAAAATATTTCCTACATCATGGTATTTTTTTATTATTTTTAGACATCAAATAAATAAAATTATTTACGACACAATAATGATGTAGTGTTTACCTCATTAATGAATGATTTAGATAAATGAGATTATAAAAATTAAAACAATATATAAAACTTATCCAATTATAATTGGATGGTTTTATTTAGAACATTATTCATCTTATCTTTGACTTTAATTAGTTTTTGACCTTTAGAAACCGAATATCATTATATAATAAAATAATATTTTTAAACTTTCCTAAAGATCCCCTCCTCCCCCTTATAAAAAGTCATCACCTCTAACCCATTAATCATACCTCTCAAGCCCCTTGTCTCATCCAACCTCTACCCAAATAATATCTCAATATCACTCTCTTCCACCTATAAGCCTGACCTTAGGCATAATGCACTTCAAGAAATCCTTTTGGTTCAAACCAAAGGGAGTTAAATATTCTCCTACCACATCTTATAGTTTCCATTAAGATGGAACAGTATTTATATGTGATATATATTATATTTATATTGTTTATATGCTTCTGTATTTTTCATTTATATAATAACTTTATGGTTTCTATAGTGGGTAAATATGATAATTTCATTTGAGAAAGTGCGGACTACCACCCCCTCAAAGTGATATGACTCATTCATGCCATAAGTGGAATGTATAAAGGATAGATTTAATTATATTATACTGTAATTATAATATACATATTTATCATTAAGTTTTAATTCCATCAAATATGAAATATAAATGAAAGTAGCATTCATGTGTACGTACGGCTTACCGTCTCCATGAACGGTCCATTTCATTTCTTATCTCCAAATGTTATGTAATATTATAAATGAATATATATACTGGATATATATGATATATATGATATCTAAATAATTAATATCATTCTGGAGATAATGGAATTTTAACCACATGAACAACTTGTAATTATAAGAAGTTCATTTTTTACTCAAGTACCAAATATCGACAAAATGACCATTATTAACATAAATGATTGAATAATGTTTATAACATGGTAATAAGTGATATAAAAGGAATAATAAACTAGAAAAATGTTCTTAAGTAAGTATAAATTAACTTAAGTTTATTATTTAGGAAGAACAAGGAACAAGCGAGTCAAGTCGG
This sequence comes from Viscum album, assembly GCA_963277665.1. NCBI lineage: Eukaryota > Viridiplantae > Streptophyta > Magnoliopsida > Santalales > Viscaceae > Viscum > Viscum album. Next base: position 2,088,900,858 of record OY728120.1, read on the forward strand.
ACACGAGGTGAGGGGTTTCTTATCTCACTTTTAATTTCGTGAGATTTCCATTATTCGCCACTTATTTCTTGCATGTGGTGTATTGATTACTACCATTTGATTTATATTATCATGATTCTCTTCATATTCCTGGTATTTTGTGATTCATTTGTCAGTTATTAACTTTTGGTCATACGACTCGATTGATTACAACGTGGTAAGGGGTTTTCATCCCACTTCTTATTCTTGTGAGATTCATGCTATAAGGCCACTATTTCCTTTTGTGTGGTGTATGTACTACCCATGATTGTATTCAATGTGTAATATAATTTAATTTATTGGTAATTAAATATTCATTTTATGATCCTTCTTTCATATGTTTAATGTTTCATAAGTTACCAAATCGATAAGGGAACCTTTCACCCTCCTCTTTTTAAAAGACTCCTCTTTGTTATGTCTTTTAATTTACATCTTCTAATGTTGGGATATGTTCTTCTATATCCTTAATGATATAAATTTTATTTCCAAGTGATGAGATACACTTTTCTCTCTCATCAAATTATTTTCTGAATTTTAAAGTGACGTCGTTAGGTTGTCAAATTTCTGTAAGGGAACTTCTTAACCCAATTTCAATTATTTGGGTTATACTTCTACTTCTTGATTATGTCATGTTATAAATATTTGTGAATGGCCACTGATTGTTTCACACTTAATATCCACTTATATTGAGTGTATTATTATTTTTCACACATAATTAAGTAATTTATTTGTCCATAATCTAATGATACTGTCTTTATAAGGGATTTCATCTCAATTTACATTCCCTTGAGACTTCATTATTGTTATGTGACAATTCACTTTTATATGGTGTATATACTACCCTTTGAAATATTATATCATGAATATCCTTATTCTCGTGATATTATATGTTTTATTTTATTCTATTCTTCAATTATGTTTAGTCAAGCATTACGAGACTCTTTAACTAAAACATCATTTTAAAAGCTTTAAAGAATTATTCTTCTAAATCTTTCTCCTTAATGTCCATGTTTTCAAAATGGTTTTTAGTATTTATTTATATGGACATTAATGTTTTAAAATTTTAATTCCTTTAAAATCTTCAAAGTGGTATGAGACACTTCAATTAAAAAATATATTTTGTAAATGTTTTAAATGGTTTTGAAAATGGTTTGATTAAGCATTGATTATGTCAATATATTGAAATGATATATTGTAATTGAAATTTGGAAATTTTATTTGTGAAATTTTTATATTTGCAATATTTTATTTGTTATGATTTTATAATGGTACTTGGACATTTTTTGGGTGGTTACATGATAAACCAAATGACGGGTGGTGTTGTAATAAACCAGGATGGGTGGTTACATTATAACCTCCAATGCATTGGGTATGGAAGTCGGTCATATGGCTATTCCATTGAGTGATATGTGTGGAAGTTGACCGCATGGTTATTCCATTTAAGTACATTTATTTCCCAAGTTATATATATATGTTATGCCTGCTTTCTATGGGTTTTATGGTAATATTTTTTTTACAAAAGGGTAAGCAATGATCTTTTATTCAGAGAAGAGTATTTACTACATCATAAAGGTGAAAAGTATTACTTATGATAAAGTATTCATGGTTTACTTGTTTTGAAAAACTAATATTTTTCCTTATTTGTGTATCCCTTACTGATCTTTTTTCTCATCCCAAGTTTTTAAAAAAAAATCATAGGACATGAAGTGGAATAGGGACAAGGATGAGATCAAGGAAAATTCATGATTTCTAAAACTTGGAATTAGACATATTTCTTTTTAAGAGTTTATATTTTATTAAAAAAATGGATACTGAGTAGTAGTGTCTATGTGTAATATTCAAGCTGATATGTAATATTTATGGCCTAATTCTCTAAAACTCTAAACCTAAAAAGATCCTCAATGTGAATTATTGATTTAACTCAAGATTATGTAATGTTTAAGGTCGGGTCCTTATAATATTCTTAGGATAATTTACATTTTCATTACAAACCATTATGATGGATTTGTGAGTAAATACTTCTCCAAAGAAATTTTTTTTTAGGATTATGTATTATATGCATAGACTATTCAATTTATTGTAAGTATTTTACAATTTTGGAATTATGCATTGCGATTCATGAACTAATATAGTGTATGCCATTGTTTAGAAATGGCACCTAGTGGAAGGAATGGAAACTATATCAATGCATGTAATCGATGTAGGGTTTACCCTCCTATTTAATATAATTATAGTGGAGTTGGTGATGCAACTGGTACTGAACAACTTATAACCATACTAGGACAACTCACTCAGGTTATGAATAATAACCTTACCCATATGGAACACCTTGATCCACAACGTGGAGAATCAATGTTAGACTACTTCATGAGGAAACAACCCCCAAAATTTATTGTGACTAAAAATCCATTTGTAGTTAGGAAATGGATGAGTTCCTTATAGAAAATATTTCATGCTTTGGGGAGTATCGAAAAGGAAAAAGTTTTCATTGCAGTTTATTGCCTCTCAGGAGATGCAGATCAGTGGTGGTCATTAATTAAAAACACAATAGAGGATGAATAAGTATCAAATATGGAATGGAGGAAGTTTAAAGATATTTTCTTAGAAAAATAATTTCCTTGTGAACATCAATTGGATATATAAAGTCAATTTTGGAGTCTGAGGAAAAAGGAGGATGAGAATGTCACAAATTATGAGGTGAACTTTACAAGGTTAGAAAGGCATGTTGCAGATTATATATGTAACCCAAGAAGTAATATTGATCGATTCTTTGATGGGGTAAAACCATTTCTATGTAGATCATTAGTCTCACAATCCTTCTCATCATATGAAGATATAGTCTCATGTGTTATCAAGAAAGAAAAGGAATTCTCTATGTCTTATGACTTTAAAGTGAAGCAAGAAAAGAAAAGATGTGTTGACTACTCTGGAAAAGGAAATAAGGGGAATAAGGAAAAGGTTGAATTTCTATCATGTTGTAATAATGGGAAGAAACACCCTAGTACATGCCTAAAGGGGATGGGAGTTTGTTACAAGTGTAGAGAAAAAGGCCACCAAACTCATGATTGTAAGGGGAAAAAAGAGGTTTTCAATGTTTAATGCTACAATTGTAAAGAGATGGGGCATTACACAAATGAATATCCTGAGCATCAAGAAAACTTACCTTAGAAAAGGCCAAGGGAGAAAGTCCAAGCTTATGCAATAACAACTACTGAGGTTGAAGTTCCAAATGATGTGGTGGTAGGTACTTTAATAGTTTCCTCAAAATTTTCCAATGCTTTATTTGATTCTGGATCATCGCATTCTTTCATATCTTCCCTATTTTCAAAGAAAATTAGATATTTCCAATTTGACTTATTAAGGGAGTTTTCAATCAAAACTCCTAAAGGAAGTATCATAGTAACAATGTTTTTTCAATAAGTTACCATTATAGAATATAAAAGTGCTTTATCTTCTGATATTATTGGCATACCCATGATTGAATTTGATATAATCCTCGGTAGGGATTGGATTTCGGACCATGATGTTAAAATTTATTGTAAGAAGAAGGAGGTTATAATTTTTGATGATGATAAGAAACCCATTATCTTTAGAGTAGAAATATCACTATATGATTCTAATCTAGATCCACCCTCTGTAGCTCTACTAATTCAGTTATTGTAGAGGAAGGGAGTGAAATAACTACGGTTGGGGAAAGGAATGTTCAAATAGAGGATGTACCTATTGTGTAAGAATATGTTGATGTGTTTCCAGAGGATTTACCTGGACATCCTCTAGAATGGGAAATTGAGTTTTCCATTGACTTAATTCCTAGTTCAAGGCCCATATAAAAGACCCCTTATAGAATGAATATTGTGGAATTAGTGGAACTAAAGAAACAACAAAAGGAATTGAGTAATAAAGGATTTATTCTCCCTAGTGTTTCTCCATGGGGAGCCCATGTTCTTCTTGTTAAGAAGAAATATGGATCTATGAGGTTGTGTATTGACTATAGGGGTATCAATGATATAACAATAAATAAAAAGTATCCCCTACCTCACATTTATGATTTATTTGATTAACTTCATGGGGCTCAATATTTCTCAAAGATTGACCTTTGATCTGGATATCATCAGTTGTGCATGAAGAAGGAAGACATTCCAAAGACAGCATTTCGAACCAGATATGGGGATTATGAGTTTATAGTAATTCCTTTTGGAATAACTAATGCACCCTCTATTTTCATGGGTATAATGAATAGATTTTTCAAGGAATATCTTGAAGAATTTGTAGTGGTATTTATTGATGATATCTTGGTATACTCCAAAAGCTATGAAGATCATGAAAATCACTTGGGCACTGTTCTAAAAACTCTTAGAAGAAATGAATTATATTGGAATTTTAGCAAGTGTGAATTCTGTCTTTAGGAAATTTCTTTTATTGGCTATATTGTCTCTAAGGATGGAATCTCTATTGATCCTTCAAAGAAAAGGGTAATCCAAGAATTGATAGCACCAACGAGTATAATAGAGGTATGAAGTTTTATTGGTTTAACATATTATTATAGGCATTTCTTCTAGAATTTTTCCTGATTGGATAACCCATTAACCAACCTCACACATAAAGGGGTTAATTTTTTTTGGAAAAAAGAGTGTGAAGAATATTTTTAATAATTGAATAGAAGATTAATCAATTCTCCTATCTTCAATCTACCATTAGGGAATGATGGGTTTGTTATTTATAATGATTCATCAAAGAAAGGACTTGGTTGTATCCTTATGAATAATGATAGAGTTATTGATTATGTATCATGGCAGCTAAAATTTCATGAACAAAACTATCCCACTCATGATCTTGAGTTAAAAACTGTAATATTTGCTCCAAAGATATAGAGACACTATATCTATGGTGAAAAATGTGAGATATATACTGATCACAAGAGTTTGAAGTATATTTTCTCATAGAAAGAACTCAAAATTAGGCAAAGGTGATGACTTGAACTACTCAAGGATTATGATTGAACTATACACTACCACTCGGGGAAGGAAAATTAGGTGGAAGATTATTTGAGTATAAAGGATCATGTAGTTCTGAACAAGATGAGAGTTGAAAGGGATCCTATATACATAGATCTACTAAAGATGGATATGGGAATAATCATGGAAGTTGAAACATTGATACTTTTTTAAATGGTTGCAAAACCATCTTTACTAGATAGGATAAAGAGTTCTTAGACTGATGATAAGGAGTTTCAAAAGAAAATTAAAGCTATGAATTTTGGGATATTGATTGACTTCGTATATGAAGATGGAATTTTGAAATTTGTGTGGAGACTTTTTGTTTCCAACATACTTGGTCTAAAAAGGGAATTTTTGGATGATTCTCATAGCTCCAATTTATCTATACACCCTCATATCCCTAATATGTATAGATATTTGAAGGAACATTTTTGGTGGGACAATATGAAGAGGTATATTGTTGATTATGTATCAAAATGTATGGTTTTTCAACATGTGAAGGTTGGTAGACAACATCCTAGAGGATTCATGCAACCTCTTCCCATACCAGAGTGGAAATGGGATAATATTATGATGGACTATGTCATGGGGCTACCAAAGACTCCTAGAAGGAATGATGCAATATGGGTCATTGTTGATCGTCTTACCAAGTCAACACATTTTCTTACTATAAGAGAAGATTTTCCACTTGAACTTTTAGAAAGACTACATATTAATGAAGTTTTAAGACTTCATGGTGTACCCCTATTGATTTTTTCTGATCGTGATCCCCGTTTTAAATCAAGATTATGGAAAAGTCTTCAGAAATCCCTGGATACTAAACTTCGTTTGAGCACTGCCTACCACCCTCAAACTAATGAACAATTAGAACAGACTATTAAAAACTTAGAAGACATGTTGAGATCAATCTCACATGACTTTCAAGATATGTGGGATCATTATTTACCTATGGTTGAATTTTCCTATAACAATAGCCTCCATTCAAGTATTCATATGGCACCATATGAAGAGTTAAATGGAAAGAGATGACGCACACCAACTTGTTGGGATAATGTTGGTGAAAGAAAAATTTTAGGCCCAGAACTTATTGAGGAAATAATGGAAAAGGTGCAGATTATCCAAACCCACATCAAAGTAGCTCAAAGTAGGAAAAAGAGATATGCTGATAATTGAATGAAGGATTTGGAATTTCAAGTAGGAGATCATTTTTTCTTGAAGGTATCTCTATGGAAGGGTGTTATAATATTCAATAAAGAGGGTAAATTAATTTCTAGGTACATAAGACCTTTTGAAATTCTAGAATGAATTGGAGTTGTAGCATACTATTTTTCAATCCTTCTAAGTCTCTCTAAAGTTCACAATGTGTTCCATGTATCACTATTGAGAAAATACATGCCAGACCCAATGCATGTACTCACCTATGAAGAAATTGAACTAGAACCTGATATGTATTACTGTGAAGATATTTTCAAGATTCTTGATACCATAGAACAAGTTTTGAGAAACTGTACAACTCGTCTGGTAAAATTTCTTTGGAGAAACCATAAAATGGAATAGGCAGTGTGGGAACCTGAGGAACTAATGATGAAGAACCACCCAAATCTTTTTCTGTAGTAATATTCTAGAAATTTTGAGGTTTAAATTATTTTAAGGAAAAAATAATGTAACACCTCAAGCTTCTGTGGTACGCTTCTCTTTGAATAATACAATAGCTTGTGTTGTACGCAACTTTGAGTTCTAACATACCACAACCAATCAAACTAGCCATTTAAAAAGAAGTTAATAACAGTAATACCCACCTTTTGAAATTTTATAAATTTTATTTTTCAAAATGGACTTCATTTTTGGATTCAGAATATCAAAATTAGATTAGGGTGGATTTTTGGTATTTTTCTGAAAACTTTCAATTTTTGATGAATAGTGAAAAACACTACGTTATTGTTTAAAACTGAATTTTTATTTAAATAATTATTTTTAATTTAAATTTATTTTAAAATAAAAATATACATATAATACCTATATTAGTCCAATTTAATTCATTGGAGTAATTTTATAATAATATTATATATATATATATATATATAATTTTATTGAACTTTTTAATGTATTTTACCAACCTTCTAGGAACATTTGAACATTTTCATAAAACGTAATTTTACCGCTTATCTGAATTGAATATCAAAAATTATATAGACACAATTGTCATCGATAATTAAAATGTGGTTCAATATAATGAAAATAATTTTTGGTGAATCGTAACTTTGGAATTTTATTTGCCACGGTTAAAAGTAAATAGGGTAATTAAAGGTAAAAATGATATTATAATTACCCTAAAACATGTCCTAATTCTATTAGATAAGTTTTTTTTGACCAAAATCAACCTTTGGAAAAAAAATATGATCCTTTTGGATCCACTAGGATTAGATTTGGACATTTATTATATTTTATTTAAAGAAGAGTTAAAAGTGTAAAATTCAAATTTTAATAACTAAATCTATATAGGTTAGTGAGATTTTGTGTAGTTGTGGCATGGTGATTTATTTTTCTAGTGGAGGACTCTATATTTGAATGATGTAGGAAGTGCATGAGCATCTAGCTCTAGAATAGTTGATTCTTTCTTGGGAAGGGAGAAAATTATCATGTTTGGTCAATAAAAGTAATCCCCGCACTCCCCCTTTATGTAAAATGACATGGTGGTGATTTCAACTTAGTTTTTATGTGTGAACAATCATTCTAAAGTGATAAACATGAAGGTTTTTACCTAAATTTGGGGATCGTTTCAACCACTTTCCTAAGTGGATAGTAGATTTATCTTAATGTTTGCATTAAATATCATGATGATGTCCTCAGTGGATACCACCCTTATGGAAGTCTAACCCTAATTCAGTATATCCATTGAGACCTTTATCGAAGTTCTCATCATATGGAAACACTTATACTGCATTGAAGGAGGATTTTTTTCTCAAGAGTCTATGGATTTTGGTTTCTCACATAGGTGTTATATTAGGGTCTAGAACTGATAGATTCGGTTCAAATAAAAAGTTAGAATCATCCACTTTATATTATGATAGAATGATAAAGATGATGGGTATTGTGTGATGTTGATTATTTTTAGGAATTTTGTGATGATTATGGATGTTCTCATTTATAGCTTTCATGAAAGACTAGAAACAACACAACCAGGTTATCTTCATCATCAAATGTGAAACCTATTGGAGATTAGGGTGCATATGGAGTATTATCACAGTTGGTTATAAGGAGCCTGAAAATTAATTATTATGTCTCTATTGTTCAATTATCTAGATACATTGGTTCTTATGTATTTCTAGTAATAGGTAATAGAAAATAGTGTCAGATTGGAGAATCATTCTACCTTGAAACTCTCTATGTGTCAGTGTGAAATATTTGTGAGTTCTCAAATTTAGAGTGCATTGTAATGGGTTGTTCTCACACAAATTCTATTTATAATAATCTTTAAAATGTGGGGAGTTAATCTCTCATACCATAAGTAAACTTTGTGGGGAATTATTTCATTATATCCATCAATTATTCATGTATTCTCCCCATCCCATATGGTAGGGAGACCTTTTTATAAGAAAGATTGTTGGGTGCTGAATATTATAAAGACTCACATAAAGTGGAGGTAATTTTTTTCTTGGTTTAAGCTTTAAGATGGATTGTGAAATTATCTTTATGTATGAAGCAAGATTTTCCCTTATTCTATGGTTTTGTACCATGTTTTTCTTGAGTTATGACCTCTATGATAAAGGATGTTCATTTTATGGAGGGTTGTTTTTCATGAGAGCTTGTTTTTGTAAGATTCCTTGTTATGGTTATTCATTTTTTTTTCATGGTTAAAATTGTCTTAAGATGGGAAGGATGTAATGATCCAGGTTTTTTTCATGTGATTCTTATCTCAATTTTGAGTTTCAGAGTCTAGAGACCTTCCTAAGGGTAAAATGGTAAACTTGACCTAACATAAGACCTCAAAAAAATATCAAATGGTTTCAATAGTTTCATTATGAAATTTGTATCTATGGGAAGAGCTAGTGTATAAACAGTCATAGTAAAATTATTTTCCTATGAAACAAATCATATTATGTGAATTTTGGAACTTCTATTACTTATGGAATGTTGGTTTTACCCTTAGGATTTGCAGAATGAATAATTAAAAGAAAAATTATAAATTAATTAATTAAACCATTAATTGATCAAGAAATTACCTAATACACTAAGACCATATAATCATATTTGTCTCTAAAACCTAGGTTTAGCTACATAAACCCGGGGTATTGAGAGAATTCCAATGAAAGAGGGAATTTAGAGAAATCAAATGCCTCCTAGGACCATTATCATTAATGAACATGGATGTGGACTTTGTTAATGAGAAATATGTACCTGAGGTAGGGTTTTTGATTTATTATGCTTCATTTTTCATGGAATTTTTATTTGAAATATTTATAGAATTTGGATTTCCTCCATTCTTCATGGAATTTTCTTTATGTTCAAATTTTTTTCATAGAAGTTTGATTTATTCCCCATTCTTGAATCTATAAAACCCATGTCTCGGATTATTCTGTTAGTGTGGGTAAATTTGTTCACTAACACTATATTCATTTTGAAAAATCATTGGTGTGTCAATGAAGAATAAGGATTTGAAATACCCTATCTCTATCTCCCCCCCCCCCTGCGTGATTTATTACCTCTATATCCACTTTCCCTCTCTCTACCCCTCATATTGATGATGATTCACTATACCAAGGGGTGGTCGATGGAAGATATTTGTAGCACAAGGGTGGATGATAGTGGAGACACAAGGTGAATGGTGAGAGAAAATGGTGGATGTTATCACACGCAAGGAGGCTAGTGTGGGAACGGGATCCCTACAAGAGTAAGGGTGGACAGTGTAACAACCGTAGGATAGAATGAGTAGGGGTTAATGAAATGGAATAGGTGTAGCAGTATTACATAACACAATGATATGGTGGTGGTTTGGAAGTTAGCTACATGAGGTTAGTTGATAGGGGTTATCACATAGTTCTGTGGTCAGGAGGTGGAAGCATACTATATACGGTGAGGGAAAACTATACACCATGAGGGAAATCTAATCAGTAGGGTTCACCTACATACATGGGAAAAACTATCCTAGCTCCTCATAGGTCAAGAAACATAGGTCAGCCATCCAGATTGACCCAACACACACTCGGCAGGACAGGTCACCAGACAGGGTCGGGTCCCACCTGACCCGACTTGGGAAGGGGTGTAGCATTATATAAAAAAATGTGCATTTTCAGAACATTCCCATGTGAAATTTCATTCATGTGTTATAAAATTACTATATGGTCATGTCTTATCCATCTCGACATGTCACTTGGTCCACTCACTCTTTCATGGGGTCTTTTTTCAGTGTTTCTTCACTGATTTCCAATTTGGACAAATAAATAGCTTATACTTAGTATTTTTTCATGTAGATCATGATTACATAGTTAGTTTTATCACCTAGACCACCCTCTTTTATATAGGTAGTCACTCATAATTAAATGGTCATTAGTCATGAATGAACTACTCATCAAAAAAGAGGAAATAAAACTAAAATAACTAAAAGGTATTAATAAATAATGGAAAACTTACTCTAATTTCAAGAACACATACAATGTATAAATCCCATAAATACACAATGAAAATAAAAATAAAGAAAGTAAATACTAACTAATATGACCTAGGTGGATGATCTCTGGTACTTGATCCCCTAGCCATCAATCCCTAGTCAATCCCTTTCCATATAGCCTACTCCTCCTTTTAAAAATATAAATCTATTTGATTATATTCATTCCTTTAATATTATAATAATATATCTCTAAATATATATATATATTCACATATTCCATATTTTATGAGATGTTCATGCGTTGAATTCCAATTAAACTCCTTGATTTTATACATTTTAAAAGAATATATCTTGGTCAAAGATAGATCCATAAAGTATGAATTGATACTCTCACTCTCATTTTTCAATAAGTAAAATATAAATTACATACAAGGATAAAACAAAGTAAAATTTCATGATAAATTCCCAGTTATTAGTGAAACAATACTTCTAAAATGCCCCCTTTTACTTTCATTGTGATTTTCTCAAAAAATGCTCAATGATTTTCTCCAAAAAGGATCCATGATTTTAACTATTTAAAAACCCAATGAGTAACCTATAAATGGGTCTTTAAAAGTAATCAAGAAATTTTATATAAACCTCTATAATTATATCATGAAGATTCCATAAATAAAATTTTGATCAAATCATTCAAATCTCTAGAATTTAGAAAATCATGGGGTGTTTATCTCTAGTCAAGCGTAGTGATGATTCAAACTCCATTGACTATGGTATGGAATATTACATTGTATTTTGATCCTATAGTCAACCAAAGATTTATAAAATCTCTATAAAATATGATTTAATACTCTTAAAATATCATGGTGTGATCTTAAAAATCTACACAAATCACAGCTTCATTATGGTATGACGAATACCATCATGGCACAATTAATTTCCCCTCCCAATATATCTAAATACCCTAAAGAAAATGGAATTGCCTCTATATTTTTTTACTATGGTTATAATTTCCATAATATTAATTGAACTTAGTTACAGTGTCATATCTGTATTATGGAATGAGCATCACTTTGTTAAATTTTTTAGTTTCTACCTTTTTGTGACTCATTATGGCATAGTGATCAGTCAATGTAATGATCTCTTCTTAAATCCTCCAAGATAATATTATAAATATTTTTTAAGTTTAAAATGATGTCATCACAATTTAATTAAATCATTATCTCTCTAATTTATTATTACACATCCTCTAATTTAATCTTCTATATTTGTATTGTGTCATAGAGCTCCCTCTATCACGGTATAATCTCTAATCTTCTCAATTCTTCAGACTCTACACATCACAGCTTCACAGCATGGTATTAATTATTTTTTATACGTAGTTCACCCTAAGTTAATATTACATAAGTATGTATTACACTTATATATCTTCTAAAATTACATCTTCACTTCAGTCCTTACCATTCTTACAAACATAGTAAAAATTATTTTTTAATCACAGGTAGCTTGCTTGATTCCTAGTTTATTCTTAAATATAAAAATGTGGCATTATTTTATAAGGACACAGTGCAAAAAACTAATGCTTTTACTCCAAGTTATTCTTATGTATCTATGAATATATTCTAATTTAAGTGAATTTTAATTTCATGGGTTTCTCCATGGTTTTTTCAAGGGTTCCATATTTAAATTATTCACAAAATAACAATGTCATAATCTAATCGATTGTTGCATGGTTTCTACCATTTTCATTCAAAATCTTCCAAATACCTAAAAATTCACCATTAAGATACGATATATCTTAAATCATAAAAACACATAGAATTAGGTATTATTAAAACCAATAATTAATGAAATTATTGGAAAATTATTGACACAAATTAGAGTTATCAAATTTTCCCAAACTTAAACTTTTTCTTATCCCCAAGAAAATATCAACATAAAATAAAAAAATCATACTCTATCAAGGGAAAAATTAAATTTATAATACCTATAATCATAAATTCAAAACAAAAAAAATCAAAATCTCACAACTCATTGAATAAATTGTGTTCTAATAATTCCTCATTTATAATTCCAATTCGAGGATCCACTCCTCATCCAATTTCATTATTTAACCTTTCATTATGATCCATGGAACTTATGATCTACCTTATCTAAAAATAAATTTATTAATATATCAAGTACATTTAATTATTATAATTATCAATATAAAATATATTAACTCTATACATAGTCATCAAATTTATATAAATTTACACTTAGAAATCAAACAACAACAAAAAAATAGGGCTTTCATTAAGGTTCTAATAACTTTTAGGATAAAGTCTAATAGGTATTGATGTAACAATTAAAAATAAAGGGTGAAAATGGAGGATAAATTATTATATTACAATGAAATATATTCAATTATACTAAATCTATGACATACTGTACTTCTTATCCTTAATGATCATCAATCGCCACTTTATTTCTCATATTCCTCATTATATCTCAACATCATCATTCAAAATAGTTGTGAATTTTCCTCTTTTTCTATCAAATTTTTTTTATTATATCTTATTTTTAATGGAATATTTATTATAAAAAGTCTCACACCATTGTAATTTAAATCAAACTAACACCTCTATAAACACCATCTATCTCTTCCCAGCATTAATTGTAATAGTTATAATAAGGAGGAATGTGGAAAGCCAAAGGTCATTCCAAGGTATACCATATCTCACTCTTATGTTTTTTTCTCTATTATGTTTAAAATTATAGGTGATTCAGTATAATATAAATCACCAAACCATTATGTAAATATTTATTCCAAAACATCAAGAGATCAAACCATATCTGTTTATTTTAGTATAATTTTTTCAAAATCTCCAAAAGATTTTCCAAACACTTTTGAAGATCAATTAAAATAATACAATTATACCAATTAAATAGGTTAAGAAGGAAAACTAATATTTTAATGTGACTTGTTTCAATAAAATTCATGTACTTTATGACATGATAAAAGATCAAATGTAAGATACATACCAATATCAAATGGGCTAAAAATTTCATTTGATGGAGTCAATCATTTTATTTTGGATCAAAATATTTATACTTTGGCAATATAAAATAATAAATTTCTAGTATTAATAAATTTTATAGGAATATATAAATAAATATGGTATATGAAATAATATTGAAAAAATTATTATAGTATCTCTTAGGGATTTGAATCAAAATATACTAGTCAATAAGCCATGGAATAGCCAAAAATAATCGGTCTACTAAAGGAATATTTCCAAGAATTAGAATTTGTAATTAGAATCATATAAATAATCAATTTAAAATACATCTAAATTATAATTATCAAGAAACATTCAATAATGTTCAATTATGAATTTAGTATTTATAATAATTGGTAGTCAAAAAATTTCAATATGTTAGAATATTTATTTTAATTAATGATGTTTCTTAGATCATTCAAGGTGGAAAATTTGATGTAGGTTTAAGGATCCCTCCCACACACTTAAATTAAAAATTATAAAGATTTTTTATTCAAATTTAGGAAGATTAATTAAATTTATGATTATAAATACAAAAAATTAATGGCTCTAAAAATATGAGAATAAAAATAATTCTTATCTGGTTAAATATGACTTCTTTCCTTGGTACTTAGAAAAAATTGATTACATTGAAATCCTTGATGTTTATAGGAGTTTTGGTTGTTTTTTATACTTTCATAAATTATCATCCTTCCTTTGAATCTAGAAAATAAAAATAAATAATTAAATAATAAGATCCATTTTATTTAGCTCAAAAATATGAGGGAGTTAGCTTCAACCAATAAGATAAATCTTAAAATTATTCCTAAAAATAATTCCTAAGAAAGTAATAAAAATTTTAGTTACTGTTATGAAGTTATTTTTTAAATTTATTTAAGTTATACCTTTCCTATAAGGCCCCAGACTTACATTACTTAATCTTGAGATATTTTAAGAATACACCTTGAGAATCTTTTCAGGTTTAGAGTTTTAGGGAATTAGATCATAAAACTTGCATTACATTCCACATTTAAACAAATTGGTTATATAAAAGATAGTATTCATTTTCCCATCAACGGAAACATATTTAAAATAAAACATGGATTCTTTCTTGACACTTCCTTGACACTATCATCATATCAAGTACCAATCCCTTTACCTGTGAAAAAATTTCAAAAACTTGGGATGACCATAAAAAGCTCAGTAATGGTTATAAAAATTATGGAAAGGAAACATGAGTACATATATACATAAGAATTAAATCATACTTTACCCATAAAACATAAGCACTTTAACATACCTCATAAAATCATGAATAAATCATAGAAATCATAAGACATAAAGGTAACTTGAGGCATTCATAATATTCTTACGTAGGGAGTAGCCCTCTTAGTTACGTTTGGAATACCCATCACAGTATATTCCCTAAATCTCTTCGGAGAAACCTTAACGTTTAACTCTTTCGCATTACCCAATGCATTGGAGAGCTATATCGGGCTCACCCGCCCTTAGTTTATCACGGAACTACCCATCTTCATAACAATGCCCAAGAACCATAACATAATCATAGCACATAACTTAAGCATAAAGGAAAGATAACATTCCCACATTTCAATAACAATATAACATTTTAAGATATTGAAATAATGAATCCATTCTAAAAACCCTTTTCAAAACCATTTAAAACATTTAATAAAGAGATTTTTAAATCAAAGTGTCTCATACCACATTGAATATTTTAACATTTTAAACCATTAATATCCATATAAATAAATCCTTAAAACCATTTTGAAAACATGGATATTAATGAGAAATATTTATAAGATTAAATCATTAAAACATTTAAAATGATATTTTAGTTAAAGGGTTTTTAACAAAATGAGAGACACTTGAATACAATAATTGAGGAATAACATTTAATCAAAACTTTATAATATCATGAGAATAAAGGGATTCATGATATAATATTCCAAAGGACAGTATATACACCATATAAGAGTGAATTGGTGCATAACAACAATGAAGTCTCAATGGAAATGTAAATTGAGATTAAATCCATTATAAATATGGTATCCTAAAATTAATGATAAATCAATCTCATAATTATGTGCGACAAATATAAATACACCCAATATAAGTGGATATTAAGTGTAAAATAATCAAAGGTCATTCACACATATTCAAAGGATGACATATTCAATAACTACATGTTGAACCCAAAGAAATCGAAATTGGGTTAAGAAGTTCCCTTGACAGCCTAACGGCGTCACATCAAATTTTAGAAAAAGAGTTGATGAGAGAGATAAAGGGTATCTCATCTCTTGGACATAAAATTTACGGCAATAAGGATATATAAGAACATATCCCCACATAATAATATGAAAATTAAAAGACATAACAAAAGAAGTCTTTTAAAAAGAGGAGGGTGAAAGGTTCCCTTACCGATTTGGGTAACTTTCGAAACATACACCCCATGAAAGAAGGACTATAAAACATTGATGTAAATACTCATAAAAAAAGTATGTTACACAAAGATTAGAATAATGGATAGTACATACACCACTCAAAAGGAAATGTTGTAAAATGTAGCATGAATCTCATGAAAACACAAAGTGTGATAAAAAGCCCCTTACGAAATTTTGGCAGTCTAACGGCGCCAATTAAAACTTCCAAAATGGATTGATGAGAGAAAATAGGGTCTCTCATAATATGAACATAAAAAGTACATTAAGAGTAATATAAAATAACATCCCAATAATAAGAAATATGATCTTAAAAGGAATGACATAAAATAGTGTACTTAAAAAGAAAGAGAGGGGTAGGATCCCTTACCTCAGGTCTGACTTGACTCGATCGTTCTTTAACCTCCTTAAAATCGGGTACCTCTCTTTGATTTGAGCTCAAAGGCTTCCTTGGGAAGACTTCTGCCCAAATTGAGGCTTATAGGAGTAAGATAGGGATTTGGAGAGACAAAATGAGTAGGGGTTGGCCGAGCCAAAGGCTTGAGAGGTGTGGGTAAGGTGGTAGAGGTGGGGGCCTTTTATAATAGGAGAGGAGGGGAACTCTTGGAAATTTACAAAATGTTACTTTATTTTCAAATGAGTTTCGGATTATAAAGGTCCCACACTGATTTATTTCGAGGATAAGGTGTTAAGGGTTATAAATATACTCATCCAAAAGGTCTTTGACAAGTTTAAGTTATATTTTTAACATTATCTTTTCATTTTATTTAAATCCTTTATTAATGAGGTAATCACTGCATCATCATGATGTCATAAATAATTTAATTTATTTAATGTCTAAAAATTATAAAAAAATATCATGTTGTAGGAAATCTTTTTATATTTCTAATTAATATTTATAGTCAAAAATATGACTTGTATAACCCCATTTAAAAACTGTTTTAGTAAAACAACTCATGCTTGTGACATTTTAATTTTAACTTTAAATAAAAAGTTATTTATGTCATTTTCCAACCAAAGTGGCTCCATGGGGTCCCCAAGTTGACCCATGGATTGTATTGGTCGTCCATGACACGTCCAATGAGGGTAGGACATGTGTCTAGGTCATTTCATAATATTAAAACATTATTTTTACCTTAAATTACACTAATTACCTCTAATCACGATTAAAAACTTAAAAGTTACTATTCACCAAAAAAATTATTTTAATCCCATTGAACCAAATTTTACATCCTAATGACAACAATTCATGTTGGAGTTTTTGAAATTCAAATCACAGAAGTGGTAAAGTTTCATTTAAACAAAAAATAAGTTTTTAAACTACTACTTAGTGGTTTCACTATTCATCAAAAATTGAAGTTTTTCAGAAAAATACCAAAAATTCACCCTAAGCTATATTTGATATTCCGAATTCAAAAATGATGTCTATTTTAAAAAATTCAAAACATATATGTTGCATTAATTAATTCAATAATTAATTCCCGCTGTCAAAACAAATAGCATGTTTTTAAGAAACAATATCTATTAAAAGATTGCCACTAGTTTAAGTCCAATTTCAAAGTGAAATTAATTCCAATGACCACCATTAGATAAATGGTAAAAATATAATCTAAATAAAATCTAATATAAATTAAAAATATAATCTATCCATATAAATAAATCAGATTAAAAGGAGGTTTTGAATTAAAATGCAACATTTTCTATAAAAATGATCTTTATCGGAAAATAACAAAATTTTACACAAAGTAAATTTTGATGTCCAGATTCTAAAGAAGGATTTTATTTTGTCAAATAAAACATATAAAATTGTCAAAAGTGTATTTAAAAGGCGTTCTCCATCAAAAGGCGGTTAATCGACCATTTAAAGAATATTAGAAGATTTATGCTTAAAATTGGATTCATTTTGCATTTTAAGCCTCCAACATTTATTGGATAAAAGTAAAAATATTTTACAAAAATATATAATCATTTTGTAGTTAGTTTTTTTCATTCCCGACATTACAACGGCTAGGCGTTAACTACCTTTTAAAATAATATTATTTTATTATTAGAGTGCAACGTAAGATTTCAAAAAAACTCGTTGTTGCGTATTGGGTACGCCCTCGAGCATAACATTACCTTTAAAGTAATATTAATATTTTATTAAAAAATATGGATAAATATGAAAATGTCATATTATTTATTTACCTGGGGTGTTACATCATTCCCCCTTTTGAAAATTGCATCCTCTCAATTTTAAAATTGGTCTTGGAAGCTTCATTGAAAATCCCACATCGGAACAAGAGTCAGTAAAACTATCACTTTAAAAGAATGGGAGAGAAGTACAAATGTCACCCGAGTTAACCCATACTAGGATTCCAAGTATGAAAATATGGATATGGCGGAAAAAACAAAGGGCCATGTTCTGATGGAGGGTGATAGTAAACATGTCTAGGAGAAAGTTAACAACAAGAAAATCACAAACTTGTCATGGGTTAAACGGTATTTGATTCCACAGTAGGAAAACTTAACATACAACATTTTTTTTTAAGTTACTTTTCATTGAGTAATTTATTTATGAGATTAACTAAAACATAAGGAAGCATACTTAAATGTCATGTTGACTTTCAACTTTTACTATATTTCTTACACGAACTCATATTTTCTCCAAAAGATGAGTATTTAGGATGACTTGTTCACATTAAGAGAGCAATAATCAATTTCTAGAGAATCACTTAATCCACAAAAGAGAACTATATACTTCCCATGTCTTTAGACCTTAACCAAAACTAAAACCCAAAGTTCAACAAAGACCATTCTATAAACTTCTATCCATAAAATTATACAAAGTAAACCAAACTAAGATTGAAACCCAATTCTCTAAAGGATTTAATCACAAAGTCTCCTAAGATAAATTTTAACATTTTTCTCCAAAATAACATTAGTTACTCTTACAGTCTCATACTGAAAAGTAATTATCCTAATCACATATCCTCCATGATAGGCTAATCATTTCCATTGATAACAAAAAAAAACAACTTACTCTTAATTCATAAAATCATCTAACTAAAAAGAATCATTCGAGCTAACCAGGGACTTCATGTAGTCCAGTGGTAGGCGATAAATACCAGTTACACTTTGGTTGTGGGTTCGATTCCCGCAGCTTCATCCGACATGAAGAGTTGTCACACGGTCTGCGTGTTTTCCCTTTTCAAAAATGATATAATTTTATAACATTCCTCAAAAATATATAAATTCATCAAAAATAACCATAACATATTTTAACCATAAAGGTTATCTGATAACTTCCATTTTGCAACCCTAAATGTATTAACCAGTAATTGCCTCAAATTCAACGATCATATAAACCCAAATGGTTCTTTATAACTATATCCACAAAAGAAAGGATAATTATCCCTTGAATAAAATTTTTGTATATCAAACATCAAGGCTACTATAAAAAGTATTCTAATGTAACCCCGTCATCAAAAGAGACTTAATACATCTAAGAATTTCACCATCCTAAAATCTACCATAACCCTTGAATCCCTTATATGATGACTTCTTACTCATTCAACATTCTTCGTGATCCATTATCCATTCCTTTTCAACTTATTCTGAAATAATTCTTTCCTACAAAAAAATCATGAATCATATCCAAAGATTCCAATAATAGGAAAACATATGTTAAGAAATAATCTATACCTTTCATTCTTCATTTTTAGTTTCTTCATCCTCAATCGGAATGGCATTAGGTATTAGTAAATGAATATTTGTACGATCTTGGTGACCCCATTCCCGAAACTTCTTCGTAGGACATGTGTTTGCATAATGACCATGCACACCACATTTAAAACATTCAATTGATCCTTCAGAAAGAACTTCTTTCCCTTTACTAGAGTCAACTAGATGCTTCCTTTTTCCATGGCAGGTTCTTGCTTTATAACCTTCATTTCCACATCTATAGCATCTTTCTGTCCCTTTGAAACATTTTCTTATGTGTTTCTTTCCACATATTTGACACATATGTTTTTTAACATACTTACCTTTATGATTATTTCCTGAACTTTCGTAGAGATTTGTTTCTCGCATACACGATGCCTTATAAAAATCACTAAGGTTCATGTGGTCAATCATGACTCCAGATAGTTGGTTGAGGAGAACCACAAGAGTTCTTATTGCAGCTCCCATATCATTCAGTTGTTATTTCATAAAATCATCACAGTTTTCTTCAAATCCACTGTTACTTTGGTGCCTTCTAGATCCAGACCAAAAAGGTCAGTGTGAGTATATTAGTAAAATCATCAAATAAAAAAGAGTAAGATAACACCAAGATATACTTATCCAAGTTATCTCAAACTCATTCTAACTTTCAAAAAATGACGACTCCGTCTAATATACTAACTATTGTGGTTATACACAACTTGTCACTTTTTCTTAAACAACACTCTAACCTCTAAAGTTATCTAAACTTACCTCTGATACCAACTATAAGGCCCCAGCCTTAAACATTACTTAATCTTGAGATATTTCAAGAATACACCTTGAGGATCTTTTCAGGTTTAGAGTTTTAGAGAATTAGATCATAAAACTTGAATTACATTCCACATTTAAACAAAGTGGTTGCATAAAAGATAGTATTAATTTTCCCATCAACGGAAACATATTTAAAATAAAACATAGATTCTTTCTTGACACTTCCTTGACATTGTCATCATATCATGTACCAATCCCTTTACCTGTGAAAACATTTCAAAAAATTGGGATGATCATAAAAAGCTCAGTAAGTGTTATAAAAATTATGGAAAGGAAACATGAGTACATATATACATAAGAATTAAATCATACTTTACCCATAAAACATAATAACTTTAACATACCTCATAAAATCATGAATAAATCATAGAAATCATAAGACATAAAGGTAACTTGAGGCATTCATAACATTCTTACGTAGGGAGTAACCCTCTTGGTTACGTTTGGAATACCCATAATAGTATATTCCCTAAATCTCTTCGGAGAAACCTTAATGTTTAACTCCTTCGTGTTACCCAATGCATTAGAGAGCTATATCGAGCTCACCCGCCCTTACTTTATCACGAAACCACCCGTCTTCATAACAATGCCCAAGAACCATAACATAATCATAGCACATAACTTAAGCATAAAGGAAAGATAACATTCACACATTTCAATAACAATATAACATTTTAAGATATTGAAATAATGAATCCATTCTAAAAACCATTTTCAAACCCATTTAAAACATTTAATAAAGATATTTTTAAATCAAAGTGTCCCATACCACATTGAAGATTTTAACATTTTAAACCATTAATATCCATATAAATAAATCCTTAAAACCATTTTGAAAACATGGATATTAATGAGAAATATTTATAAGATTAAATCATTAAAACATTTAAAATGATATTTTAGTTAAAGGGTTTTTAACAAAATGAGAGACACTTGAATACAATAATTGAGGAATAACATTTAATCAAAACTTTATAATATCATGAGAATAAAGGGATTCATGATATAATATTACAAAGGAAAGTATATATACCATATAAGAGTGAATTAGTGCATAACAACAATGAAGTCTCAATGGAAATGTAAATTGAGATGAAATCCATTATAAAGATGGTATCCTTAAATTAATGATAAATCAATCTCATAATTATGTGCGACAAATATAAATACACCCAATATAAATGGATATTAAGTGTAAAATAATCAAAGGTCATTCACACATATTCAAAGGATGACATATTCAATAACTACATGTTGAACCCAAAGAAATCAAAATTGGGTTAAGAAGTTCCCTTGACAGCCTAACGACATCACATCAAATTTTAGAAAAAGAGTTGATGAGAGAGATAAAGGGTATCTCATCTCTTGGACATAAAATTTACGGCAATAAGGATATATAAGAACATATCCCCACATAATAAGATGAAAATTAAAAGACATAACAAAAGAATTCTTTTAAAAAGAGGAGGGTGAAAGGTTCCCTTACCGATTTTGGTAACTTTCGAAACGTACACCCCATGAAAGAAGGACTATACAACATTGATGTAAATACTCATATAAGAAAGTATGTTACACAAAGAGTAGAATAATGGATAGTAAATACACCACTCAAAATGAAATATTGGAAAATGTAGCATGAATCTCATGAAAACCCAAATTGAGATAAAAATCCCCTTACGAAATTTCGGCAGCCTAACGGCGCCAATTAAAACTTCCAAAATGGATTGATGAGAGAAAATAGGGTCTCTCATAATATGAACATAAAACGTACATTAAGAGTAATATAAAAGAACATCCCAATCATAAGAAATATGAGCTTAAAAGGAATGAAATAAAAGAGTGTACTTAAAAAGAAATAGAGAGGTAGGATCCCTTACCTCGGGCCCGACTTGACTCGATCGTTCTTTAACCTCCTTAAAATCGGGTACCTCTCTTTGATTTGAGCTAAAAGGATTACTTGGGAAGCCTGCTGCCCAAATTGAGGCTTCTAGGAGTAAGAGAGGTATGTGGAGAGACAAAATGAGCAGGTGTTGGCCGAGCCAAAGGATTGAGAGGTGTGGGTAAGGTGGTAGAGGTGGGGGCCTTTTATAAGAGGAGAGGAGGGGCACTCTTGGAAAGTTACAAAATGTTACTTTATTTTCAAATGAGTTTCAGATTTTAAAGGTCCCAAACTGATGTATTTCGAGGATAAGGTGTTAAGGGTTCGAAATATACTCATCCAATAGGTCTTTGACAAGTTTAAGTTATTTTTTAAACATTATCTTTTCATTTTATTTAAATCCTTTATTAATGAGGTAATCACTGCATCATCATGATGTCATAAATAATTTAATTTATTTAATGTCTAAAAATTATAAAAAAAAATTCATGATGTAGGAAATATTTTTATCTTTCTAATGAATATTTATAGTAAAAAATATGACTTGTATAACCCCATATAAAAATTGTTTTAGTAAAACAACTCATGCTTGTGACATTTTTATTTTAACTTTAAATAAAAAGTTATTTATGTCATTTTCCAACCAAAGTGGCTCCATGGGGTCCCCAAGTTGACCCATGGATTGTCTTGGTCGGCCATGACACATCCAATGAGGGTAGGACATGTGTCTAGGTCATTTCATAATATTAAAACATTATTTTTACCTTAAATTATACTAATTACCTCTAATCGCGATTAAAATCTTAAAAGGTACTATTCACCAAAAAAATTATTTTAATCCCATTGAACCACATTTTACATACAAATGACAACCATGTATGTCGGATTTTTGAAATTCAAATCACAGAAGTGGTAAAGTTTCATTTAAACGAAAAATCAGTTTTTAAACTACTACTTAGTGGTTTCACTATTCATCAAAATTGAAGTTTTTCAGAAAAATACCAAAAATTCACCCTAAGCTATATTTGATATTCCGAATTCAAAAATGATGTCTATTTTACAAAATTCAAAACATATATGTTGCATTAATTAATTTAATAATTAATTCCCGCTGTCAAAACAAATAGAGTGTTTTTAAGAAATAATATCTATTAAAAGATTGTCACTAGTTTAAGTCCAATTTCAAAGTGAAATTAATTAAAATGACCACCATTAGATTAAATGGTAAAAATATATTCTAAATACACTCTAATATAAATTAAAATTATAATCTATCCATATAAATAAATCAGATTAAAAGGAGGTTTTGAATTAAAATGCAACATTTTCAATAAAAATGATCTTTTTCGGAAAATAACAAAATTTTACACAAAGTAAATTTTGATGTCCAGATTCTAAAGAAGGATTTTATTTTGTAAAATACAACATATAAAATTGTCAAAAGTATATTTAAAAATTGTTCTCCATCAAAAGGCGGTTAATCAACCATTTAAAGAATATTAGAATATTTATGCTTAAAATTGGATTCATTTTGCATTTTAAGCCTCCAAAATTTATTGGATAAAAGTAAAAATATTTTACAAACATATATAATCATGTTGTAGTTAGTTTTGTTCATTCCCACCATTACAACGGCTAGGCGTTAACTACCTTTTAAAATAATATCATTTTATTATTAGAGTGCAACGTAAGATTTCAAAGAAACTCGTTGTTGCGTATTGGGTACGCCCTCGAGCATAGCATTCCCTTTAAAGTAATATTAATATTTTATTCAAAAATATGGATAAATATGAAAATTTCATATTCTTTATTTACCTGGGTTGTTACATTTCCTCATTATGTATTTCATAATAGGATTATGTGAAGAAGTTATATAGTTTGTATTTAACCATGACATGAATTTCTTCTTATCCACATTGTCCATTATCATTTGTTTATTACATCTTGATGCTTACTTGAGTTAAAATCCATGATTTGGAAAGTATAAATGAATAAAATAACGTAACCCATGGACTATTAAAAATTTTTAATACTCTGAAATTATCTTTTTTCATGTTTTGATTATTAAAACTCATCAATGTATCTCATCGACTCAAAAACATTCTATTCCTCTTATACCTTGACTTATTTTGTTTATTTTATCTCAAAATCCTCTTTTTCAACTATTTTAAGTGTAGATTTTTCTTCCATTATAGATTCTATATTAAATTCATCTTTATCATTAGAATATTCCTTATATTCTACCTTTAACTCAATATCAGCATCCAATCTCTCTTTTGGTTCAACCTTGATTTTTTGCTTATCTTCAAGGAATTATATTGATTTAGTCAAATCCTTATCCACTTTATCCAATAGTTCACACCATTCCTTGAATTTTTTCTACATGAAATCAATATATTATTCTTCAATTATTATTAATTAAATATAAATTTATTTAGGGTATTAATGTGGATCCCATATTTTATTTTTAATTATACCTTTAATTATCAATATTTTTTGTACAATAAGATCTGTTTATAAAGATAAGTTTATGTGGGTCTTCATCTTTGAAATATACACCTACAATATAGAATAACTAAATCACATAAATAGGAAAAAATATCTAAGATAAAATTTGAAAATTTAAATGGGGTAAAGAAAAGAGAAAATTTTAATGGGGTAAAGAAAATACTTTGATCTAATAAATTATATTTTGATAATTTTACTAAATCCTTTTATTCTCCTATTTCAATGTTAAAAATTTGATCTGCCATGAGTGTCATTACTTATCACAATGGGAAAAGTTCATAATTTATATTTTTAAAATTAACACTAACCCTTAAGTAATATTATATTATAAGTATGAGTTTGATCCCACAAATAAAAATTAATCCAAGTTATGGTTTTAATACCAATTATCGGATCATTCACAGGCTTGTTAGGAATATGAATTTGAATTTAAACTAAACTAAGATAAATTATTGACTTAATGAATGAAAAAAAAAATAGTATAATAAATAAATGTGAATCAATTTAAAAGGATGGTTTTTCTTTATTCTAAAAATTATAACTCTACTCATGATATTAATCAATTTAATAGTTTCAAAACTTCGTAAGGGTAATTAATCCCATAGGGTCAGTGCTAATTAATTCCACCTAAGTTCATTTAAATATTATGGTCAAATAAATATATTATAAATAAGTTTTATTTTGATCTGTATCAAAATAAAAATAATGATAAGGATACATCTTACAATCTTGTCCTTCCCTTCCACATTGGTTTTAATCCCTCAATTTCACATCTCTTAATTAGAAATAAAGGAATGCGATATTGATTCAGAAATAAAGTGATATTGATTAATAAAGATAATTCATAAGTTAGGAATAATGTAAAACATTACATATTCATCCTTTTAAATCAATTCCACTGTATTCTATGAATTTATCCACTCATAGTTGAACGGTGATCAGTCATGAGTGAACTATTCATCAAAAAAGAGGGAATAGAACTAAAAAAACTAAAAAGGTATTAATAAATAATAGAAGACATAATTGAATTAGAATAAAAATATGACATATTAATCCTATAAATAGATAAAGAAGATAAACAATCATAACTAAAATGACTTGGGTGGTTGATCCCCAGTCCTCAATACCCATAGTCATTGATCCCTAATCGATCTATTTTTATATAGTATGCTCCTCCTTTTAAAAATATTAATATATTCTATTGTATTATTTTATTTTTTCCTCCAATAAAATATATATAAATATATCGAGTCAAAAAAAATTCTTTTTCTATATTTTCATATATTTCATGTTAATTAATATTCTTGACTTTAAAAAATTTGAAAGAGTAAATCTTGGTCAAAGATAGATCCATAAATTATGAATCAATATTCTCTCTCCTTTTTTCATCAAGTAAAATCTCCATTATGGTAAAGGATCCACCAAAGTAAAATTTATGATAAATTACCTATTATTAATGAAAAATCATTCCAAAATACAACATTTTACTTTTACTATAATTTTTCAAAAAATGATAATGATTTTCTCCAAGAAGGATCCTTGATTTTCTCTGAGACAAACAACAATGAATCACCCACAAATGGGTCTTCAAAAATACTAAAAAAATAACTTAACCTTTATAATAATATCATGAATATTCCCTAAATTCATCATTAACCAAATCTATCAAATATATAGTCCTTAGGAAATCATTAAAAGTTTTTCTCTATTATTGCGTAGTCATGATTTGAACTCTCTTGACTATGGAATGTAAACATTCATTGTGGAGTGATATTCAAGTCAAACACAAATCAAAAAAAATCAAGATAAAATATGATTTCATACTCAAAAAATGTTATATCATGATCTTCCAAATATCAATAAATCTTGGCTTTATTGTTGTGTGATAAATACCTTCTCAGCATAGTAAAATTTCTCCTCTCAAAAAATCTGAATATCCCAAAGATCGCAGAATGAGCTTCATATTTTTCATCCATGGTTTAATGTTCCAAAATATTCACTTGACCTAGTTGTGGTGTGGAATATTCATTACATCATGTGCATCACCTAGTCAAATTCTTTAGTTTCTACCTTTTCTGTAACTCATTATTTCATGTTGATCAGTAAATGGCACAATCTCTTTTAAAATCATACAAGTTAATATTATGCATCTTTTTTAGGGGAAAATTAAATTTTTATAGAATAATAAAATATTTATCTTCCCAAATTATTCTTACCCAACCTCTAGTTTATTCTTCTATATTGGTATTTTAGTGTAGTGTTACCTCGTTCATGAAATAATCTCTAACTTTTCAAATTATTTAGACTCTTTTAATCATAGATTCATAATGTGGTACTTATTATTATGTATACATAGTTTTCTTAGATTTCATATTATGTAATTTTATATTAAACTTTTGTATCTCTTGGAATTATAGATTTTATTTAGTCTTATTTATTCTTATATACCTATTATAAATTCTATTTTAATTTAATATATCATGCATGATACCCAATTTATTCGTGTATAAATTGAAATAGAAGAATAATGTTCCAAAACTGTGGTAAAATAGCTCATACGCCTTATCTAAGTTATTCTTAAGTATATCCTTAGTAATTCATATATAATTGAAGTGTTTCATGATTTTACGGGTTTCTCCATGGTTTCTTCATAGTCTCTATCTTTAAATTTTTCCTAAATGAACCATATTGTAATTCAATGGGTTGTAGAATGGTTTGTATAATTTTCATTTAAAATCATCCAAACACCACCAAATTTATCATAAAGATATAATATACCGTCAATCATCAAAAAAATTTAATTATTTTGTATTAATTACAATAATCAATGAAATTAATGGAAAAATATAGATACAAATACGAGTATCAGGTTTCTTATAGAAATTAATTATGAGGTAAATCCATTGAAATTCTATTGAATGTTATTAAAGTGGGAAAGTTGACTCACTGTGTATTTGTGAAGTCTCCCCCAATCTTGTAAATACTAATATTCTTGAAATAATCATAGAAATGATCAAGTTACCATTCTATCTTATTGATGATATAGGAGGTGATGGTGGGTCACTACCACAAAACTGGGCAAGGCAGGCGCCTGCTGTTATCAACGCTAATGGAAAAGGGCTAATAAAGGGGTAGTCCTTTATCAGCACTAGATAAAAGCACTGATAAATGTACCCTTTATCAGCGCTAAAACAAGCGTTGATAAAGGTGTTCCCTTTATCATCGCTTTAATTATCCCTTTATCAGTGCTTTTCTTAGCACTAATAAAGGTTACATTTATCAGCGCTTTACTTCATATGAAATTATTATATTTATATTCAAAAATAATGTTTATTGTATACATTAAATAAAAAACATATGTTATAACTATATATATATATATATATAATTAAATAATTATAAGATTAATAATAAATATATTTATTAGATTTATAAGATTTATTAGATTTATTAATTAATTATATTTATTAGATTTATTAATTCATTATATTTATTATATATTTATTATATTTGTTTATATTTAATGTATTTATTTTATTTATAAATATATAATACTTTTTAATATATCTGTATAATTAAAATTATTGAATATATATGTGTTTTCCAATGAATTAGGGTCAATGAATATATCATGCGTATATGTTATGTGATCATATATGTGCATGAATAATGTTCATTTATCGATTATAATTACATATCGTGTTGAGGTGTTATTGATTTATAATTCATTATATTACCCATATAATATATATGTTCTAAAAAATGTACACTTATAATTAAAATTACTTTATATTTAAAAAATAAATATATATTTTATAATATTTTCAATGATATATATATAAATATACCTTTCAAATACATTTGTAATTATAATTATAATTAACTATATATAATTAATATATTTATAATATTTTAAATATATATAATTAATATATTTATTTTATATATTTATATGATTATAAATATAATAACTATATTTCTTATAATTTTATAAGTATAAATAAAGATATATTTATTTATAGTTATAATTATTAATAAATATATATATATATATCATAAATATCATTTTAAATAAATATATAATAATATAAACAATTTATTAAATTTATACATTTATCAATGCTTTTATTAGCGCTGATAAAGTATGGATTTATCAGCGCTACAAAAGCACTGATAAAGTGGGTCTTTATCAGTGCTTAAATGAAAAGCACTGATAAAGACACCCTTTATTAGCGCTACAAAAGCACTGATAAATTCCCACCTTTATTAGTGCTAAAAAAGCGCTGATAAAGGGTGTCTTTATTAGCGCTTTTCATTTTAGCGCTGATAAAGACCCCCTTTATCAGCGCTTTTTACTAGCGCTGATAAAGGTCCCTGTGGGATTTATAAATGCCATCGGGTCCTCCTCCTACTCCCTGAACCCTGTCAAGCTCTCAAGGAAGCCCTACTCTGCGCCTCCACCGCTGCCTCCTCTCCACCACTGTCTCCTTCTCCTCCTCCTCTATCAGGGAATCTTCCTCATTCTCCTCCTCTAGAGACTACTTCTCCTCCTCCTCCTCTTGTTGTGGCTCCTCCTCCCCGCATCCTGTCAAGATCTCGTGGAAGCCCTACCATACACCTCCACCGCTGCCTCCTCTCCACTGCTGCCTCCTTCTCCTCCTCCTCTGCCACGGCCGCTGCCTCATTCTCCTCCTCTGGTGCCTACTTCTCCTCCTCCTCCTCCTCCATCGCGGCTCCTCCTCCTCCTCCTCCTCCTCTGTCATGGCCCCTACTCTTCCTCCTCCACTGTGGCCTTCTTATCCTCATCCTCCACCTCTGCCTCCTCCTCCTCCTCTGCCGCCTCCTACTCTGCTGCCTCTGCTGCCTCCGCTGCCTCCGAGCTGCCTCCGCTACCTCCGCTACCTCTGATGCCTTTGTGTTGCCTCCACTGCCTCCACTATCAATGCCTCCTCCTCTTCCGCCACTGGGTCCTCCTCTTTAAGGTGAGTAAAATTGAATTTTCATGAATTAATTATATTTGAATTTATTTTCAATATTGAGATTAATTATTATTTGGCGTGATTATTGTTTGTGATGACTGTGTGTGTGACACATGTATATGTGGTTGGTTACTTGTTTGATCTTGATTAGATCTCCCCACTATAGCCTTATGATAGAAACCTGAATAGAGAGATTTTTTTTGTGAAAGGTTGTTACACTAGATTAGGATTTCACTCCGTCTAGTGGCCCTTAGTATGGATCTTTTTCTGATTTTGGATACTACCCCATAGTTAGGCCAGGTAGGGTTTGAACCATCCGTGTTGGTGAATTCATGTCATCAGGTGAGGCATGACAATGGGATGAGACATATGTTTAGTATGTTCTATATTTTACACTATATTATACACTATTCTCCTTGGGTTATAAAAAAATGAACCTTAATAGGGTTTCTACCAATTCCTACCCACTACCCACTCTCTCTAGGTTGGGTCATATACCAATTTAAATATCACATCCTTTCTTATAACATAACAGTGCCACCAACCTCTCACATTGGGTGTGATTCACATATCCTCTAATTCCACAACATAGTAGCAGATCCCCTCTAACTTACGGTGGGTCTCACCATCACATCACATAAAAAAAAAATTGAGGAGGGAATCTCTATAGACAACCTATCACAAAACTACTCCAAACCAATACTAAGTGATCCCCATTTCTATATCTCACATAATATTATCATACAAAAAATGATCTAAGGAGGGAATCACAATATTCAACCTCTATCACAAGTAAAAATGCACCATCAATAGGTGGATCCCATGGAATTCACACACCAATCTCCTTTGACCAATGCCTTCTCACTCAAAGTAGGGTCCTACCAACACCTTATAACATAAATAAAGGTCATCCATCTTGTCTCATGCCACAAAACATATAAATAGTAATCTAAGGAGGGTATCTAGATAGCCAACCTCTTGTACTAGCTATACCACATCATCAATAGGTGGGCCCCATGGATGATCATACTTAAACTAGGTGAAAGTCATATGAAGTCCCAATCTCTTAGTCGGTCTGACCATAAATGATAAAAGTCACCATCCATTTAGCCTTTCATAATAATCTCCTTAAAACCATCTTGGTTATACATGAAAATTATTCCCAACCTATCAACATTCTAATTCCACCTATAAGGGAATATACTAGGTTCTACAAACCTAACCCATCTCTACTCATTGATACCAACACACACTCATCTCTACATGATAATGTCACAACCCACATGCTATACTTTATCTAGGCCTCGATAGTCTAGTCTATATCATCTTCTAATTCCCACATTAAAACTCATTAAAACTAAATAATGACCATCCTAATAAACTCACACTAAGATCCTTGGATACCCTATGCTAAGTCATCCAGAATATTACCATGACCCTCACTTAGGTACCATATCATATCTCCCCTTGGAGATCTCTTAATCCAATTATAAGGATGAAATCCTCTATTTCACACTTCACCAATCCCTATATGGAATATCCTACTCATCACACACACAATGACTCTTATATATCCTTAAGAGGGTGTTCCCCATCATATGTGAGATATAAAACTATATTATCCATTTTCTTTAGGCCTAAGACTATAATACCTACTCAAATAGCCTTAGAAAACCTACCTAGGCTATAAAAATCTTATACCAAACCTGATCCTATCATAAACACAACTAGAAACCTCACCTCCATGGAGACATAATCTCTGGATGATCACAAATTCACAAACATTCAATAGAACCCTCACTCTATCTCTTGGTGGATCAAAAACACCCTATTTATTTACCTAGGTTGCTCTTGATTTCTATCCCTTTCACTGGAACACATATACTCATGCATGAATGCACAATCATGCATAAATTGGAACATGGTTTTGTATTATAGGTTCCACCTACCTCAAAAAATGGAGTAACCCCCTCACCAAGATCAACTCATCCTCAACCAAGACTATACATGCCTTATCTAATATTGTACCAATGATTGAGACCCAATCTCAAGGCACAATTCCCAAATAATTAATTATAGAAACTTATAATTAATTATCCACCTTAATATAATTAGGAATAATCTTTTGAAAACTCAATGTGAAACACAACACCACCTAAACCACACAAAACATGGTGCGTTCATCATACGAGGATAACCTCTATCCAATACAAATAAAATCTACATCATCTGAATTGATTTGAAGATGATATAGTGAAATCATCACAAAAATCCTAGTTAAAATCATCCCAAATCATAAGGGAAATAAATTATAATAGTAATATAGTAAATATGAGGGAAGAACTCACTAACGCACTATAAAAAACTCCCAAGAACCACCCCTCATTAGGGGGGGTCGAAGAGAGGAAGATAATGGATGAATCCCAAGAACCACCCAAGATTTGCTATTAATGAGCACGCCCCCAACCATTTTTTAAGTATCTAGTTTTTTATCTAAATTATACTCATATTAATTCCCCCCTAACCTATATAACCATCCTTTGGATTTCAAATAGGATGAATATAAATAAATAATGGATGAATTCCAATCGGTTGACAAAAGAGTATGAAGAAGGTGTGAAAGAGTTTATCAAGTTTTCAAAAGATCATGCATATGACTCTTCTCAAATCCTTTTTCTGTGTTTATACTATTGTTATTCAAAACAAATTAGTCCAGAGGATTTGGAAGAACACTTGATCTATCACGGAATAGATCAGAGTTATAAATGTTGGAATAAACATGGGGAAACAACGAATGTAGGTAGTGGCTGGGATAACACTGTGTTTTATGGATCATCTGATATGATTACAAGCATGAACAATGAAGATGACTGTATAGAGTATGTGATTACAGATGTGAATGATGATGAAGATCGTATTGAGGAAATGACAAGGACCATTGAAGATGAACTTCTTGATAGCCCAAAATTGTTTGAGAAGTTAAAAAGTTGTGCAAAGATGCCATTTTATACTGGTTGCACTAAATATACAGCACTGTCATCCATACTGAAGTTGTATAATTTGAAAGCAAAAAAAGGGTGGAGTGACGCCAGTTTTACAGAACTACTTGCTCTCCTGAATAACATGCTCCCAGAATATAATGAGCTCCCGATCTGAACATATGACGCCAAACGAATGCTACGCTCGATGGGTATGATCTTTGAAAGAATACACGTCTGCCCGAATGACTGTATACTATTTCTCAAGGACCAAAAATCACTTAATGAATGCCCAAAGTGTGGTACTTCTCGATACAAGAAAGATGAATCCAGTCCTACTAAAGTTGAATAGTACTTTCCAATCATTCCAAGGTTTATGCGCCTATATGGAAGTGAGGAGACTGCAGGACAATTGACATGGCATGCAGATACAAGAATTAAATATGGGATACTACGTCACCCGACAGACTCTCCTCATTGGAATAGAATTGATCATGAGTATCCTAAATTTGTAAATGAGTTGATAAACCTTCATCTAGACTTTTCTATAGATAGAGTGAATCCTTTTGGTTTTCAAAGAAACAGTCACAGTACATGGCTGGTTATGTTGGTAAATTATAACTTACCACCATGGTTATGCATGAAATGAAAATACATCATGTTATCTATTCTTATATCAGGACCAAAAAAACCGAGTAATGATATTGATGTTTATTTAGCTCCATTGATCGAAGATTTGAAATTATTGTGGGATTCAAGTGTTACATTGTATGATGCTTACAAAAAGGAAGATTTCACTTTGAGAGCCATATTGTACGGGATGATAAATGACTTCCATGCTTATGGAAATTTTCCAGGATATAGTATTAAAATAAATCAAGGGTGTCCTATTTTCAAAAAAGGTACACAATCAATTAGGTTGAAACATTCATCAAAAACCGTGTTTCTAGGACATCACAGATTTCTACCCCGATGACATAAGTATCGATCTTGGACGACATCATTTGATGGAAGTTCAGAAGAATGTACAACACCTTCTCCACTAACAGGCGATCAATTGTTTGAGAAAGTTAAAAATGTGGAAACTACTTTTGGTAAACCGGCTTCGAAAAACCTTACAAAAATCGGTTGGAAAAATAGATCAGTTTTTTTTGAATTACCATACTGGAATTGTTTCTATGTCAGATATTTTCTTGATGTTATGCATGTAGAAAAAAAATTTATTTGATAGTTTCATCGGCATGTTGCTAAATACACCTGGAAAAATAAAATATGGAATTAAGGCTAGGTTTAACATGGTTGAGATGGAAATACGAGAAGAGTTGGCACCAGTGAAGGGTGAAAAACGAACATTTCTTCCTTCTGCTGCTTACACTCTTTCCAGGTAGGAGAGATATCAGTTTTGCAACTTCTTGAATGACGTAAAGCTTCCAGAGTGGTATTCATCAAATATCAGGAACCTCGTGTCAATGAGCGATTTGAAGTTAAAAGGTTTGAAATCACATGACTGCCATGTTTTGATGCAAGATCTCATTCCTATTGCTTTATGTTGCATTCTTTCCAAGAATTTCCTCCATACATTAACAAAACTATGTTTCTTCTTCAAAGCTATATGCAGCAAAGTTATAGACCCGGCGAAATTGCCAACTATGGAAAGAGAAATTGTTGTTATATTATGTGAATTATAAATGTTCTTCCCGCCTTCATTTTTTGATATGATGGTTCATTTGATGGTCCACTTGGTGAGATAGATTTAACTATGTGGTCCTGTACATTACAGATGGATGTACCCCATTGAACGGTATATGAAGATTTTTAAAGGGTATGTAAAAAATCGAAGTCGGACAGAGGGTTGTATTACGGAGCGATATATTGTTAAGGAATCTATTTAATTATGTACCGAATACCTGTCTGGTGTGGAAAGCATTGGCCTACTGAAATATCGTCACACTGGGTGGCTTGAGGGTGAAGGAATTTCTAGAAGACAGGTTGTCACAATCAATATTACAGATTGGGAGTAGGCCCACCTTTATATTTTGTATAACAGTTTCGATGTTGACCCATATGTTGAAACCCACAAAGAAATTCTTAGGCATTTGAATCCATCTAGGGCTGAAAAATGGATATCAGATACACATAATCGACAGTTTATAGGATGGTTTCAGGACCATAATTTTAATAAGTCATATGAAAATCCAGAGTCAATTTTAGAACAACTTCGATGGCTAACCGAAGGACCAAGTGTGTATGTATTATCTTACAATTATTATGTAGTTAATGGTTATACATTTTATACTAATGAACATGATGAAGATAGTACCATGCATAATAGTGGGGTTACACTTGTGGCTGAAGCGATGCATGTTTCCGATACTAAGGACAGAAATCCAATTTATGAGAATATGTCATACTTCGGCATCATCAAACAAATATGGGAGTTGGATTATACGGAATTCCAAGTTCTGATTTTTCAATGAAAGTAGGTTGATAACATGATTTATATTAAAATAGATGAATTGGGATCCATGAAAGTTGATTTTAGTAAGGAATGTGAGAAAGACGAACCATTTATAATGGCATCATAGGGAGTGCAAGTATTTTATGTTCCAGATCCCGCAAACCGAAACTGGTCAATTGTTCTGTTATCGACAAAAACAACTGAAGGGTCAAATGAAAATTCAACAGAGGATGACCCTTTCATTGGGACTTCACAATAATTTCACATTGGTCCCAATATAGATGACGTTTTGTATGTCAGAGGATACCACAATGAAGGGATATGGATAGTCGATAAAGGGGTCAAATCCCTTCAGCCTTTAAAAAAAGAGAGTTCAATAATCAAGTTATTTTTTATTGTAATATAGATTGTGTTACACTATGTTATTATCTGTTCGCTGCTACTTTTATGTGATCAAAATTAAATGTTAAACCACTTCTGCAGATAATGAGTTATGCACCTGCTGATACACCCAATCCCGAGACACAATAGGTTTCTCAACCTATTGCAGCTGGTCCCACTGTTGAGGTACAACAGGTCTCTCAACCTGTTGCAGCTGGTCCCACTGCTGAGGTACAACAGGTTTCTCAACCTGTTGTTATTGGTCCCACTACTGACATACAAGGGTTTCTCAACCTGTTGTT
The DNA here is from genome assembly GCA_963277665.1 of Viscum album. NCBI lineage: Eukaryota > Viridiplantae > Streptophyta > Magnoliopsida > Santalales > Viscaceae > Viscum > Viscum album. The sequence continues at coordinate 2,088,936,960 of OY728120.1, forward strand.
GCTGGTCCTAGTGTCGATGTTAGTGCTTCGGAGGAACATAATGATGATGCAGAAACTGTGGAAATGGTAGGCAATGAAACCCCGACATCACAAAAAAATAGGTGCGTCGTAGTTTGAAAGTTTTAGCCAAAATCATTAAGGAAAAGGAAAAAGGCATCAAATATGAGGTGGGATGGAATAAGCGAGGCCAGCATGTAAACCCCAACAAAGCCATGTTTAGTAGCTACATTGGAATCATCACTCGGCAATGCGTGCTGATTAATATAGATTCGTGGCACCATGTTTTCAGCGGGCTGAAAACATTAATATAGAAAGAGATTGCGGTAACATTATGATATCATTTATTTAATTTATTAAAATAAAATAAAATAAAATACTAAAATATTGACTAACTCTTCATCATCTCTTGTAGAATGCATTTATAGTAGATGTATCACACAAAGAATATGTGTTAAGACTAGCAGGAAGGGTTCATAGAGGCTTTTACACCATTTTAACGAAATGTCATCTGAAATATGCTGAAGGGAAAATCAAGCCACACCCACCTCCTCTTTATGCACACTTGATATCCCAAGGAGCGTGGGATGCGTTTTACAACCGTCGTGCGGAGCAGACTTTTCAGGTACATTGTGTTTGGTAACACCTTGTTTAATGTTGCTTGTATTCATCACTTTGATTGACAGTTTTTTATTTATGAAACAGCAAATGAGTGCTGAAAATAAAGAACGGGCAGCAAAACCAGCATACCCCTACCGTAAATCAAGGCTAGGGTACTCTTCAATTGAAAAACAATTGGTACGTATTTTAAAAGTACTATAATACTTTTATGTGACATAAAACAACACTGTAACCATGTTTCTCTATGTATATGAAGATTGATGAATCAAAATCCCAAGCCACATCCATCCCATTCCGCGTGCTATGGAAGGAGGCTCGTGTTAATAAAGAGGGGAAACTGGTAGATGAAAACACACAAAAAGTGTGGTAAACATGTGTAAGTATGACATAATATAAATTTGTTTTGATTTAAATCACTATTACATAATGATGATTACTTATTTTCCCATAATTTCTATTTGACATAGTCACAGGAATCGACAACACCTGCACCAGATGCGAACATACTTTCAGTGGCCTTGAAACAGCCAGAACAGTATGGTCGTGTCAGAGGTGCGGGTTTTGGGGTGACACCCTGGACATATTTTCAGAAAAAAAACAATAGGATGAACAAACTAAAGAAATGAAAATGATGAGAGATAGACTAGATACCCTTGATGAAAAATTCCAAATTCAAGGAGAGTTGCTAGAAACTTTGATGGGGGAGAGGCGAAGAGAAGAAACAACTCAAGAACAACCCACGCAAGAAGATCCCTCCCCACCCCCCACCAGCTTTGAGGCGAGCCATTCCCCTCAAATACCTGACTTAACCAAGGTAATCAATGTTTTAATATTTGTTTCTGTGAAATTTGAATCACATAGACACTGATACCTTTCTTGTAATGATATTCTACAGGGTGAAAATGACTGTGATTTATATCTGTCAACTCCCACCCATCGCCTTGTAGTGAGGGCTACGGTGTTCAATATGTAGAATGACACGCTACACTCCAGACCACTTCCAACCTGTCATGTCAAAGTGTTGATTAACGTAGCTCATGAGCTGAGCACCGAGCTACCCATTCCAAATGACGATGATGACATTCATATGGTGTAAAAAGCTATTGGAATATTTTTTGCATGGCCGTCGAATCTTGTAAAAAAACATGTCGACCAGGAGGTATTTATTTCCAATTTATTTTTCAAGTAGAACCTTTAAAATTTAATTAGAAAAGGGTTGAACCAATGAATTTTATTATAGAAGGACAAAAGGAAGGAGATAAAATGAAAGAGCGGATCAAAAGGGTCAACCAACTAATCAAAACAATCTACTGAGAGCACCTTCACCCCGCCCATTCTATATCCACATTTAATATCATTACAAGATCATGTGGATATGAAAATGAAAGGCAGAAATAATAACATAGTTTTTTGTAAAAAATATATGTATGGAGAGGAAACATTAGATTTCGTTAGTGCTGACATTGTAGCTGAAATCATCACATATGACTGTCTAGGCGCCTCAGTTATAAATGTATACATGAGGTATGTTTTCATGATTTGATTTTACAGAAGATGATATACTATGATAATTATGGATAAATACATTTCATATTTTTTTCAGGCATATATATGAAAAAAAATTGAAGGTATTTTCCCATGAACACAAATTTGGACTCTTTAGTCCTCACACCATGTCTACAGAACAAAAATAAATAGATTCTGATTTTCAGGCAGAATTAATTTCAAACCTTCTCAGAACGTTTCAATGAAAAATTATGACTGACAGGCTCTTTTTAATACCAACGTTGCTGGGTTAAAACTCTACATTTTAATCATATCAATTATATTTTCATTTCTATCATTACTTATTCCTTTTTGTGTTTTTATGCAGCATTGGATGCTCATTGCAGTCAATTTGGATACTCAAAAGTTTTATTTTCTGGATTCACAACATTGATATCCAACAAACCGACCACACATGATGGTGATTCTCCATTTGTAATACACTAAATCCAACATTTTAGAAAAAAATATCTAGTTATATAATTTATATTATCTTTTAATGAGGATTCTGTAATGATAGGGTGGTGTATGAATATCGTCTAAAGGTTGGAATGAATCTAGGGCCTAAGGATGACAAGGCGCACAAGATCTATAAATGGAAAAGTATCAGGGTATATATAATTAAATTGCACTATCAAAATACATATCAAAACAGATTAATTATTTTTCTCGATGTTTCTGCAGTGTCTGAAACAAACAAACGGAAAGGACTGCGGTTATTATGTTTGCAAATTTATGAAAGAGATCATATTTCATGATCAAACTAGCATCCATGAAGAGTAATTTTTAAAAATAATTACTATTTCATTTAAAATAATTATTAATACTTTGTGTATTTATATTTTTTCAATACTACTATGATTGTCGCAAAAACTCTTATTCACAAGATTATATAGATGTGTTTAGAAATGAATGGGCAGCGTACCTGATGGAAGAATGTAAACAAATAGGAAAATGAAGGTGAATTCATACTACTTATGTTATCTTTATATGATCATTGATATCTCCCTTTTTTACACTTATTGAGAATCTATGATCACCCTTTCTTATGTTTCATATCCTTAGATTATGAGTAATGGTTTTAGAAATGATTTGATTCTCTAGTAAAGAATAACTTAATGAGAGACTCTTATGAACTACTGACATACGGAATAATGAAAAAACGTATTTAGATTGTTTTGATACTTTAGGACAATGATCCATGAGTTATTTTTGACGTGTAAGAATCAACCTTACCTCAATAAGATGCACGGTGTGACTGGTATGGCTAAAAGTTTCTGATATCAGTTTCAAATTGACATTAACTTTAGAAAACAACACAAGTGACATACGAAAAACCAATCAAATGCGTTCAGATTATTTCGATACTTTAGGACAATGATCCATGAGTCATTTTTGATGTGTACGAATCAACCACACCTAAGTCCGATGTACGGTGTGACCGGTATAGCTAAAAGTGTCTGATATCAGTTTCAAATTGACATTAACTTTAGAAAACAACACAAGTGACATACGTCAAACCGAGAAAACGCATTCGGATTGTTTTGATACTTTAGGACAATGATCCATGAGTCATTTGTGATGTGTAAGAATCAAATGTACCTCAATTCAACACACAGTGTGACTGGTATGGCTAAAAGTTTCTGATATCAGTTTCAAATTGACATTAACTTTAGAAAACAACACAAGTGACATATGGAAAACTGAGAAAACGCATTCAGATTGTTTTGATACTTTAGGAAAACGATCCATGAGTCATTATTAACGTGTAAGAATCAACTTCACCTCAATCCAACACACGGTGTGACCGGTATGGCTAAAAGTGTCTGATATCAGTTTCAAATTAACATTAACTTTAGAAAACAACACAAGTGACATACGGAAAACTAATAAAACACATTTGGATTGTTTTGATACTTTAGGAAAACGATCCATGAGTCCTTTTTGATGTGTAAGAATCAACCACACCTCAATATGACTCACAGTGTGACTGGTATGGCTAAAAGTGTCTAATATCAGTTTGAAATTGACATTAACTTTATAAAACAACACAAGTGACATACGGAAAACTAAGAAAATGCATTCGGATTGTTTTGATAATTTAGGAAAACAATCCATGTGTTATTTTTGATTTTTAAGAATCAAATTCACCTCAATCCGATGTATGGTGTGACTGGTATGGCTAAAAGTGTCTGATATCAGTTTGAAATTGACATTAACTTTAGAAAACAATACAAGTGACCTACGGAAAACTGAGAAAACGCGTTCGGATTGTTTTGATACATTAGTACAACTATCCATGAGTCATTTTTGAAGTTTAAGAATCAACTGCACCTCAATCTGATGCACTATGTGACCAGTATGGCTAAAAGTGTCTGATATCAGTTTGAAATTGACATTAACTTTAGAAAACAACACAAGTGACATACGGAAAACCGATAAAACACATTCAGATTGTTTTGATACTTTAGGAAAACGATCCATGATTCATTTTTGACGTGTAAAAATCAACCACACTTCAATCCGACACATGGTGTTACCGGTATGGCTAAAAGTGTCAAATATCAGTTTGAAATTTACATTAAATTTAGAAAACAACACAAGTGACATACGGAAAACCAAGCAAACACGTTCATATTGTTTTGATATTTTAGGAAAATTATCCATGAGTCATTTGTGACGTGTACGAATTAACCTCACCTCAATCCGACGCACGGTGTGACTGGTATGGCTAAAAGTGTCTGATATCAGTTTCAAATTGACATTAACTTTAGAAAATAACACGAGTGACATACGGAAAACCGAGCAAAAACATTCAGATTGTTTTGATACTTTAGGACAATGATCCATGAGTCATTTGTGACATTTAAAAATAAACTGAAACTCAATCTGATGCACGGTGTGACCGATATGGCTAAAAGTGTTTGATATCCGTTTCAAATTGACATTAACTTTAGAAAACAACACAAGTGACATACAGAAAACAAAGAAAATGCGTTCGGATTGTTTTGATACTTTAGTAAAACAATCCATGAGTCATTTTTGATGTGTAAGAATCAACCTCACCTTAATCCAACGCACAATGTGACCAGTAAATATTTTCATTAGATAAAGAATCAGTATTTATTAAATGAGATAAATCATCCAAAAATATATTGATTTTACATTATTCCCTTTCATTGTTATCAGAATGAAAACATTTGATTTTATCATTTCCATATTTTAGTTTCATATTTCCATATTAATGTATTCTTTCATATTAATGTTTTAATTTATTTAATTATTGTATTACTAACATAATATTTGTTTTCTTATATAGGTGAATTTGTTTCCTTGAGTTTGGATTCTTTATTCGGCAACAAATACCATGGACGACAATTTTTGAGAGGGGATCACAGATATCAAAGGATGAAACATTAATTTTTATAAATGTTTTTCGATAATTGTAATTGTAACCATGTAAAACATTATTTGAAATGTATATAGAAGTGTGTGTTTTTGTATTCATGATGTTAAGTAAATGTATATAGCATTTTTTTTAAAAATATTCTGTGTGATGTGTCATATTTCGGTTCCTGGTTCGTGTACAGGTGCTATTTTGTGTAGGTGTGTAGGTGCTGGTTGTGCAGGTGCAGGGGCATGTGCCTTTATCAGCGCTTTTTTAGCGCTGATAAAGGATTCCTTTAACAGTGCTAAAATAGGGCTGATAAAGGTCCCCATTATCAGTGCTCGAGATAGCGCTGATAAATTCCCCCCTTTATCATCATTTTTCAGAGTGCTGAAAAAGGGGACCCCCCCCTGTTATCTACGTCGGCATTAACAGTGCTTTTCTAGCGCTGTTAATGTTGGTTTTTAGCACTGATAAAAGACCAAATTGTAGTGGTGGGGGTAAAAATTCCTCTAGCCCTATGGGATAGTATTTCCCCTTTTATATTACCACTACAGTCATGGCCTTCCATGATCCATGGTCTCATATTCTAACCAATGTTAGATACAGTGTATTTTTTCCAATAATGGATAAGGAAGACCTATTATTTGTGATATATTTATCTTAATATATTTTAACCACCCCATATTTGATGCCTCTTTTACTGTTTTAATGACTTATTCAAGGAGCATATCAATTGATCGATCTCACCACACAAATATCATCAAGGATCTTGAGATTGGGTGTCCTTTCCAATAAAACTAATTAATATATTAATACATCATATCTGGTGAGTTATAGGCTGTGATGATGTTTTAAAATTATTTGTATGGATATGATAGAGAAACAGTTATGTTTGAGAGTTTCAAGTCCCCCTATTGATGGAAAAGAGGGGAGAAATGTAGTGCAGTATACCTCCCTAATCCGTTAAAGCATACATTAGGGGAATATTAATCAAAAATTTGGAAACTTTATCTAAGGTTATTCAGATAGAAATTATTAAATAACTCACATTTTCTATCAAACATTGGGTTCCATGCTACTATAAGGGTTGTGTGGTCAACCTGCCAATATTTCCTATCTAGCATCTAAAGATTTTCAATATATCTTACATAAAAAATAACAAAAATATGATTTAGTTTAATTTTTCACATAAGTTTTGGTAGATACATTGTATTTACTATTCCTTAATGATCTTGAGAATATCATATTAAGATTTTGTATTTGGAAAGTACATAATTAGAATTTTATCACCAGATAGCTCTTCCTATGTGTCATTAAAATCATTCTTATCCCTAATAGAATGCCCATACGATTGTTTTTGCACTATGTGATACCTTTCATCTAATTTTTAGGTAGGTATGATTCATGTTGGGAAACTTTAACTTTTCCCAAGTTAAAATGGTATAGTGGTGGTACTAATAATGATCACTGTTTTAACATGTTCACCAGCTGAGATATGTTATTATTGATCAATGGTGGATGGTTTGATAGAGTTAACTCCAACTTTAAAATAATTTATTTTTAGGATAGTATCACTCTAGTAATCACTATATCTATTGAACCTGATAGGGAAACTTGTGTTTTAACTAAAATAAGGGTTTGTTATGGTATATCATTAAGTAGAAAGGTGCTAAGTATTATTTACATTAAGCTCAATTATCTGGGTTTAGAGTAACATGGAGTAAAATTATGTCTCTAAATTCTTATTCGAATATACTTGTAAATGGTCTTAAGGATATCATGCATCTCTTCTTATAGTGTAATAAACTCCTTAAATTGGGGAACCTAATCCAAATTCATAGAGACAACCACTAATTGAGGTTCATTTTATTCATCATGGGGAGGATCTCTTCACCACTTTTTAATGTTGTCAAGGAAAGGACCATAGAGACAATTAAATCTATCATCCTAGGGAGGACCTCCGTAGTAATGACTGGATTCTTCATTAGCAAGATGATCTCTATAGTAGTTGGATTCTTTACTAAGGTTAATAGCACCACTATTGTTGGATATATCATCTTAAAAATGGGTAAGACCTATATATTGATTAGATATATTATTGTCAGGATAACCTTCATGATAATTAATTTTTTTAATGTTATGGGGATGGCTTCAATGTTAATTTATATCTTATCTGGCATGGGTAGATCCCCTGTATCATTTTTTTCTTTATCATGGGGAGTAACTTTGTACCAATTAGTTATGTCTTCTATATTAACTTTTATAGACATTACATTTATTGTTGTTGGATTCTTTATTGGCACAAAGAGGATCTTTGTGTAGACTTTATTCTTCATTGACATAGTGAGGAAATCTAGGTCGACTTGATTTTTTATCATGGGGAGGAACTCTATGGAAGCTTCCATAGGGAGGACTTTCATGGTTGATGTTATCTTTAACATGGGTAGAACCACCAAGTTGGATTGATTCTTTATCATAGGGAATATCTCCATGATTTTTGATTAAGTTATTATGGTGAGGACTTCCTCAATGGATGTTATTGATGTCACCTTATGGAGGACCTACATGGATACTCTCTTTCTTATTTTGGGGAGGGGATCCACAACATTTATCATAGGGAATATCTTTATGGATGGTTATGGTTTTATCACATGGATGACCTCTAATATAATCATAGTTTTACCTCAATGTGTAAGAATTTAATGATGGTGTTTTTCTTATCCATCTAGAACATGGTTCGAGCTTATGACTCAAAGATATCTAGAAATATCACTGGTTTACCTTTGGGATTTAGGGAAAAACCTTTGGGGATTAAAAATGATGGGTAAATTAATGTACTCCTAATTGATTGTGTTGTATTCCCCCCAATATTATATATTTCTTAGTGCCTGGGTTGGGATGATTGGAGAATGGACATCTTCAGTAGTTTCAAAAGAGGTTGATACTGTGCAATAATGGTGATGGACTTAACTGGTAAGATTCCTCTTGGGTGACTCCTAGGAAACAACATGGATGCATATAATATCCTCATAATATTTCTCTAGGTGAGGAAATGATATGTCACTCATTAGAGAGACTCCTAAATTGATTAAATTTCATGATGGGTAATGACTTCCCTCTTTCTACCTATCAATGTGGCTCTAACCTTTGTTAATTAAACCCTTCAAGGTTATCTTGGATTGTAGTTAAGGTCAAGATTACACTATCCTAAAAGTAAACTCATACTAATACACTCACAATCTAATGATAAAGGTGTTGTTCCAAGGATATAAGATGTCAGTGCCTCAGAGATAAGGCAGATTCATATATAACAGCAGCATAGGTACAAGGTACTACCAAACAATAATTCCTAGTTAATTAAACTCTAGTCTCCATCAGATTACTCCCATTCTATTTAAGGATCATTATACCTTGTTTTCCTTTAGTTAAATATTCCATTTAAAATTTTTAGAACCCATAAATAATAAACTTGTTAAAGAAATATCCCAAGATACATGGTATATCATTCTCTTTCATTGGAAAAGGATTTCATATCAAGTTCACTATCTCGCTTTTTGATATTTTACTCCCACTCCTTCTGATACCAGCCTTTTAGTAAGTAAATCATGTCATGTTTCCATGTACATGAAGTAATCAAGGGGATGAAAGGTCAACTCATCCCATAAAATATTTTATAATCTGGTCCAAAATTATCTTTTAGATTTAAGAATATTCATGAAATCCTTCCCAATAATACCATTTACCTTGGATGAATATTAATAAATAACACTAATAAATTTGAGATAAACATATAAAAAATTAAACAATCATACACTCAATGTATCAATAATCTCATATTTATCACATGTGGTGGTGTGATAATGCTATAATTTAAATCTATATATGAAATAATTATTTAATTTAAAGAAATATAGAAAAGAATAAGAAGATGGGTATTAAAATTTTATTAGTATTAATCCTATAGAAGTATGACTATATATAATCCATTAGGAAGAAATAAAACCCTTGTATTTAAAGTTCATATTTTAAATTCATGTGATAAGTTGTGCCACTCATCCTTGATAAATGAGGCTTATAATTTTAGGTTGAGAAATAATTTATAATATATAGTTTATATTTATGTGATTAGGGAATATAAATCATCCTTGATCATGATGTTTAAGTTTAAAACCATGTATGTGGGATTATAATATAATTTAATATCATGAAAGAAGGATGATAAGCCATATAGTGTAAGGTCATGTGATAAGGACTACTCCATGGAGTTCAAGGTCATATGATATAGACTAGTGTCATTACTTTTAAAGTCATAATACAGAGAATAGATGTATTATACTTTAAGTTTATATGATTAAGAACTTATATAGGATTTATATTAGGATTCCCCTTGAAAGCACAAATTCCCATAGGATATGGGAAGAAATAAAAGGTTCTAGTTGGAACTTTTGTGAGAGTAGCCCAAACTATTCCTAGACCCACATAAGGTGGAGATCAGCGAGTGTGATGGAAGACTTACCCTTAATCATCCTTAGATAAAGAATCCCATATATGGATTTAAAATAGGTAGATAATTTCAATAATAAAAGGTAGAATGAAACTAAATATATTTGTAATATGATTGGATCTTACATAAAAGTTTCACAAATATCATTAGGAACTACACCACCAAACATGACTGAGGGTTGATCAGGTAAGTAATGCATATAACATAAGTATGACTTATACATAATAAACCTATGTTTTTTGGGATAGTTGATGATCATAAAAAATATGTGTCCTTGGCTGAATGTGTAATAATATTCCATAACCTAGGTAAAATTAGACCATATATATTGCATCATGTTTTCTGAGAAGAATACAATAAATAAATAAGGTAAGGGAAATTATAATGGTAAATACCTTGGAAAAGTATCCCACTTTGGGATAGTACCTTAGTGAAATTGATTCATTAAGGTCAACAGGGTCACTTTGGTGAAATAGGATGAATTCAAAAAGGTTTATGATCTTGTTGAATGTTGAGGTCTTGGAGAAACTTTTGGGTCTTAGTAAAGACTACAAGGATTGGAGGGGGTGGAGACAATTCCCTTCACTGATCCTATTTGGAAAGTTTTATCTAAGGGTTTCCTTCATAAAGGTATGAATTTTATAAGTTTTCAATGTGCTCTCTTACAAAGGCATTATGCAATAACCTTTAGATAACACAAACTCACATGTATTCCTTTATCACCCTTGGGTTTTGATTCATAAATCACCTACAAGAGTTCATTATTCATTTTATATTAGATTAATTGTGTTTTGAAAATCCAGTAACCTCATGTGGTTTATAAATCATTAACTTATTACTTCTTCTCCCTATATCCTAAATTAGTAATTTGAATGCAATATTTATAGGAAAAAATACTTATTTATCTACCCTTTACCACAACATGTGATAAAACTCAATATTGGTACACACTTAAGCATAAAAATACCAACCAAAATCTATAAATCATGGAGAATATAATTAAATTCTTGGGAATATAACTACCAATACTCATAAGAAATGGTTCTTCACTTTTTCATCAAGAAACATCCAAAACCCTAATGATATGCACCATAATACACCTCATAAGGAACACAATCGTCACATAATCAAATAACTAGAGAAATCATTAACTTATCCTTTAAACTTCCAAAAGAAAATTGGAATTTCAATGTCCAAGAAAAGGCATTCCATTTCTTAGTCAAAGTCGATAATGGATTCACAATCTGAGAAAACTCGATTATAAACCTCCTAGAATAACTAGAAAATCTTAATAAAATTCATACTTTGGGAACATTATTTTGTGTATTCCACACAAAAAATGCCTCAATATTTATTTTTACCACTAAAACACTATTCTATAAAGTATCATGACCCATAAAATACATCTCACACATTCAGGATCGATACTTAGGAAACCTCCCATGCAATTGATGCTCCTTGAGAAAATATAACACCATGTTGAGATTATCATCACATTCATCCTCAAAATTTGATTAAACCAAAATATTATCAATAAATACAACAAAAAAAATCATCAACATAAGGTTGAAACACCCTATTATTAAGCCCCATAAACACATCTTTTAAATTCATAACTCTAAATAGAATCCCTAAAAACTCAAAATTCCCATACCAAAACCAAAAGTGTTTATTAAAAATGTATCCATCCTTAACCCTCATCATGAGATATCTAGATCATAAATCGATCTTATAAATAAAATTCAACCCTGTTAATTGATCAAAAAATAATAGATCCAAGGAATTGGATAGATATTATTCAGTTTCACTTGATTCAACCATCAATAATCTATACACAACTTTAATATTTTATCTACCTTCATTGAAAAAAACACTATAATGGTCTATGGAGAAACGCCACCAAATAATCCCCATTAAAATAACTAATCTATCTAAATACTCAACTCGCAAAGATAAACTTACAATATACAATATATAACCATAGAAATAGTATAAACATCCGAATATGGATCAATCCCAAACTTAATATATTTCCTCAAAGGTAATATAGTAACCTGTTTTGAAAATAAATCCAAAAAAATCCCTCATTACTCAAGGAAACTTCTCCATCCCCACATTGGATACATAAATAATAAAACTCAATAACTAATATGAAATGTCTTGTGATTCAATATATCTTGGCCCATATAAAAATAATTCTCCACAATAAACACTATATGACCACTATTTAGATTATAGAAAACTGCAATTTATCTATAATAAAAAATATAATATTTCATATAGCAAAACCAATCTATCCCAAGGATAACATCGTATGATTTCATTTTTCAGAAGAATAAAATACAAGATAAACAATATTTCCCCATAACCTTCTCACAAATACACACCTCATCCAACCACCGATGACCTCCTATAGGTTTAATCAAATCCAATGGTCACTAAAGATTCTCTACTAGAAGTTACAACCCATAAAATGGGAAATGTGTGAGAAAAAAATAAAATACATTGATACCAGTCAAAATAAATATAGGAATAAAGTAAATTCAAATCAAACTTAGAATAACCTCTAGTCCCTTAACTTCATGAAATTACATGGCTCATTATTTCCCTCTTCCAACTCCTCCTCTACTTCATCCTTGTGTCTATCCATCACTTACTTTATAGTCATCTCTCTGTTGAGATCCTCCATAATGTCCTATTCCAACACCACCTTTTTTTGGTGGTCCTAATAGTTATTTTTTATATTGTTGTTATATACACTTATTATGATTAGGTTGTTTCACATAACATGCTAGTCCACCAAATGTAACACTCTAATTACACCTCCTAAATTACCCCCAAAAATTTAGGAATATAGCCTAGCGATGGCCTAAACCATCATAAGAAAAACATCAAAATTAATGTGTTCTAACATATGGTTATGTACCACCCACACTAAATAAATGAGTTTATGCTAAAATCCAAATCTCATGGTCTCTCTTAAACCTCAATTTATTTGAAATTTAAGAACTTACACCTATAAATCCACTCTAAGATACACCTTTTTGGGAATCCCTAGAAAAGGCCTTGTCCTCGTCAAAAAAAAACAACTCCATATCAATTATTTTTTAATACCATCATAAAATAACTCAGATTAAAAATTACCAATTTCATATGGATCTAATGCTTAAAATATATCAAAAAATTATGATCATTAAACTTCTCATCAATCATAAAATTAGTATAATATCTCCTTTACTCATTAAAACTCACACTAAACTCTCAAATATAAGATCTTAGATGGTGTGTCACTAATAACCCTAATTGCTTCTAAAGACTAGGATTATATTATAGGAAATATCTTAAACAACTCCCAAAACCAATTTCATTCAATAATATCCACATCATGATCCCCTAAGCATAACATCCACCACTGATTAATTAAACCTCGCAACCAAATTACTTCTAACACAGTGCTCATCACCTAACTAAATTAGCTAAAAATCTATCCCTACCTCATCTAAAAAACACTCAATCTCATAAAGGTTCATATACCCTTCATAATTTATAAATATATACTTTTATAACTCACTAAAGATAGTTTTTAAATCATATCCAACCACTAGTTATACCCTCTAACACATAGTCTTTGGTGTATATTATAACTCCTCTTTAAAGACCTTATAATGGTTTCATACAGTCAACATAGCTATAGATAGTTAATATAACCTTATACTAAGGATATATATATATATGAGTAATTACTGATAACACTACCAAATAATTAATTTGTTTGACCACACCTCCACATCATTCACCCTCTACATGGATAGTCACCTCAATCATGGAACATACACAATCAGCATGACCTAAAACTACTTATACATGAACCCACACCTATCAAAGTACCATGTAGTCTATAATAACCAACATCGTCATGTGTTAATAGTGTTAGAGTAAATTTTAGTTTTAAAGATAATGGAACCATAAATATTTTGAAATTTTTGTTTTGTATTTGGAATTGAAAATTTCATATGTATTTAAAATTTAAAAATGGATGTTTTTCAGGTGGAAGCATGGTTGGAAGAGGCCTAGAGTGAAATATGAGGTTCTTAGTAACTCAAAATGGTGGTTTGGTGATTTTAGTGATCCTTTAGGTACCCTATTGGGTTCCATTGGGTACCTAGTGGTGGTTCAAAGGTTGGTTCCCCCTGGATAGGACCATCGAGTGGTCGGTACCCTGAACTGGGTATATTATAAGGCATTAGTGGCCAGTGTAGTTGAACCGAGTACCCAATTCCACATAGAATAATTTTTTGTTAATGAAGGGTAAAATATAAATTTTCCTTTTTAAATAATTAACATGCATGGTGTTCGGCATTTGTTGGTTGATGAATAGAGAGGAGGAAAGGTCTTCCTACCTCTCTTTCTAATATACCTTACTCCATTGATCTAGGAGGTTTTGGAATGATTATTTATGGTGATTGTAGTTAATTCAACTCCCTTAATTTCCAAATATACACTATTTCTCCTCCTTCCATTATAATCTAATTTCATTATATGGGAATTAAGGGGTTAATGTTGATTCTAGTGAAGTATGGTGGAACCAAGCTGGCACGAAGGGGATGTTACTCAGTATGGATAGAGGACACCAAAGGAGGATAAACATGATAGGTATCATATGTTTTATGTTATGTTATTCCACTTTATTGTTTTTAGGGATTTTACATAAAATTAGTAATGAATTTTTTGAATTTTTTGTGTCAAGAAATGGGTATTTAGATGGAAGTGGACTCAAGGGCGTCCAAGGAGTAGACCTTGCCCTGTTTCTTGTGGTTTGGGTGAGGATATATCCCCCAGTGAGATTTATTCTATTTATTACAAATTAAAAATTAGTTAATTAAATAGTTAAATTGATTATAAATTTTTTATAATAAATTATGGAACCTATTGGATGAGTTAGTGGATTGTGTTTATATATAGTATATGGAGAATACATCGATGAGGATAGAGTGAGAATTCTTAAGGGGGTGACTCTATAATTGAGGTAGGTAATTCCTAATATTAAATCTTTATATCATTGTACGATAATAATATATATCATAAGATAATTTGAGAAGATGTAAGAGACCTGAGATAGACCTATGAGTGGATTCCCCAATGTTAGGTGAAGCTAAGGAGTTGTTTAGACTCTTAGGAAGTCCTTGGGTTTTATGTATTTATGATTTATCCATTTATGGTTATACTATATATATATATAAGTATTTTTTAATTGGGATTATAACCCAATGGGGTGTTTATCATTGAGAAATGGAATTAATGTCCTAGGGGGTCTTATTTGATATTGGAAACACACCTAGAGTGATAACTAAGTGTGACCCTATAAATTTTGTTATGGTATTGGCTAATTGGTGTACGTACATAGGTGGGTATGTAAGGATAACCTAGAATGTAACCAAGTAGGAATTATTTATTTATAAAGTGATGTATATAGACTATCTAGATCTTGGTAGGTCCTCTAACCCTATGTGTTGAACATGTGTCCACTGACATCCATGTCTCCTTGGAAAGGTGGTGAGATGCCTGGGGAATGAAACTGTGAGGGGGTGTACTTATCTCTATCTTATGTTTTGAGCCTTTTATGGAATTCTTAAGTGATCCTTAGTAATTTAAATTCATTTTTTGGTTATTCTAACTACTAATCTAAGCTTTTCAATGGGACTTATGTGTGACAAATGCCCCTTTATCCTGACACTTATTATTTGGGTGATGTAATGGGACCCAAAGTTATTTCAGGGGAAGGTCAAGGTTAGTTTATGAGTACTAAGTGTACTAAATCATTGGATTGGTTAGTATAGTGAGGAATTTGGTTTTTGTGATCAATTCATTGGGTGATAACTCATTTAACATGGCTATAATATGTGATTATTTTTTACAGCTGTTGTTATTAGTAGTTCTCTTATATTGTTATGCTTGTGTTCATAAATCATTCACCTTGTGTGTGGTGATAGTGATGTATCATTCACTTTAGTTGGTATACTAATATAAAATCATCCATACTAGTCAGTAACATAGTAATTACTTGAATGATAGATCATTCACCTTGGGTTTTGTGTTTAGGTGATACATTGGTCACTTATAAGTTATGTTCAATGATTTATCGTTCACCTAGGGTTTGGGTTTCAATGATGCATCATTTACCTAGGAGTTATAATCAGTAATGTATCATTCACCTGGGTATTATGTTTTTGTGACATATCATTCAGCTAGGGGTTATGTTTTGATGATTCAATATTCACCTTGGGGTCATGTTTTAGTGATTCTTCATCCAATGGTTATGATCTGTAATGTATCATTTAATTGGGTATTATGTTTTGGAATTGTATAATTCACATAGGGGATATGTTTCAATGATGCATCATTCACTTGAGGATTGTGTTTCAATGATACATCATTCACCTTGGTGTTATAATATAGGAATGTGTCATTTAGTTTATGGGATGTGATGGTGATAACTCTTTACCTTGACTATTGTGATAGGTGGTGATAGATCATTCACAATTATATTTTTCTCAGACCATGGAGGCATCATCCCATTCTGGAACTAGAAAAATAAGGTATGATCCAACCATAAAGGTAGATTTGTGAGTAGCTAATGATGTGATGGGTGTATGGATGTGATGTTTATGTCTAACTTTTCATTAATGTACATGCATGTACATATATACTATTTTTTATTATGAACACTGTTAGTGGTGTCCTGTTGAGTTTTATACTCTCACCCAACATGGGAACTTTTTTGTGTGTGTATATCTAAAGGATGACATGCATACATGGTTGATATCCTCAATATATATATAGTATCTAGTGATTCTAAATTGGGTTTATAGATTGATCTGAAGCGAGTTTATGTAAAGTGGTTAGGTCTCTGGGTATTTTTTTTACTATATCATTTATTACCATATAATTAAGTGATATTTCTAAGATGTGTGACTATTTTAACACAATGTACATATTATTATAGAATGGATATATTATTTATATAGTTTACATTCTACTATATATCCATATTCTATAATCTGATATGATTCTTGTTTTAGATATTCTATAATTGGTTGTTGTTTTTTTATGATACTAGAGGGTATAGTCTCACCACATGGTTTATTAGACCCTCACTGCTAGTTAGAAACCACAATAATATAGGTATATGCACTTGAGGTCTGGTAGAGACCTTACTCAGGATAGCATTCAGTGACCAAGCCAAGGATGAAACATATTGGTATCAAAGATTTATTTTATTTGTTATTCTATTTGGGATATGTTGGGTAGAGATACGATTGGTTATAACTTAGGATGGAAGTTATGTTTCTTCTTTTTTGACACTTTCATGATCTAAAGTCTAAGTTTATAGGGTGTTTAGATTAATTTTATTTCTTTGTGTTGTTACAAATGAGCTAATGTTTTCCAAGGATGATGTTTTGTTTTATTACTTTATTTTATTTTCTCTTTGTGTGAGGTACTAAAAGGCATGACTTCATGTATCATATTTAGCACATAGGATTAACATGATATTCATTTACTTTTACGTGATTCACGATCTAATTATATGGAGGGGTTATTTATTTGAATTTTCAACAACAAGTTATACAACATTTCCTTATATACGTTATTGGTGGAACTCTACTTTACTAAACCATGATTTCTAATTATTTTATTATTTATAATGGATAGTTAGTTAGTTTGGTCTAGATTCCTACTCGAGTGATATGAGATACTTTTTCATAAGGTGTGAATGGAGTAGTGGGATTCATTTTATTCTACTCCCTTTTTCAATTTTGTGATAACATGATGAGATGCATTTCTTGGGGTTAACATCATCAATGAGTATATAGGTATGATGATAACCCAAATATGGTGACCCGAGACTTTTACACATATTATTACATGATTCTTAAACATAAATATCCATTAATAAAACACAAGATTCACAAAGGCCTAGTGTGTTTGGAGGATTAGGTTCATATTGCATAAAAGGAAAGTTAAACATGGAATCTTTATTTTACTCTCAATAGTGAGCTCCTAAAATACATTTGAGCTCCTAAAATTAAATGGGATAACTTAGGGAATACATAAATAAATAGTTGAGCAAAAAATCCAAAAAAGGGAACAAACATGATATGGAAACATAACATGTGAGTCAAAGGTATAACATGACATCATAAAAGAGAAGGATCATGAGTAAATCAAAAATATCATCAATATTTTATTATAAGAAGGAAAAGTTAACCCCAAAACTTAGGGATAGGAAAGAGAGAATTATGGGGGCCTATAGTAATGAAGCCCCAGGGAATCATTAATGAAAAAAGTGGCACCTACCTGGGGAAAGGATCCTATACAAGAGAAAATAGTGATATTATCTAAAGGAAGATCCATAGAGGATAGAAAATCAGCCTCTTTATTTCCCTCCCTCCAAGTGTGAGAGATACCCATTCCTTCATTAATCATCTTTTTTCACCTATGAAAATGATAAATGATAGACCAAGGAGTGGAAATATTACCAATCATAGAGACAAAAATGGTCAAGGAATCAGTATCAATAGCATCAAGCCTGATATTCCACTCGTTGCAAAGCTCCAAACCAGCAAGAATCACCTTATCTTTATCCTGAAGCAAATCACCATGACTAAAAAAGGTCATAAAAACAATAACAATTGTTCCCTTATCATTCTTCACAAGACCAAAACCCCTCATAAAACCTAAAATGCACGAGCCATCCATGTTGAGTTTCAGTCTCGAATCATGATGAGTCCACTGAATCCATATACCAACAAGGGGAGAAGAGGGGGAAGTAGCAAGCATACTAGGAAGCTTCATAGCTTGAAAGGAGAGGGAGGTGTCTCAGTTCTTCACATATCTGCAAATATCGGCCACCAAGCCCCTTGTTTTGTGAACAATGGCCATCCTGGAGCAAGTATCACCCTCAAAACGGGCCTTATTCCTAGCATTCCAGAGGAACAAACAGCCAGACGCAAAAATAATACCCCTAGAATTCATCTCACTATCTACATCCACCAGACCATGAAACCAAATAGCAATACATTTATCCTCAAAAAACTCCTATGTACTCACTCTGTAGAATCCACCCACACTTATCCACATCCATTTAGCCCATTAACTCTCAAAAAATATGTGTTGAACAATCTCTATGAGAAATCTGTTGTAGTAGTGACACCTAGAGGAAATATGAATATCAGCTCGTTGTACATTGTCATTCTAGGGGAGATAATTATTCCAAATATTCCAAACAAGGAAGTTAATTTTTTATGGGAAATTCTTACTCCATAACTTATCGCACCATCCATCCTGGTCCATTTGTGAATGAGTAATCCTATGGTAATCCTTCAATGATAATGAGCCAGTAGTCGAACCCTAGAACTTACATACATCCAGATTTGATGATGCATCAATAGAGTCAAACATTGTCCACTGCTCCAGATTCAGGACTACGTTGATGAAGGGTTCCTGCAGGATTCATTGAAGGAGATTCTCAGGGAAGGATATCTAGGGAAACTGAGTTTCTTCCCACACCAGATATGGAACCAAAAGGAGATATCTCCCTGCCCAATAATCCATCACTCCTTGCCTTCCAGTATAAAGATAAAATGATTAACTGAATTCCAAATACTAGACATTCTTCTCTTTTGAGAATTTAAGGATAGTTGTGGGAGAATGTAGGGAGTCTTGTGAGTTGTATCCTTTGGTGAGTTTTGGTTTGTGGTATATCTGGGAGACCTAGTGACCTTTGAGGTATAAACTATGGTTAGGTGAGGGAGCCTAGTGTTTTGTGGATATGTATTATTATATTAGTGAGATGAGTGATCTTGATGATTAAGGTCTAATGTGAGGGGGTAACCCAAGTTTGGGGTTAGCTAAAAGTTATGGTTTTCCTTAAAGGTGGGAATCATGGGTAAATGATCATGTTAAGGATGATTCACAAGATGTGTTTTTAGTAAGTGGTTAGGTATATGGATTACCTAAGTATGTTGATATAGTAAGGATAGTCCTAGGATACATATTTGGATCAGGAATGGGTTTACCTAAGGATGTAAAAAAAAATTGGGTATCAAGACGTTATTTTAAGGTCAGGACCCATCAAGTACCTAGATTATTTATTCTAGATGAACTTTAAAAGAATAGGGCGAGAGTGGGTGGGTGATTTTGATTTTGAGAATGACACTAATACCAGGTGATCATGTGAGTATCCTTGACATGTAATTTATATCAAGATTGATGTATGGGAACATCATTAGTGCCTCAAGATACATGATTTACATTCCATAGAGCATGGTCAACCATGTTCTGATGGCACATGACTCGTGGAAGTGTGGGTCAGGATTCTGTGTTTGGGAAGTACTTGAGCATGCACCATTCATTTTTATATGTGATTGTGTAACATGCATTGTTACATGTGAGACCTATTGGAATTTAAATCAATAATGGTCATGTAATATCTGAGGGTTAATAGGTTTTTTGAGATGCTTATGGGCTTCGATTCCTGAGGCTGACAATAGTAATAAATTTCCCTCTATGGTTTAGGGGACACCAAAGATATATTGGTTGTATTGCAATTATTTATTATATTTTGAACATGATGATATAGTTAAGGGTTGACGTGAAGGGTGAGCATGGCTCAAAGGGATTTCCACACATTGGTGGTGGAACATTTTGAGGTAGCACTTGAGGAGAAACAAAATTTAAGACATATGGTAGGGTGTTCACCATTGTATAGATAAGGATGTGACCCTTATTAAGAATGGGGTTTCAATGAGTTTTGAATGACAATATTCCCATGATCTATTAATGAGCATAAAAATTATTTTTTTATGTTAAAACTTTCTTATGAGAAGGAAATTTGTAATCAGTCATCGTATTTATTGATTGATGGAGGGTGGACCATGGTGATTGTAAATTTAGTTCTATGATGTGATTATTTTTACACTCCTATAGTTTGGAGTGTGGTATCAAACTCTGTGATACAACCCTGGGTGGGTAGGGTCTTGGATGCATGAAACCATGTACTATTTTATTGTTATGAAATTTTGGTATCAGTGATAAAATGGATCTAAAAACATATATATTCCTATTTTAATGCCAAATTTTAATTCAAATATGATATTGAAGGGATTCTAAGCATTGGTGTTGGTCTTAGGTTGAATTTAAGATAATATGAGCATGCTTCGAGTTACTAATACCTTGGGGCCCATGGTTGTAACATGATGATGATTTTGATTGGTTAAGGATCCAAACATGGTTTTACACTAGAGTTAGATTTTGGACTTCAATGGATGTATTTAGATGATCTATGACTTACTTTAGGAGTAAATTCATCATGATCAAGTGCTTTAGGTGATGAATCAGTAGCTGAATCTAAGCACTTTCAAGATGGGTCAGCTAGGGGAGGTTCAACTTACATTCTCATATGGAAATGGACATAATGGGTGGATACCATGTTGGAATCATCATTTGAGGTGTGTATATGGAGTTTAAAGCCTTTTTAAGGAAAAGTATGAATGTTTGGGCTTCTTGAATGGATGGTGGGTACACATCCACTTTGGTTATGAATCAAGAATGAGCAATTAAACCAGAGTTGGATCATTTTTTTCACTCATGTTCAAGTAAGAGTATTGGAAACCACATCAGGGGAGTCATTGGAATTTCATAATCATGATTTGATAGACAATTTCAATGGTGGAGGGTATCATAGATCATAATTGGTCATTATTAGTTAAGTCCTATGGTAGGGATAACTATAGGTAGAATGATCACTTGGATAAAGAATACAATGGTTTCTTAGAGTATAAAATCTTAGGTAATCATCATCTGTGTGATTTAGTAATGATTTTGATCCTTGGATCAAGATCGGGAAACCTTGTGTTTGGTGTTTAGAGTTACACTTGAGAAGCATGATGATCATTGAATAATGGAACATGGTAGTTTGGAATGGATTTGTTGACTCATGTGAGTCAGGTAATGCAATTAGAGTTCCATTAAGTCTTATCAGGGAAGATAAGTGTTATGGTGGGGGTTTGCAATATCTCATGACCATACAAGCATGGAAATTCCTTTGGAACTTGAATTTTCATGTTTGTTGGATGGTTTGTTTTGGGAAATGGGATTTGAAATTGAATTTCAAAAGTTTTAAAATATCAAATGAATTTTTTATGAGTAATGAGGCTTACGAGGTGTCTCTAGGGATCATATAATCCTCAAGATAGGTTGGTGGATATTGCAGCAAACTATTGGACATATGGTGGCCTCCATTGGCTCACCAATGAA
Organism: Viscum album; assembly: GCA_963277665.1. Classification (NCBI taxonomy): domain Eukaryota; kingdom Viridiplantae; phylum Streptophyta; class Magnoliopsida; order Santalales; family Viscaceae; genus Viscum; species Viscum album. Next base: position 2,088,959,333 of record OY728120.1, read on the forward strand.
GATTTCAAGGTAAAAATAAATATTTTTACTTATAATTTTAATGGGGGGAATCCATCTCCTCCATCATGTTTTTATTTCATGGATAGGGGGTCTCTCCCCCTTCTCATTCCTTATTACCCCATGAATTGGGTTTTCTTTTGAAGGTGAGTTCTAGTGATTTGGGGTGCATTTTGATTCCATCAAAACCCATTGATATTTCCTTCCAACTTTTTCTAATTTTTGTCTTCTTAAATTATGGTTTTGATTCTAATTCCACTAGATTATAGTGTAATCATCTGAATATATTGGTTTTTTTAGGTAGCCTATCTATAGGGCATCCTGAGACAATGTCTGCTCATCATCTCATGTCGTTTCAATGAGGCACGTCACCATAGTGAATTTATTAATGTTTTTAGCATAAAATAAATTAAATTTCATATTTTTTTGTGTTAATTGTTAGGTATTTTTCCTATATTAGTTTATGGAGGATGGGAAGGATTTTTTGGGTGCTTTTGGGTGTGGATTTGGTGTAATGAGTTTACCCAGTGAGCTTCTCAACATGTATGCGAATTTGAATAAAATTAGAATTGAATCATAATGTGTTTTTTTAATTATTAATTTGGTTATAACTAATTAAATTGGTTTTGGGATGTGATTTAGGGTCACTAGTGGTTTGGATGATGCTCATTGGGAGTGGATGGGTTTGGACAAGTCTCGAAGGGAGCTGTAGGACCAAGAATTAAAAAGGGTAAACCTTTCAATGAGGAAGGTGTTCCTTGGTACTAGCCATATGGATTAATTCATTTCATTATATACATGCTGAAATTTGATCTATTCATTTAGGTGGTTATCCCTTATAATTAATTGAATTATTTAAATTAATTAAATGGGTTAATTTAATTTAATTTTTTGGACTCATGTGAAATGCCTAAGAACATAAAGATAAAAGTTCCTAGTCCACTATGAACCTTGTATACAATCTCGATTCCTCATTCATTGATGTATTAGGCATGTAAATAATGGTATACCTTGCTACTTGAACCCTTGAGGGGTGTTAATAAAATGAATTTAAATCGATGATATTTAGTGTCCCTTACTTAGGTTCCTTGATGCCAATTGGCCTTGGTATGTTGGGTCATAACCAATGAGATACCTTAGATACATTGATCTTAGTGAGCTTGATTATGAGAAATGTTATCCTTACATTGAGTTGTGTCTACTAAGGTGGTTACACCATAGGTTGGATGAATAGCTCATGTGAGGATACCAACCAAGATAACCCTGGATATGAGATTGGTCATGAGTTATCTCTCTAGACCGTGGCCTATGATTCTTATCCAGGAGTCCCATGAGGTTGTCTATATTTATGACCTTTGTAAGGATCTTGATTCCCTCCAAAATATGGGTAATGAACTAAGACTTAATTGATATCAAGGACCCCAAGTGGGGCACCCCATTTTTGGGTGATATAGGGGATACTAATGGGTGCCCCAATGGAATATTAACCCTAGTGAGAGGGTGTGTTTGGATTGTGGATATTGATGTAGATTTTAGGAATTTTAAAAACCCTTGTTACTTATTTAATTTATGATGTAATATGGAATTATTCTTATTGGTGATTTATTTATTTTTATATAGAAAAACCCCATAGGGGATGTCTTTTACTATGTGTGGAAAATTCCCAAGGGGTGGTGAATATTACATGTTACCTCTGAATGAGAAAACTCTTATAGGGGGGGTATGTGATACTTATGGGATTATTACCCTGGATTAGAAAACTCCCATATAGGAGGTTCTTGGTATGTACTACTATGACCTTGGCTGAGAAAACTCCCATATGGGAGTTCTGTGTTACTATCAATGGGCCTTCCATGGATATAGAGTTGGGGTTCATCATGTATACTAGGGTGGAGCTTTCTAAGAGACATACCTAGGTCTGTGATACTTATTTTTATACTGGGGAGACACATGTGTGTTATATTTGGAGTAATAGTCATTGTGATATGCTCAGAGACACCTTAGTACTAGATGAAGTAGGTATGGTTGATCAGGGTCATGGACCTAAGTATTGAAAATAGTATGGTATATAGTTCATGGAGTGGAACAATCGTCAATATGTTCTCAGAGACATTCTATCATCATAATGAATTAGTTATTGCTTGTAGTTTTGTTTATTTATTTTCATCCTTTGTTTATTTATTCAAAATATGTTATGTACACATATCATTTCTTTTGCAGTAATGTATAGGACCTCATTGGTGGTGCACTACAGAGTTTTTTATTTACACCCTATTTGAGCAGCCATGGAACGTGGGTAACCAAGAATCCATACACTTTTTTTAGGCACAGGTTGGGTCAAGTCCTAGTATTTTCATGATTGAGCAGGATTCCTTGGATAGTGTTAGGATTTCATGATATGGAATGGCTCGAGGATGGAGTAGGGGCTCTTTTACTTTATATTTCTTTATTTCAGTTGTATGATCGTCCCATTGGGTGGTATATATTATATAACATTATGTCAGTATTTCATTATTATCACATTTTTCTATTTTATTACCTTATGTACTATGTTGAGATGTTTGTGTTCTATGTTTAGTTATTATTATTTTTTGTTATTGATACTTTGATACAGTGGGTATAGTCTCCTCATAGTACCACCCTAGACCTAAACTAATATTCAGCAGCCTTTGGAATATGAGGAGGTGTGCCTAAGGTCATGTGTCACCACCGATATATTTATTGTTCATAATGAGCTATGTTCGGATGTTACAGGATTTATGTTCTTTGATGTATCATTCAACTGGGGATTATGTTTTAGAGATACATTTTTCAAATAGTGATTGTATTTTGGTGATACATAATTAACCTTGGGGTTACAGTATGGAATTGTTTCATTATATCTATGGGATATGATGGTGATATCTCATTCACCTTGACTATTATGATAGGTGGAGATAGTTTTTTTTACACTCATTTTGTGTTCAGACCATGGGATCATTTTCCATTTATGATATTATTTAAAGTATGTATGATTTGATCATTAAGTTGGCTCCATGAGTACCAAAAAATGAGATAAGAGTATACACGTGATGTTTATAACATACTATTTATTAAATAAATTAATGAATATATATATGTGTGTGAGTTTTTATTAGGGACACCATTGGTCATGGACTACTGAGTTTTATGTTCACACCCTATAATTTCACTTTGATGAATGTGAAGATCTTATACTTGACATGAAGTCATGGGTGATTCCCCTAGTTTAGGTGGAGGATCATGTGATGCTCATATGGGTTTATAGAAATATCTTAATCAATTCAAAGGATTGTGTTTGGGTCTCCATGTATTTTATTTTCATTTTTTCCTATACCATTTATAATTATCCCATTATGTGATCTTACTATGATGTGTGAATGTTTGATCTTCATGTACATATTATTGTAGTATGTTTATGTTATTCTTAGTGTTTTTTACACTATAAAAACATATTCTTCACTTTTATATGATAAAAGTTATATTATTGGTTTTTATTATTTTGATGATACTAGAGGGAATAGTCTCCACCATATGGTTTATCATACCCTTATTTTTGGTCAACATCCTCTTGCATGTAAGGAGTTGTATCTAAAGTCATGTGGATACCTAACTCAGGTTGACCATTGGTGACTGGGTCAAGGATGTTTCACAGTTAATATAATATTCCTTATTTATTGATCTATAGGTTATGGGATCCTCTCTTAGATCACAGGGTCCTATTCTACTAAAATTTAGTTTCTCTAGTCTACTTTACATACTAGGATCAAGTGATATAGATGCCTAACCACCCATGAAATCCTCACCAATTCATACACCAAACTTCATACTAGAAACACTATTTGATTCCATTTTATCATGAAATTCTACCATTGTTTCTCCACCAGATCCAAAAATGAATTATAGTATGAACCCTAAATCCCGCCTTGAGTAGTCCATAAGTTGGAAATTAGTATCAAGGATATATCATCTCACATATATATAAGTAATTATCCTTTATAAATGAAAATTAAACATCACCATGAATAATAAAATGAATTTACAACCATAATACATGAATAATGTATATCAATTAATGTCATTTCATATAACTCCAAACCAAAAATATAAAAACAATCACAAGGTCTATAAACTCTGATATACTTCAAGAAAGGTATAATTCAATATTCCTCTATTAACAAATCTCTTATGTTCAGAGCTAAGGTCATAATATTCTACTAAAAAATCTTGTAAGATAATATGAAAAACAATATATATAAATCATGGGTGAGTATATCAATATACTCAGTAGTTTCCTCACTATAACTCTCATGTATACATGTTAATAAAACATATTGATTTATCTATGTATAGAATAGATAAATAATAATAATAAATCAAAAATAATATCTCAAGTCTTAACTGATAAACCACTTATACTCCATGCCACACAACCATAATTTTCTATACCCCATCACATGTCTCCAAGAAACTAACACTAATCCATATCAGAAAACCAAGAATTTTTCCTCCCATAAGGAACCTAGTGTAATGTTTTCAAGTAGGTGTCCACCCATAGAGACCTCATAAAATACCACTACCACCTATAAGTTATCCACATACAATTAAATCACTAAACATATACCTCATCAATACCATTTATTAATCCACCCACAAGGAACTCACTATATCATGTCAATCACCAAGTAGTTATCCACTAGCAGGGAACTTGCAATAGCATCTAAACCACCAAGTAGCTTCCACCTATAGGGAACATGTTATCGCATCCACATCTATTAGTTGGTAACTTTTCCACCCATAGGGACCATCATTGGTTTTATAGTTTTCCACCCTAAAGTAATACCCCCAAAACAACTCACTTTGGCTATCCATCCTTGAATTCACTCTTAGTATTATTAGGTGTCCGCCCTTAGGGACTATTCCATCCTAAAACTTCATTATTACCACCACAAAAAATATATTCATTATGTCTATACATATAATTTTTACCTTTATCACTATCATCCTCATAATTATCATCATCATGTATTATAAACCACTACCATATAACTATTCACATCCTCCACACCTCTATCAACTATCTTAAATGGATTCAAACTCTCACCATTAATTTGTTCTCCCACTAGGACATAACATATAGAAGAGACCTAGGAAATGTAATCACACCCCAATAACACATTATTCTCCCATATAGGCTAAACACCACAATATCATTAGGATTATAATAATTCCACGTCACTAAAATGAATTATATATTGAAGATAAACAAGTTCTACAACTTCATTATGTCGCAAATACATCTCAAAATATCTATTTCAATCAAGTGCATCATCTGTTAAACGCTTTCATAATCATTCCTTCATCTATTAACAAAATAGAGGATATGTTGGGGTTGATACAATATTTGAGTGACACCAAAACTATAAATCATTCCACAACCAAATATCCCTATGAACATCAAACAACATATCCCCTTCTAAAAATGGCATGGATCCATGCCAATGTGGCATGACCCTATACAATTTAAACCATATCATGTGACTTTCTTCTAAAAAGGATCCCCAAATCTAGAATGTGTCTTGGTCTCATGTAACTCTCTATCACTTCATCTCTTAATACTTAACATCACTTCTACATAATTTACAAGTTAGTGGCATGGCCCCCATACCGAATCAACATAGTTCATGCAAAATTTCATAAATTCCCCCTCTCATCATCATATTATTCTCTAAATATTATCACTATTTTAGAATTTAAATTGAATTTCGGTTCTTTAAAAAATATCTCATAGATATTCAACATCATTTATCAAAAATAAAAAAATTTCCATAAAAATCATCAAATAATTATCATTCAAATTATAATCATAAACAACACTAATTTTTCATTTTTTATTTTCCTCACCATTAATCACTTTTACAAAGACTATCCACTCCCATGTATGTGTTAATTAAAATTATTTCGTCAAGGAATTATATTTCTATCCATTTTTATACTCCATTTATATCATTAACAATTACATATTAATAAACTATAACATAATTTCTATAATTTTATTTATTCATTAGGAGTAGTATTTCCATTGAATTCATATCACATATCATCTTAATTATTCAATAAGAATAATAGTTTTTTCAATTTAATTTCCATAAACCCTTTATAATTTCAATTTTTTACCACATGTTCTCAATTATAAATTATTATAAATTATCTACCCAACACAAAAAAAATCCATGTTAGATTCAAAATGATTTTAGAATATTTGAAAGTTTTGAGTCACCAACCTTGATTCTATAATGAATGTTATTTCTTAATCCTTAAAAGATAACTACCAATCATTATTTTATAATATCATTATTCAATCATATCTCTCCAATCTTCCATGCAATATAATTACAATATCTCTCTCTCTACCTTGAGAAAATAGGGAATTGAGGATTTCCTAATAAATTATAGTGGTATAAAATATATTCTCCCCTACTCAATTACTCTAATTATCACTATTAATTTCATCCATAAACCCAAATTAAAGTCTTTTATTACTTTACCTTAAATCCCTAAATTTAAAACTCTTATTAAAAACCACCTTTAAATTATTATTCTATCCACATAAAAAAATATCTAGATTCATAATGTCCTATAATATTTAAACAACACCTCCATTGCAAAAAATATATCATATGTCACATTATTTATTTAATAAAATTTATCCGTAAAATATGGATTACATAAATAATTAATTAATTGAAAATTTTCACCACCACCCAAAATCTATAGGATAAATCAATCATCTTAGAATTATTATAAACTTACCACTCAAGGGTAGACTTCATGTCCTAAACCCAATGAAGTTATTAGAACTTTTATCCTAAGAACTATAAAATTAATATTTTATCCTTGTTATCCAAAATTCTATAAAATTTCAAAAACTCCAAAAATTTGAATTTTTGAGTCTCTATAACCCCAGTTCTAGGTTATTATTAAATTTTAAATTATAACTTTATTTTATTTAAATATTATTTATTTTTATTTGAGTAGTGTTATGGAGGAATCCAATAGATTAATTTCATGTAAGAGGTGAAATAATTAAGGCTGATGTAAATAAATAGGCACCATCAAGTGGTTGGGGGAGTTCTACAAAGCTCCCATAAGACTAATAAGTGGAATTATTTAGGTTTTGATCATTGTGTAGTTGATGGTTTTATATTGGGTACCAAGTGAGCCTTGTATTTATTTTTGAACATTTTTATAATGATATTTTGGCCACTTTTTAAAAAAAATATATCCTCTCCTCCCTCTATTGGGCATTGAACCATGGGATATCTACCTCTATCTTGACTCTCTCTCTCTTTTATCATATATATTTCTCCTCTATGATTTATTTAATTGTGGATTCAATTATATAATTTGGTTTGGGTGAACAATTCTAGGTAAATCCCTGATAACTCCATCATTGTTTCATTAATTTATAATTTTTTGTCTTAAACCCTCTCTTTTATTACATTTGAAGGATTTTGAATGGAATATCTTCTTTTGGGATATATTGATGAATTATTCATTTGGGATATATTCTAAAAATTACTATATAGGTGACCTAAAGCCTCTTTATAGTTTTTCATGTGATATTTTTATGTGTTTCTATTAGGGAATGGAAACCAGACATAGGCGACCAAAAGGGGAAACCACGATGCCTATAATTAAATAAATTTTATATATATAGTATTATATATTAAATTAATTATTTATATGATCTAGATCAATTTATTAATAATTTCATGATTTATTTCTCTTAAAATTAATTTGATAAAAATTAGAAAGTTAGTAGAAATTTTATTTTTTTTAGGATAAGAGGGGAGAAAGGAATGTTATTAGGAATTTAATTATTTAACTATTATAATTAAATGATGTTTGGTTATTTATTTACCTATCAATGAGAATCATTATTTACTTTTGTGAAATATTATTGATTGAGGCTTATATGATCATATGTAACTATTTATTCTACTGTGTAAATGTCATGCATATCTTGCCAATATGATAATATGGTGTGTGTGTGTGTGTGTGTGTGTGTGTGTGTTATCAAAAATGTAAGTAATTTATGAAATTAGTGAAATAATGAAATTAAAAATAATGTGAATAATGAAAATAAAAAATTATTATATGGTAAAGTGAATATTGGTTTAATATTTCTATGATATAACTTGGGGTTATTGGGATATAATATCAGACCTGAACCATAAAGTAAAATTGTATTATATATGGACTTGATTGTGAAAATGATAGACATCATGATATTACATTGATTTCATGTGATAGGAAATATTTTGTTACGTGGTTCTATTTAGTTTTTTATGGGTGCATATTGACCATAAAAGTGATATTATTTTCATATAATAAAGTGAGAAGTGGAAAGGCTCTATGTTAATGATTTTTTGTAAAAAAATGAAGATTTCATTTACCTTAGGAGTTTGGTGGTTTATTAAAGAAATGTGGTACATTAGCATCTAGTATTATAAGAGAGGAGGTCAAATATTAAAATTAAATAATTGGATATCTATCCTATTAAGGAAATAGGTTACCTAAAGTGTTCATTTATCTTGAGAGTTGGGAGTTTAACTTTTTTTATTTATTTCCCTTAGGGTCTAGGAAATTTCCAATGTTGTTAATTTTCCTTGTTAGTAAAAATGTTACCTATTATGTTCACTCCCCTAAAATTGATTAGGATTCCAATTATGTTTATTTTCATTATAATTAGAGATTTTACCCCTTATTTTCATTTCCCATTGAAGTGAGTAGGTTTCTTATATAATGACTTGAACTTTATGAACACTCCAAGTACTACTTGAAGTGGGAATGCTTAAGTATTGTGGTTAATTGGTAAGCATGTAGATGATTAAAAATGTTTTCACACATTTAATTCTCAGGTGAATGCTTTGTTATAATTATGTGATTTGTTTCCTATGATCCTATTATTTTCTTAGGTTTTATATCCATGTACTTATTATGATACTATGACATAAGTACTTTTATATATGTATATACTATGATTGATGTTTTAGGCCTCCTGGTGGTATTTTTAATAATTCAAACTCATAACATTAATACACACCTTGTGTATATATATGGGACTTATATTCATAGTTCAAGTAGGGGTAGTGACCTTACAGTTAGTATTTGATGATTCATGACTAATGACATGTAGTATGGAAGCATGAATAAGAGGAAGGGTTTGATACCTAATTATGATGGCTCATTTCATTACTATAATTTTTTGGGTTTATTATAGTTATTTTATTTTTGTATATTATAGAACTGGGGGTGACCCAAACCATCATGTGTATGACTTGTATTATGAATTACATGGATATACCTTATTCAATATATGTTTTTACACTTTATTTTATATGATATAATGGTTCACTATTATTAGTTGATTTCTTTATTTTTTATTTATTTTTTATTTTTTGGAATTTTATTATTATGGGTGTGATGAATAAAATATATATCTATGATAGTTGTATCCCTATAGGCTTGTTTTCAGTCTCAATTGATCAAAGATAATGCTTAATCCCTTGTATTATAATTGTTTGAGTCATCCAGATAGGATCTAATTAAAATAATATATCATCTAGAAGTGATCTTCCTAATTAAGCTTATGGTATTCATATTTGTTATAGTACCTTGTTTTTTCTTGATTTCATTATAAATATTTTGGTTGAAATCATGAAAGGTTGAGATATATATAAATGGTGATTATTCTATTTTTTGGGTTATTTTTTCTTTTTTTATTGTCACGTTATTTTTTCAACTTATTGGGAATTAAAAGTTTTAAAGGTGAGGATAATATAAAAGATCAAAAAATGGGTTTCAAAGAGCTTATAGATTTTCTAGAAAAAAAATTTGTAATTTTTTGACTTAGGGTAAAATGATTGGTTTAACCAAGTAAATAATTATAAATCATAAATTTGACCATATCACTAATCTTCAAATATAGTGTTTTCCTTAAGGTGTGAATTTTGTTCTATTTATTGAAAGTTGTATTTCATGAATTTTTTATGAGTCGGTGGAATTATAGTGATGGTTAGGGGACTTTCCCAATAAATAGGGTCTTATAGAAAAAAATTTCTCATCAATTTCTCTCTCTAATATATTCCCTTAATAGAGGTAATTTTTATAGGTAATGGTGCATGACAAGGAGAATCCTACTAAAGTTATTCATTATGGTGTTTTTAAGAATCTTTAGATGGAGTTTGAGGGAGTTGAATATGAATCCTTTATTTCGTCTCTCATTTGTCATTAAATAATTATTTTTTATTTATAAATTTTTTTAATTAGACTATATCATCTGATGGTTGGTAATCAGGTTGTTTCTAAGAGTGAACTTTTATATTATTTTATCTTATTTTGAATGATATGGTGAGAAAAAGTTTACAAAAATACTAGATTTATTGGTATATTTTTTATTATATTTCTATGGGTTTCAAGGTTATGAAGTTTTCATTTATGATTAATATAAACTTTAGGTTCATTGTTTTGTTGGTTTTCCAGAAGGTGGGACCTTCTCAAGTGATATTAATCTCTTTATCATATACCAAAAGTGAGTCCTTAAATATTCAGAATGTGAACTTTAATTTTCCAAAATTGGTGCCCTTCAATAGGGAGTTTATTATTCATTTTTCTCAAAGGGTTGTTTTTTAAATTTATGCCCTTATTTAATTATTTATTTCATTTCCTAATATTATTCTTGATGGTTTTTGTATGGTGAAGTATTATATGGTTCCTTATGTATTTTTTATTTCTAAATAGTGTCTCATGTAAAGTGGTTTATTAGAGTGATTTTGATGATTATAGATTTTAGGCAATAATACACATATGATGGTGCTTGAATGGAATAAGAAATTATTTATGGAGGGTTTTATAATTCCCTTATTTATTTCATTTTGGATTTTCATTTTACCCAAGGGATTTCTAAGGTGTTAGTAGACATATTTGTAACATATTTTATTCATAAATATGTGTATTTTTTTAAAATATATTTTCAATAAGTTAAATTTGATAGGTAAAGGTTAGAGAGGTGGTGGATTTTCCTATATATTATAATATCTTTCCATGATGGTTTAGTTGATGGATACATGAATGTAGATTTGTTTGAGGATTTGATGTATTCTCTATAGGTTTTCTATTATTACTAAGTTAAAGTTAGTATTTTTGTGTTACATAGATATCTTGAAATTCATTCAGATGCAATAGCATGATATGTAAAGGATGCTAGAGTGAGTAACATATTTATTCTCTTAGATATTTCATAGGAGTAATCATGTTCTTGATGTTCATGGTGGTGATAATGAAATCCATAAATGGTGATTAGGATATAGGATTAATGTGTAACCTATTATTTTCTATATTATTTAGAGAAATTAAAAAATTATGTTTTCTATGTGAACATTATCTAGGTTAGTGAACAAGTGAGACCTAATATCTGGGTGGGATACTACTAAATGGTCCCAAGAGTAAACCCATATCCGCCCCATAATCAGTTTTGGATTATTATTATGGTTCAATATAATTATTAGGGATTTTTATTTTTGATAATATTTATTTCAATGGGTTAAAAGAATGATTTTACACATTATAAGTAGACTATTAGTGTAAACCCCCATCTCGGGTTACCCATCCCAAGCTCGAGCATCGATGACCTAAAGCATGACCCCTCACACACCATAGGTTTTAAACCAATGGAAAGGATCTATGATCAATTTTGGCAATAATATACCCTCCATATCATAGTAATCAATAACAAAAAATAATCGAATAACATCTATAACAGAATAAAATTAGAATAAACATATGGAATTCTAGTAGAGATAAAACCATAACCCAAATAAAATGTGTTATATAATAATAAATCCATAAAGGTTACATGTATATACATAATAAAGGATCACATATCGAGTTGTTCATATAAATAACTAAAACAAAAGAAATAAATATAGAAGAATACCCAAATACATCATTTGAGTCACTCCTCAATCCCATCAAACTACTCCAACCAGATAACCAGTATAAAAAACTATACTCGATCTTCATATTAGATATAAGGTATGCACATCCACTAAATTGCATGTGTAGAGTGTGATCATAAAACTTAGTAAGATTCTGAAAAACTTTCCCCTAATATATACAAAAATATACTAGTGTGTGTATGAATCATAAGTAAAGGAAAAACCATATCTGGCATGTAAGAAAACAAGTTGTATCATTTTGTGCTAATTAGGTCACCACAACTCCTAAACCTACCCAATGCATCCATCACCAATGAATCGAGATTTTCATATAGATATAATGTTATGATGATTCCCCAGTCTCCAATATGGATTATCCACCTATAAGGTAGTAATGGCTCCTTGGACACTGGGTTGAGCTATCCATAACAATAAATAGGAGAATTCCCAGATAGTGACTTGGCTTATGCCAATATGGCCAAAAAGAAAAATCAAGTATAAGACCTAAACATATCTCAGAACCCCTATTGTTCTGGCCATCAAAAAACTATAGAAGATCCAGATGGTATCCTAGTCTCTTCAATAGTCTATCCATTGGGTGTAAATAAAGAAGACTTGGGTGGTGTCCTGACTCACCATTGTTTTGGCCATCATGAAAAACTTGAGTATAGTATCTTGACCCACTATTATCTCCTAGAATCTTAACCACCATCGAAATAGAAGTGTCATCTTATAAACACACTACATCAAATAAATACAAGGTAATAAAAAATGGAACGTGGAATACACTAAAGGTTTTGAGTTACATTGGATGTGTTTGGTCCCATGCCTAAAAAATCATAGGTTTCTTTAGATAAATCTAAAAAATATGATGAACATAGCCTCAAAATATTCATATAGACAATATTTTAACTTATAATTTATAATTAACTATAACAATAATTACATCAGTTTTATAATTCTTTTATCATTAATGATCAATTTGATAACCTCTCTTGTATCATCATTATGGTGAAGAATCCAAAGTATAAATCCTCTAGTTGAATTCACACATTCTCCATGAAACTAGAAACATCATCATTGGAACTCCATGTGCTATCATGTAGGAAACAAGCACCTTTAATCATTCATTATTGATTACAATAAGAAGTCTTTCGATCTTAAAATAATTATTCCCTAGTTCTCTTATTATTGAGAGAGAGGTGTAGGATTATCACTCTTCATTATTTAGAGAGTTCTTGAGAGATTCTCTATGGTCTTGAGAGATTTTTCTTGAGAATATGTTGTGCACAACCATTCACATAACCCTAAAAATTATATGATGTGGATAATATACTTAAGGTTGAACAATTAATAATTTCATAAGAGCCCTTTTATCTAATTTTTTATTCTAAGTAAGCCCCACATTAAATAATATTATTATTATTATTATTATGTTCCATGATGTGCGCTAACTAACGGATATTTAAATATCATTTGTCAAATAAATAAATCCATATATATTTAGATGATATTAAATAAAATACATCATTTAAATATGTCCCTTTAACTCTATCTATCAATCATCCTCAACATTTATCAAACCTCAAATAATAAATATTTATTTAAAAAATAAATATCATTATATTATTCATTCAATAAATATATAAATACTAAATTCAAAAACTAGAAAATAAATGTTTCTTTAATATTTAGCTCATATATATATATATATATTATAAACAAAAAATATAATTGGTGATTGAATTTATGATATACATAACCTGAATAATTTTTAAACCATAAGATGATAATAATATTTATTCATAAAAAATTCAAATAGAATTTCATTAGAGATTTTGGATACACTTAATGTGTAAACCTCTAGGCCTCTTTCTCAGTGGAATTCAGAGAACTTGTCTAAATTCCTATATTATCATCTCGTAACATGTCAAGGAATCCATAGTGAAAGAAGTTAATTTTTCAATGAAAACAACCTCATATGAGCACTTATTTTATAATATAATTCCTTTGTCTCAATATCTCATCAGACAAGTTTCATACTTATGTCATCAATCTATATACTTGATTTATCTTTCTTTAACTCTCTAAAATGATTTCATCTAAAAATATAAATGTTCACTGAATTAATTAGATAATTTTATTTCAATCAAAGTTCTAGACATATAATCTTCCAATAACTCAAAAGTGTTAAATATTTTATTGACTATTCAATCATTGTCATATCACTTATGACATACCCAACATATCCAACCTTGTTATGAGTATATGTTGTAATGGTTTTTTATGATACATCTAAGTACATGATTTATGATTTAAATTAATAATAATTTCAAGTTTAATGAATAATAAAAAAATCTATAGATTTTAATATCCAATGGCACATATAACATGTGGAATTCCTATTGGTGATTTTATACTAATAACCTCCCTTCTTGGAGATTACTAAGTGAAAAATTCATGAGAATAAGTCTCAATGTCTTATAAGCCTCCAGAACTTAATGGTAAAACATTATTTGTGTCAATACATATAAATTTCACCCATAGAAAAGGTTATATAATTAAGAATATTTTCATAACACTTCAAGTTTCTCATTATATCATGGAAATACTACAACCTTTCAATATAAAAAATACTCTAAGGATAGTATATCCTTAATGTAACATAGAATAAAACTCATAAAGTTATAATATATTCATTGATATTATGGTTTTTGTATAAATAAGTAATCAAAATTAAAAATTTAGTTGGATCTAGTGAAGAAACTCCAAAAAACTCCCTCTTGTATTAGATCCAACTAATCACAACTTTTAGTCTGATAGCTATTAGATGATATTCATTATTTTGCTGAGATGAGGTTTTAGTCAATGTTTATTCCACATTCCATTCTATGTAAGGTATTCTTACTATGACCTCATCCCTTATATAAAAAACTAGTAATATGTATGATCCCATGTCCATGCAAGTTGAAACTTTTGGGAGGAGTATGAATTTTTAATTATAAGATGGTTCAGTTTTTGATTGGAGGTTCTAAATGGAATTACAAGAGTATTAATGCCTCAAAGTGATGTTTTTATAAATATAATTAAGTTACTTAGAGGGTTAAAAAGTTTCAGGAGTGACCTAGAATAATCGTGTGGCCTAACCATGCTAACTAGAATGTATAGGCACATGGGTTTAGAAATTATGTGGTAAGTCTGGGGAAAACCATTCAAGTTTCTATGATTAATTTTATATCTATCACATGGTTGGATAATGGTCTATTAAACTGTGCTCCATTCTTGTGTGAGTTATTATGCCTGCAGTAGTGGGGGTGCACGGTATGGTCAACCATGTGGCCAAAGCATTAAAATCATTAAAGAATATAAAATTACCTTTTTTCTCTCGATATTATAATATTTCATCTCCCTTTTATCCCATTTTCATCCCTAAAATGAGTTGGTTCCTCTCTCCCTTCCCTCTCCTCTACAAGACCCTTCAAGGCAGTGTTCTTAGTGGATTTTTATAGCATTTTGAGGTACAATATTCCCTCTATTGGTCTATGTTACTCTTCTACTATATTTGTTTCTATTTTTTCCCTATTTTGGATTTAGTTCTAATTCCATTGGATCATAGTGGAATTGGATACCAATGATGGGGATTTTTCTCTACCTAGGAATAGGGTTATCTGGGAGATCGTCTGCACTTCTCTGTATGCCTTTTTATTGATGTATGTCACCATGGTTAATTTACACAAATTTAAATCTTAAATTAAATTAATTGGGTTTTTTTATTTTTTTAATTCTATATTATACTTGTTTCATGGTTTGGGATGTGTCATGGGGTTTTGGTGATCATTTGGTCATAGTTCATGTGCAATGGGATCAGCTAGTGAGGTTTTGGGAATTATGCCTTTGTAAATAAAATTATTTATTTGTTTATAACTTATTGACATTAATTAATTAATTATAATTTAATTATAATTAATTAATTTTGGGTGATTTGATTATGAGGTAGCACCTTATATGTCTCAAATGAGCTTAGACAGTCCTTATAAGTTGTTGTTAGCCCTTGGAAAATAAATGCAAATCTTCTTATGAGGTAGGTGGTCTATCTTACTTTCCCTATAGTATTTGTGCATGTCTATGGTGGTATTTGAATTATCAGGATCTCATTTGAGTGTGATTACACATACTTGATTATTTCAAGGAAATTTTTAATCAAATTAAATTTGTTAATTATAATAGATGGATGCAAGGGGTCATGAGAAACCCCTATGTTCTAGGTTTTTTTCTTGGAACTTGATGACCAAGTCTAGAACCTTTGGGACACTGATTAGTATTCATCCCTCTTAGGTAGTGATTTTGAACCCGATGAGGCATTTCATCCCTTATATAAGCCTAGGTGGACATACCTCAGGTAGACTGAGACTAGTTTGGGTGAGTATAATGACCTAGAGAGGCCTTGAGTACTGATATGGTCCATGATTCATATCCTAAATATTCCCTTAGTAGAAATACCCCATATATACAGTAAGGTTGTGTCACCCTATTGATGATGTAGTGGAACATGATGCATTGTTGCATCGGGTTTGACCTAGGACCGTGACTGAGACCGAGGACCCATGTGATAGTGCCTCTGCTATACCAAGACCAAGGGGGATAGTGGGTTCCCTATCAATAAACTTACCCTAAGTGGGTATGTATGTCCATGGTAAATTATGGATGTGGGTGGAACCAAAAATTCAGAATGATGTGTAGTCCCAAGAGACTATGGGCAGCCATGACTAAGGGTTTCCCCCAATATATGATTTCATCAGCATAAACACTATGGAAAGCAATATAATAATATGGGTTTTGGTGTTTATCTAAACCTAAAACATCAATATAAGTATAAATATTTTAAATTAATAAAATTGTAATCGAATAAACTTATAAAATTATAAATGAATTGGTGGTTCTCAAGGGACGTGTCGCCCTAAACTACCTCTATATCCAGTGAAAAATGCACCTAGGATCTGGCCCTCCCAATATTCTACAATGGATGTCAATTCTACCAGAATCTAGAATATAATGAATTAATATGATATATATGGTTAACATCAATTTAATGTTTTATTTTAAAAAGGGTTTTATTGATTATAGATCCTTGGATTCCATGTGATTTCAGGATCCAATATTGGTTTTTACCATTACTGGAATGCCTAGTTTTTTTGGGATTCCTCTCTATATTAAGAACTAGAGTAGGATGTCAAGTTCATCTCAAAAAACATTCTTAAAACTGTATCATCCAGGATGCCTTTCCCACTAGGATCCAGGTGATTCCATTGGTTGTTGGGTGGCCACATTTCCTCCAATCACTGGATGATTTTAACATCCCCAAGTATGATGATGATCACCTCAATTGATGCCTAGGATACTCCTAATGATCAGGTGTTGCACCATGATTTCATTACCCAGATCTATCTTGCAATAGGTTTTTTATCCAGTGATTTTTTTATGATGATTTATTATCTTGGATTGGGAGAGTATTCCTTATATATTTCCTTAGTGTAATCCCACTTATAAATTAATTACTATTTCTAATGACTTGATTTCCTACAAACTAGGATCTAGGAATATGACATTGGAATATAATAGGGAATGTTGAGACATCATCTAGGTTTTATTATATACTCACATCTTGAGTGGACTTCCAAGGACACCTAGGATCATACTAAATTCCTTATTTAAATAATGTATAACTGATACCTAGAATTATATCTTATATTTATTGGAGGTGATTATAGGTGATCCTTATGGATAGGAAGAGTATCCCTCTATAGTTACATAGCTTGGTCAAAGATATTCTAGCATTGGCTGAAGAATGTGTGATCGAACCATGGTATCCATTAGGCCTTAGGTAAGACATTGGTTATTTAAATTATTTCTATTAGATAAATGTTTTTATTATTTTTTAGCTGATTAGTTCGCATAAACATACAATGATTTTACTAGATATGAATGATACCGTTTTGGAAGTTCCCTACTGAGTTTTGTACTCAAAACCTTCTCGGGACACAATTTCACTTAGGTGCTTGGGAAAAAATTCACCTGGTTACATGCACAGGTTGGTAAGAGCCTCTGGACTAATCAAGCAGGGTGTCTTGAATGTGTATATGGAGCTTGGTATGTGGTGCAACTCAATGTGAGTATTATATCCTTATATATTTATTATTTCTTTCTTTTATTCATGTATTTGTAGATAGCCCAATGGGTGTTCAATCTTGTATGTGTGTTATGGTTGTTTAGGCCTTTACCATATTTCATCCATTATCACCTATTTATTTTAGTCAAATTTTGATTATATCTTATTTATAATGTATCATGTTTAGTTATTTAGGATGTTATTCTTACTCTGATTTGAGGAAAAAATCTTTCCATGGTTACACCCTAGGCCCTCACTACTAGTTAGTATCCTCTAGCATACAGAGAGGAACACTTGAGGCCATGTGGTGACCCGACCCAGTTATATTTTATAATAATTCGGGTAGGGCATGAAAAAGTAGTATTATAGGATTTCCTTTCCTGTTGTCTTGCTTTTTGTACATGGTGGATAGGATCATTAGGAATGTTTTTGAGCCTGTGATGAATATTTGACTAGTGCAACTAGAACACTTGTTCTGATAGAAATTCCAGGTTACCAAGGATATGAAATTAATGTTCTTGGTTTTTGATGTTATATTTGAGTATGATTCTTTCTTCGAGCGATGCATATGTGGTGTTGATCTTATGATTTATTATAGTTTTCTATATCTCAACCCATTTGTGAGAGGATAGTGATTGATTTAGACTCTTGGTTGGTAGAGGCAAGAGGCATTTGTTCATGCATCATATTTGGCATGTAGGATCCACATGTTATAGGCATTCTAGTGTGTGATTTTTCTGATGAGTAAGGTCTAATATTAAAGTTTAAACAACAACCTAAATTATGTTTTCCCATATAGGTTCTTGGTAGAATTATACTCAATTGGAAAACCTTTTTACATTCCTTTATGATAGGCTATGTGGACTATGTTGTGATGCGACTTAGATATAGTGATACAAATATAGTCTTCTGTACAGGAGGTGCAGTGGCCCTTGGTGGGTTAGAATACATACTTATCATCTCATTAGTTAATCTGATAGGTCTCTAGGGGTATGCAATTCCATAGAGAGAGATAGTTAAGAGAACCATTTTGACTAAGGTGGTTAATTCCCTTTTAGTAGACCCTCTATGGGTGTATCCTTTTTAGGTGAGGTTAACTAAAGGGTCATAACAACCTACATTGAGTTTTCCCTTCTAGCTTGCTATGATATTTTACTTAACTAACCTTTATTTATTTTTATCTAGTTATATTTTCAATTTTGATATGGATAGGTACCTAAACATTTTTAGTGAATTGGAACCTAGAGGGGTTATTACAATATAAGGATTCCAAATTACGATCATTTCATTATCTTTTTTCACTTTGATATTATAACCCTCTAGGGATCACTCCCCTACGAGAATTCTTAGATAATATTAGGTCCTAGTAGGATGATATTGGGAAATTTAATCCATAAATTTTTGAGAAACCAGAACCCTCCCTAATTTATGAGTTATCAATGGGTTTCATTTAAATGTGTTGACAATTAAAACTTATATGGTGTTTTCCTATATCATTAGATGTTATGAAATAGTTGAGGAAGGAATATGAATGTTTCCCATTTGTTTTAATTAAAATAGGTTTTAACCTATATGTATAATAGACCTATTGGCTAGGTGGTTGGACCTAGTGAACCATCTCAATACTTGATTTGTAGGGATTGATGGGAGACCTAGAGGCCCTTAGCTTTGACTTGGATCCTAGTGATTTAGCATTGGTTTTAATTGAGTGAAACCTATGAGAGGGGTTTTATTGGGTTTACATATACTTTTAGTGGTGGTGATATTATTTTTACACTCATTTTGATACTAATGCATGAGAGGTGGTTGGATTTTGTGATATAGTAAGGATGATTCCTTTGGTTTCTAAGAAATAACCTATGGTTCTTGGGTATTGATACATACTTCATTGGGTAGGATTGTTCATGTGGCTATCATTATTGACCAGTGGTTGTGTAGTTATCAATTTGGTTAGAGTGAGGGTGGATTCTCATGACTACAATGACACTGGGAGGAGGCTCATCATATGGATGAGTTTTACCCTCTTAGTCCAAGTATGAGAAACTATTGTGATAAAATGATTCCATGAAGTGGATGGTCATTTTATGAATCATGGCATAAGTGAGGTTCCAGTTTTTATAGTGGAGTTTCTAGGAAGCTCCTAGTGTATTGAGAATGATATTCCATGGAGCCTAATTAGTTTAAACTTAATGTAAAATGACTCGTAAGAATGTGATTTGGGTTCTATTATTGGGAAGTATGGGAGAATATGCCCATTATGTTTGGGATTTAGGGACAACATACACTGGTTATGCACAGTTCCATTGATATATGAAATTAATGAACGGTCGATTTTAGGCTGAGGATTGATGCTTCCAAAATAGATTCTTATTAGTGTGGTTACCTAGAGATTTAGGTGTAATAAAGGAAGTACAATTAGAAGAGGTATGTTTTGGAAATGGATTGGGTGTCGTGGGATGGTCTATCCAAGGGTGGACCTTGATACTCATTTTCAGGAGATGTGGTATAAGGAATCGGCCTTAAAACATACATAATCATGAATTAAATGAATATTTCACATTGAGGATCTTTTCAGTTTTAGGGTTTTAGATAATTAGGTCATAGCTATTACATTTCATTTCAAAAAAAATACAAAGTAGACACTTTTACTCAGTTTTCTTTTTTTTTCACAAAACAAGAACTCTTAAAAAAAGAGCCATGTCTAGTTCCATGTTTAAGACAACATGACTTTTCCTTGATCCCATCCTTGACCCTATTCCACATTATGTCCTGTGAAAAACATTTCAAAAACTTGGGATGAGCATAAAAAGCTCAGTAAGGGATACACAAAGAAGGAAAAATATTAGTTTTTAAAAACAACAAGTAAACCATGAATAATTTAACATAAGTAATAAATTTCACCTTTATGAAGTAGTAAATACTCCTCACTGAATAAAAGATCACTACATACCCTTTTGTAACCAAAATATTACCATAAAACCCATATAAAGAACACATAACATATAAAGGTAACTTGGGACATAAACATACTTAAATGGAATAACCATACGATCTACTTACACACATATCACTAAATGGAATAGCCATATGGACGACTTCCATACCCAATGCATTGGAGGTTATAACGTAACCACCCATCCTGGAATTCATGGCACCACCCGTCAATTGTTTTATCATGTAACGACCCATCAAATGTTCAAGTACTATTTTAAAATCATAAGACATAAAACAAATATAAAGGAAAGAAAACATTTCCACATTTCAATCACAATATATCACTTAAATATATTGACATAATAAATCCATTATCAAAACCATTTTCAATAACAAAATACATAAAATATTATATGGTATTTATTATCTTTTAAAAACATTATGGCTTGTTGAGGAAGCCAAAGATCAAATAATACTCGCAGCGGTAGAAAAGGTCGTTGTCACTGCTTACGTTAAAAAGAAACATACTTTTTGTCATTTAGTAAAATTATTAATATAAAAATATTCCCTTTGAAAAGTCAAGGGTGTTTATATAGGGTATAAAATAAAGTCGTGTATTAAAACAAAATATTCCTTAATGAAAGAAGATTGAGACGAAGTCCCTTACCTCGTGTCCAACTTGACTCGATCATTCTTTAATCTCCTAAATAATAAAATAAAGTTAATTTATACTTGATTAAGAACCTTTTTCAAGTTTATTATTCCTTTTATATCACTTATTACCATGTTATAAACATTATGTAATCATTAAAGTTAATAACGTTTGTTTTGTCGATATTTGGTACATGAGTCAAAAATGGACTTCTTATAATTACATGTTGTTCATGTGGTCAAAGTTTCATTATATCCAGAATGATATTCATGATTTGGATATCATATATATATTATATATCCAGTGTATACATGTATTTATAATAGTACATAACATTTAGAGGTGAGAAATGAAATGCACCGTTCATGGAGACGGTAAGCCGTACGTACGCATGAATGCTACTTCCATTTCTATTTCATATTTAATGGAATTAAAACATAATGATACATAGTAGTATTATAATTAAAATATAATATCATATATAATATCATTAACTCCATCCTTTATACATCCCACATATGGCATTAACGATTCATATCACTTTGAGGGGGCGGTAGTCTGCACTTCCTCAAAGGAAATTATCGTGTTTACCCATAATGGAAACCATAAAGGTATGGTATAAATGGAAATTACATAAGCATAAAGAAAACATAAACATAATATATATCATATATAAATACAGTTCCATCATAATGGCCACCATGAGAGGCGGTTGGAGATATTTGAACAATCATCGTTTCATGAGGCGTTAGTTTGCCATCCACGGAAACATTATATTCTTCATCCATTAGATGGAGGTGTGTGTAAGTGTAGTTTGAATAATTCTCATAAAAAAAATCCTAGTATATTGAGGATACTGGTGTTGTTACAAAATAAATGAATAAAAAGAGTATAGGGGTTGGAGATGTAAAATAAAAGAAAATAATTTAAGAGAAACGGTTACCTTTAATTTGGGTAACTCCCTTTGGTTTGAACCAAAGGACTTCTTGAAGTGCCTTATTCCTAAGGTAAGGCTTATAGGTGGAAGAAAGGGATGTAGGGAGCTTAATTGGGTGGATTTTGGACGAGTATAAAGGCTTGAGATGTGTGAGGAATTGGTTAGAAGTGGTCTCCTTTTATAAGGGAGAGGAGGGGCTCTTTCGGAAAGTGTGAAAATATTAT
Source organism: Viscum album (assembly GCA_963277665.1). Classification (NCBI taxonomy): domain Eukaryota; kingdom Viridiplantae; phylum Streptophyta; class Magnoliopsida; order Santalales; family Viscaceae; genus Viscum; species Viscum album. The sequence continues at coordinate 2,088,982,263 of OY728120.1, forward strand.
TTTATTATATAATGATATTCAGTTTCAAAAGGTCCAAAAATCATTAGAGTCGAAGATAAGATGACTCATGGTCGAAATAAAATCATCCAATAGAAATTGGACAGGTTTTGGATAATATTTTAATATTTGTAATCTTATTTATTTAAATGATTTATTAATGAGGTAAACACTGCATCATTATTGTGTCATAAATAATTTAATTTATTTTTTGTATAAAATTTATAAAAAAAATACCAAGATGTAGGAAATATTTTTATACTTCTAATGAATATTTATAGTCAAAAATATTACTTATATAACACCATATAAAAATTAATTTACTAAAATATTTTTTTTTATGTCATTTTTGCCTTTACTTTAAATTAATTAATCTAAAGTGTCATTATCATTCATAAGTGGCTCCATGGGGTCCCAAAATCGACCCAAAGATGCCCATGGTCGGCCATTACTCATCCAATAATGTTAGGATAAGTGTTAAGGTAATTTTGAATTATTATAATATTCTTTTTACCTTGAATTATCCTATTTACCTTTAACCGTGGTAAATAAAAGTCAAAAGTTACTGTTCACCATGAAATTATTTTCATCTTATTGAACCATATTTTACTTACTAATAACAACCATGTATGTTGGATTTTCGAAATTAAATTCATATAATTGGTAAAATATCATTTAAATGAAAAAGTCGGGTTTTTTTAACTACTACTAAGTTGTTTCACTATTCATCAAAAATTGAAGTTTTTCAGAAAAATACCAAAAATTCAGCCTAAGCTATATTTGATATTAAGAATTCAAAAATGATTTCTATTTTTCTAAATTAAAAACATAGAATTGGCCTTAATTAATTTAAAATTAATTCTCATTGTTAAAACAAATAGCGTGTTTTTAAGAAACAATAACTATCAAAAGATTGACACTTGTTTATATCCAATTTCAAAATGAAATTAATTTAAATGACCAAAATTGGATTAAATGGTAAAAATATATTCTAATTACATGTTAAAACCAATTAAAAATATAATCTAACTATATAAATAAATTAGATTAAAACGTAGTTTTGAATTAAAATACAATATTTTCACTATTCATTAAAAATGAACTTTTATCAGAAAAATTCCAAAAATTTACACAAAGTAAATTTTGATGTCCCCATTCTAAAGATGGATTTTATTTGGTCAAATAGAATGTATTAAAGTGACCAAAACTATATTTAAGAGGGTTTTCCATTAAAAGGTGGTAAATCGACCATTTAATGTAATTTATGCTTAAAATTATATTCATTCACTTTTTAAGCCTCTAAATTTTATTGGATAAATGTAAATAAATTTAACAGACATATACAATCATATTGTAGTTAGTTTCATTCATTCCCACCAATAAAATGGCTAAGAGTTAACTGCCATTTAAAATAATAATATTTTATTATTAGTGTGCAGCGTAAGATTTGAAAGAAACATGTTGTTGCATATCGAGTATGCTATCGAACATAGAAACCCCTTTAAAGTAAAATTAATATTTAATTTACAAATATTAATAAATATGAAATATGTCTTATTCCTTATTTACCTGGGATGTTACATCTTTTCTCCTTTTTTGAAATTGCGTCCTCGCAATTTTTATTCACTTATCAAATAAATAGGGGTATTTATCCCTCATAGCATTTTCAGATTCCCACGTTGCCTCTTCAACCATATGGTTCTTCCACAAAACCTTTACTTAGTGAATTACTTTATTCTGTAAAACTTTCTCTCTATGGTCAAGACTATGAACTAGTTGTTCTTCATAAGAGAGATTCTCTTTCAACTGAACTACCTCTGGGCTCAAAACATGATATGGATTTGGCATATACTTTCTCAACATTGAAACATGAAAACATTGTGTACCTGGGATAAACTTGGAGGTAAAGCCACTTTGTACGCAACTGATCCAACTTTCTCTAGAATTTCATAAGGTTCAATGAACCTCGGACTCAACTTTCCCTTCATACCAAAACGCATCACACTTTTCCATGGAGAAACTTTGAGAAAGACATGATCACCTACCTCAAAAGAAATATCCTTCCTCCAGTTATCTGCATAACTTTTCTATCTGCTCTAAGCTGTTCTCATGTACTTCTAAATCAACTAAACTTTCTCTACCATCTCTTCTACCAATTTTGGTCCCATCAGCTTCCTTTCACCTACTTCATCCCAAAAAGCTGGAGTTCGACAACACTTTCCATATAATGCCTCAAATGAAGCCATTTGTATACTGGAATGAAAACTGTTACTATATGAAAATTCAACCAAATAAATATGTTGGTCCCAACTTCCCTGATAATCCATCGAGCAAGCACGTAACATATCCTCCAATTTCTGAATTGTTCGTTCTGATTTCCCATTTGATTGAGGATGAAAAGATGTACTAAAATTTAATTCAGTACCCAACGATTTCTGAAGGCCTTTCCAAAAGTTAGAAGTAAACCTGGGATCACGATCAGATACAATGGAGAGGGGAACTCCATGAAACCTGACTATCTCTTTAACATACAACCGAGCAAGTTGATCTAGAGACAAAGTATCTCGAATAGGAAGGAAATGAGCAGATTTATTCAATCGATCAACAATAACCCGGATTGCATTATTACCTCAATATGTCTTTGGTAATCCCACAACGAAGTCCATGGATATATTTTCCCATTTCCACTCTGGTACCGGTAAAGGCTGAAGCATCCCTTTTGGTAACTGCCGCTCTGCTTTAACCTGCTGACAATTCAAACACTTCATAGTAAAATCAGCAATATCTCTTTTCATTCCATCCCACCAGTAATACTCATGAAGATCTCTGTACATCTTATTACTTCTAGGATGAACTGAAAATGGGGAACCGTGAGCTTCACATAACAACTCATTCTTCAACTATGAATCACAAGTCACACATAATCTCTTTCCAAATCTCAAAACACACTCATTATCAACGTTAAATTCGGGAAACTTACCCTTCTAAACCAACTCTACCTTTTTCTATAACTCACTATCTTCTTTCTGCACTTGCTTTATTCTGTCTTATAGAGATGATCTCACTGACACCTGATACAAAACAGAAGAATTTTCTACACCAAAAACATCTATGCCAAAGTTTATCAAATCAAAAACCAAAGGATCTTGTTCCAAACGTAACATTGTTAATGAAGCATTACTTTTTAGACTCAAAGCATCATCCACTTTATTTGCTTTTCCCGGATGGTAATGGACTGTGCAATCATAATCCTTGATTAATTCCAGCCATCTCCTCTGTCTCATGTTCAATTCTTTTTGAGTGAATATATACTTTAAACTTTTGTGGTTAGTATATATTTCAAATTTTACTCCATAAAAATGATGCCTCCAAATTTTTAAAGCAAAAACAACAGTATCTAATTTCAAATCTTGTGTAGGGTAATTTAACTCATGTGGTTTCAACTGATGTGAAGCATAAGCAATTACCTGATCATTCTGCATTAGGACACAACCAATTCCTTTCAACAAAGCATCATTGTAGATAACAAACTCACCATTTCTGTATGGCAGTGCCAAAACTAGAGAATTCACCAATCTTCTTTTCAATTCCTGAAAACAATCATCACATTCTTTTTTCCAGATAAACTTAACACCTTTTTTAGTTAACTTAGTCGTTAGACTAGATAACCGTGAAAAAATTTCAACAAACCTCTAGTAATAACCTCCAATGGCCCAAAGGCCTTAATTTTTTATTGATTTTTGATAATCCACCTTTCAAGGGGTGAGGTGGAACCCTTACAAGGCCCGTAGGAGAAAGTATTACATGGATCGTAGGCCTTAGATGAATTCATTGCCCGTAGGCTTCAAACATTACATGCAACCCAGACTAACTACTTGGAACTGCTCCTCCCTATAATCTTCTCATGAACCTCCAGTAATAACCTGCCAAACCAAGAAAACTACGAATCTCGGTTATATTTGTGGGTCTTGGACATTCTTCAACCACTTATTTTTAGCAGGATCAACAGTTATTCCATTTTTTAAAACAATGTAACCAAGGAAAGAAATTTTTTATAACCAAAACTCACACTTGCTGATTTTCCCAAATAGTTTCTTTTCTTTTAAGGTTTTCAAGACAACCCTTAAATGACTTTCATGCTCCTCTTTAATTTTTGAATAAACCAAAATATCATCAATGAACACAACCAAAAACTTATCCAAGAACTCATAGAAAATTCTATTCATAAGATCCATGAATACAGTAGGTGTATTGGTTAACCCAAAAGTCATAACTACAAATTCATAATGGTCATATCTAGTACAAAATGTTTTCTTCAGAAAATAAATTTCCTTTACTTTCAACTGATGGTACCCCGATCTCAAGTCAATCATCGAAAAATAATATGCTCCCTGGAGCTGATCAAACAAATCATCGATATGTGGCAAAGGATACTTTTTCTTAACAGTGATGTTATTCAATGCTCTATAATCAATGAAAAGTCTCATTGAATCATTTTTCATTTTAACAAACAAGACAGGAGCACCCCATGGTTATGTGCTAGGTTGAATGAAACCTTTATCTAATAACTCCTTCAATTGCTTCTTTAACTCTAAAAGTTCTATTTGAGCCATTCGATAAGGGGGTTTTGAAATTGGCTTAGCATCAGGAACTAAGTCAACAGTAAACTCAACTTCGCGATCAGGTATAATACCGGGAAACTCATCAGGAAAAACATCAAGGTACTCATTTATCACTAGAACATCATTAATCTGAACAGTTTCTTAATTTTCAGCAATATGTGCAAGGTAACATTCATTTCCATTTTTTACTAGTTTATCAGCTTCCTGATATGTTATCAAAATCAAGGGTTCATTCTTGTACACAAACTATAAATATTTCTAAAAATAATCCTCTTTAGCTCTGCAGTCAATATTATCATGATAAACAGAAAGTCAATCCATGACCAAAATAACATCAAACTCTACTAGAGATAAAACAATAAGGTTTTTAAGTAGGTTCGTTCCACACACAAGGATAGAAAGATTCTTATAATTTCTTTTTGTCTCAAAATTTCCTCTAGGTGTTTTTACCATAATTGCTATATTCATATCTTGAGATGGAATTTCCAATTTACTAGAAAACTTCTCAGAAATGAAATAGTGTGTAGACCCTGAATCAAACAACACATTGGCATAATCTGAACAAACAAACAGTGTACCTGATACTACTTTGTTTGATGGCCCAATATATATTAAAGTAGTTGCAAAGGATTTCACCACCCCTTTTTTCTTGTAGTATGGCTGCTTTCCCTCAGTTGAGTTCTTCGCTGGACACTCATTTGCATAATGACCCATTTTATTACACTTAAAACATCTTACTGATGGCCTTTCGTTGTCTGCTTGATCATCTTCCTTACATTTACGACCAATATGACCAGACTTACCACACCGGAAGCACTTTCCAAACTTTGATAATCATTCTCCAGGATGATTTTTATCACACTTCTCACAAGTTGGATATTTAATTTTCTTACCTCTAGGCTTCTTTGATGAATTATTTCCCTTTTCCTGCCAACTGGACCTCTTATTCTATTATTTGTCAACGAACACCTTATCATCGGCAAACTCTATTTCCACCTTCTCTGCACATCGAACAAGTTTTTCATAACTTTTGAACTCACTAGAGGCTAATGCTCTTCGATATCGTGGATTCAGTCCTAAGTAAAATCTATTTATCTTACTATCAAGATCTCGAATGAGATTTGGAGCATACCTTGCCAATCGAGTGAATTTCTCTTCATAAGCGGCCACTGAGTCATCCTCCTGCCTTAATTCCATGAATTATTTTTATATTCTAAGATGAACCACCTTAGGAAAATATTTCTCAAGAAACATACCTTTGAATTCATCCTAATCAAGAGAATCAATATCCTCACTATCCTTGATATTTTTCACCATCGACCACCACTGATCAGTTTTACCTTCAAAACGGTAAACAATTAGACTAACCATTTGATGTTTTGAACAACCCATGACATCAAAAATACTTTCCAGTGTTTTAATCCACCCTTCTGCTAGCACCGGGTCAGATAATACTCTGAATGATGGAGGATTTTGCCTCATGAAATGCTCCACTACTGACATGTTCCTATGTGGTTGATCTGGCTGATCTCGTGCATGGATACCACCACCATTTATATCCTGAGTCAATTGTGTCATCACTGCAGCAAACTGTTCAATTCTGATTCTGACCATCTCAGGTTGCTGATTTAAAAGGTTGTCTTCCTCCTGATGTCTTCCAAACATAGCTTCCCAATTTCCTCTGTGGAAAAACATTCTGAACATAGAAATATCTTAGGTGAAGCAACATGGTAATCTGTAAATGCTATATGATTTCAATATTAACATAAATTACTTTATGGATATTAATTTAACAATACCCTAACTCCTAAAGTTATCTAAACCGACCTATGATACCAACTATAAGGACCCAGCCTTAAAACATACATAATCAGGAATTAAATGAATAATTCACATTGAGTATATTTTCATGTTTAGAGTTTTAAAGAATTAGTCCATAAATATTACATTTCATTTCAAAAAAAAATACAAAGTATACACTTCTACTAAGTTTCTTTTTTTTTTCACAAAATAAGAACTCTTGAAAAAAAAGAGTCATTTCTAGTTCTATGTTTAAGACAGCATGAATTTTACTTGATCCCATCCTGGACCCTATTCCACATTATTTCCTATGAAAAACATTTTGAAAACTTGGGATGAGCATAAAAAGCTCAATAAGGGATACACAAAGAAGGAAAACTGTTAAGTTTTCAAAACAAAAAGTAAACCATGAATACTTTAACATAAGTAACACTTTTAACCTTTATAAAGTAGTAAATACTCTTCACTGAATAAAAGATCACAACATAGCCTTTTTTAACCAAAATATTACCATAAAAACCATATAAAGAACACAAAACATATAAAGGTAACTTGGGACATAAACATATTTAAATGGAATAACCATACGGTCAACTTCCACACATATCACTAAATGGAATAGCCATATGGCCAACTTCCATACCCAATGCATTGGTGGTTATATCGTACCCACCCATCCTAGTATTCACAGAACCACCCATCATTTGGTTTATCACGTAACCACCTGTCAAATGTCCAAGTACCATTATAAAATCATAAGACATAAAACAAATATAAAGGAAAGAAAACATTTCCACATTTCAATCACAATATATCACTTAAATATGCTGGCATAACAAATCCATTATCAAAACCATTTTCAATACGAAAATACATAAAATATTATATGGTATTTATTATCTTTTAAAAACATTATGGCTTATTGAGGAATCCAAAGATCAAATAATACTCGCGGTGGTGGAAAAGGTCATTGTCACCACTTACGTTAAAAAGAAACATACTTTTTGTCGTTTAGTAAAATGTTTCATAGAAAAATATTCCCTTTGAAAAATCAAGGGTGTTTATACAGTGTATAAAATAAAGTCGTGTATTAAAACAAAATATGTCTCAATGAAAGAAGATTGAGATGAAGTCCCTTACCTCGTGTTCGACTTGAATCAATCGTTCTTTAATCTCCTGAATAATAAACTAAAGTTAATTTATACTTGCTTAAGAACCTTTTTAAAGTTTATTATTCCTTTTATATCACTTATTACCATGTTATAAACATTATATAATCATTTAAGTTAATAACGTTCGTTTTGTCGATATTTGGTACTTGAGTCAAAAATGGACTTCTTGTAATTACATGTTGTTCATGTGGTCAAAGTTTCATTATATACAGAATGATATTCATGATTTTGATATCATATATATCATATATATCTAGTATATACATGTATTTATAATAGTACATAACATTTAGAGGTAAGAAATGAAATGCACCATTCATGGAGACGGTAAGTCGTACGTACGCATGAACGCTACTTCCATTTCTATTTCATATTTAATGGAATTAAAAAATAATAATACATATTAGTATTATAATTACATTATAATATCATATATAATATCATTAACTCCATCCTTTATACATCCCAGATATGGCATTAACGAGTCATCTCACTTTGAGGGGGCGGTAGTCCGCACTTCCTCAAATGAAATTATCGCGTTTACCCATAATGGAAACCATAAATGTATGCTATAAATGGAAATTACATAAGAATAAAGAAAACATAAACATAATATATATCATATATAAATACAGTGACATCATAATGTCCACCATGAGAGGCGGTTGGATATATTTTAACAATCATCATTTCGTGAGGCGTTAGTTTTCCAACCACTGAAACATTATGTTCTTCATCAATTAGATGGAGGTGTGTGTAAGTGTAGTTAGAATAATTTTCATAAAAACATCCTAGTATATTGATTATATTGGTTTTGTTACAAAAGAAATTAATAAAAAGAGTTTAGGGGTTGGAGAAGTAAAATAAAAGAAAACAATTTAAGAGAAACTGTTAGCTTTAATTTGGGTAACTCCATTTGGCTTGAACCAAAGGACTTCTTGAAGTGCCTTATTCCTAAGGTAAGGATTATAGGTGGAAGAGAGGGATTTAGGGAGATTAATTGGTCAGATTTTGGACAATCCTAAAGGCATGAGAGGTGTGAGTAATTGGTTAGAAGTGGTCTCCTTTTATAAGGGAGAGGAGGGGCTCTTTAGGAAAGTGTGAACATATTATTTCATAATATAATGATATTCGGTTTCAAAAGGTCCAAAAATCATTAGAGTCTAAGATAATATGACTCATGGTCTAAATAAAATCATCCAATAGTAATTGGATAGGGTTTGGATAATATTTTAATATTTATAATCTTATTTATTTAAATGATTTATTAATGAGGTAAATAGTGCATCATTATTATGTCATAAATAATTTAATTTATTTGTTGTCTAAAAATTATAAACAAATACCATGATGTATAAAATATTTTTATATTTCCAAGGAATATTTATAGTCAAAAATATTACTTATATAACACCATATAAAAATTAATTTACTAAAATATTTTTTTTATGTCATTTTTTCCATTACATTAAATTAATTAAGCTAAAGTGTCATTATCTTTCATAAGTGGCTCCATGGGGTCCCAAAATCGACCCAAAGATGCCCATGGTCGGCCATTACTCATCCAATAAGGTTATTAAAAGTGTTAAGATAATTTTTAATTATTATAATATTCTTTTTACCTTGAATTACCCTATTTACCTTTAACCGTGGTAAATAAAAGTCAAAAGTTACTATTCACCAAAAAATTATTTTCATATTATTGAACCAAATTTTAATTACTAATAACAACCATGTATGTCGGATTTTCAAAATTCAATTCACAGAAGTGGTAAAATTTCATTTAAATGAAAAAGTTAGTTTTTTTAACTACTACTAAGTGGTTTCACTATTCATCAAAAATTGAAGTTTTTCAGAAAAATACCAAAAATTCAGCCTAAGATATATTTGATATTACAAATTCAATAATGATGTCTATTTTTATAAATTCAAAACATAGAATTGGAATTAATTAATTTAAAATTAATTCAGGTTGTTAAAACAAATAGCGTGTTTTTAAGAAACAATAACTATCAAAAGATTGACCCTTGTTTATGTCCAATTTCAAAGTGAAATTAATTCCAATGACCAAAATAGGATTAAATGGTAAAAATTTATTCTAATTACACTTTAAAACCAATTAAAAATATAATCTAACCATATAAATAAATTATATTAAAACCCAGTTTTGAATTAAAATACAATATTTTCACTTTTCATTAAAAAATGAACTTTTATCGAAAAAATGCCGAAAAATTACACAAAGTAAATTTTGATTTCCCCATTCTAAATAAGGATTTTATTTGGTCAAATATAATTTATTAAATTGACCAAAACTAGATTTAAGAGGGTTCTCTATTAAAAGGTGGTAAATCATCCATTTAATGTAATTTATGCTTAAAATTAGATTCATTCACATTTTAAGCCTCTAACTTTTATTGGATAAATGTAAATACATTTAAAAAACATATATAATCATATTGTAGTTAGTTTTGTTCATTCCCGCCAATACATTGGCTAGGAGTTAACTATCATTTAAAATAACATTATTATATTATTAGTATGCAACGTAAGATTTCAAAGAAACTTGTTGTTGTGTATCAGGTATGCTGTCGAACATAGAAACCCCTTTAAAGTAAAATTAATATTTAATTAAAAAATATTAATAAATATGAAATATTTATTATTCTTTATTTACCTGGGATGTTACATATGGTGTTAGTATTTAGTTAAAAGCATGTGATTCCTATATTGACATGCTCATAGCTTGGTATGATCAATACACATTTAATAGTATAGTATTCGAAGGAATGACTCGAGGGTGGTGACCTCATTAAGAGTTAAAATACATAGAATTTCATGGATTTTGTTTCATTTATTTCAAAAATGGATGCTTTTTGGAATTTATGTTATCACTCAAGAATTATTTGTTTTCTATCCATGTCATTTTTTATGTTCAAAAATGAAGGGTAATGGGCTACGGTGATTGGTAAATCATTTAGATAGTGTGAAGACAAGGATGATCCAAACATGGGGAGAGGGACGTTGGTCGATAGTGTACAACCCTCACGTGAGAAGTGTTGTGGGGGTACAAGACCAATCATTGGATGGTCATTTTATATTTCTGATATTGGTGGATAAATCTAATTGGGTACCACTGGATTCCTCTTTGAATGCAAACTTTGGGTTTAGTTATAGATTTAGGTGGAGTCCAAGTTTAAGCATCAGGCTCGGGTTATCTTGGTACAATATGGATGTGTGAAACGAGTTGAAAGTGAATCAGTTCCCATAGTAGGGTACGATGGGGTAAATGAATAGTGGATTTTTTTCTTGGAAAAGGTCATCGAAATTAGAATGCATTTTTTTTGTGAGCATACTCAGAATGATATTAGGATTTATTAGAATAAAGGCATTGGGAACGGGTTTTAGTGATACATCAGTGGTAGAAACCGGTCATTTTTAGGAATAGTCGTCTAGAGGTGGTTTGACTTATGTTCTCTCATATAGTAAAAAAATGTTAGTGAGGAATAAATTTGGGCACACTGATGGTATGAGATGATTGTAGTTCAAGTGTCATCCATGGCCTTTCAAGGAAAATTTGGTGCAACCAGGTTGAGCTTGGTCAAGTGGAATTCAGCCATTTTGGATCAAAATTAAGGAACCAGAGTAGTATCCTTATGTATGATCAGTTTTAGAGAGTTAAGAAACATACTGGTAGAATTTTTAGGATTCTAGGGCTGTGTTTTAATAGGAAATTCCAATGATGTAGCCACTATGGATCGAAATTGGCCATTAAGAGCAAGAACCTATGGTGGGGAGTTCCATGAGGATGGGTGATGAATCGAATGATGATGTGAATTTAATTCAAGTTATATCATCTCATGTAAGATTCATCTTAATATTTCAATGGTGGTTATGAATGGCAGATCATGTTTTGATGGGTTATGCACCGAATGTTTAAAGTGGCACTTTAGAAGCACATTGAGCATTTGGAGATAGAATGTGGTCATATGAGAAGGAATTCACGACCGAGGTAAGTCAGGATGATCATTCGGATTCCCACATAGAATTTTTTGGGATGATAAGTGTTAAGGTAGATAGTTTTTATGATCACATGTCCATAAAAGTTGAAATTTTTGGAAGGATTTTGAATTGCCAATTACTGGAAGGTTCAATTTTTGATTGGAGATTCATAATGTAATTCTGAGAGTTTTAATTCTTTAAAGTGATGTTTTTAGACATGGAATGGAGTTACTTAGAGGTTTTAGATGTTTTAGGTTCACTATAATGGTTTGTATCCAAGATTTTGTGTTTTTGTAAAGTGCATTATATGGCGCACGGTTAGTGTTAACCATTCATCCTAACCATGAAACCCAAAATGTATAGGTGTATAGGTTTGGAAACCATTTGTAAGGTCAAGGTAAAACCATGAGGGTGTATGTAGTTAATTATAAACATTTCACATGGTTTGAACATGGTCTGTTAAACCATGTGTTGTGCATGTGCAAGGTGTTGTGCCTTTAGTAATGGGGGTTCATTGTTGTCGCATGGTTTGGACAACGTGCATCTAAACTAGGAAACTCATTAAGAGAGGGAAATTTATCATTTTCCACGCCTAATATTTTAATAGGTTAGACCCATTTTTCTCTAATTTTCCTCACTTACATGATCCAAATCCACTCTCCCTTCCCTCTCTTATTCAATCCCATTTAAGGGGGTTTTCTTGGTATATTTTATGATCTTTTGTGGTAAAATCTTACCTCTTCTAGTCTCTATTAATCTTTTCCTTTCTTAATTTATAATTTATTTTTCCCATTTATGGATTTGGTTTCAATTACACTAGAGCATAGTGGAATCAAATACCAGTGATGGAGATTTTTATCTACCTAGGAAGAGGGTGACCTAGGAGACTGTCTGTACTTCACCACGTGTCATTTCAATGAGGTATGACCCCATGTTCAGTTTATAAAGATTGAAAGCTTAAATTAAATTGTATGGGTTCTTTTTTTTCTTAGGGATAATTCCAAGTTCAAGGTTGGGGATGTGTCATGGGTTAATATAAAGTGTTTGGCCATGGTTCTGATGCAATGGGATCAGATAGGGAGGTTTTGGGGATTATACCTTTATAAATAAAATTTTTTAATTGTTTATAACTTGTTGAAATTAATTAATTGATTATAATTTTATTATAATTAATTAATTTTTGGTGGTTTGGTTGTGATACAGAACGTCATATGTCTCAGATGATCTTAGAAAGGCCTTGGCACCTACTGTTATCACTTTGAAAATAATGGAAAAATTCTTATGAGGTGGGTGGTCTTTCATACCTGCCCTATGGTATTTTAGATTTGTATGGTGGATGTGAATTCTCGGGATCTACCTTGATGTTTATTTCCCATACTAGTTTATGTTAATGAAATTTTTAATCAAATTAAATTGGTTGATTATGATGGATGGACGCTAGGGGTCACAAACAGCCCTTGTGTACTATATTGTTGCCTTGGAACCTGATGGATGAGGTTAGAACCTTTGGGACACCGAGTAGTCTCTAGATCTTTTAGGGGTTGAGGTTGTACCTAGTGAGGCATGTCAACCCTTGGATAATACCAGGTGGATAGACCTTAGGAAGACTGATACAAGGTTGGGTAAGTAGACCGACCCAGAGTGCCCTTAAGGACCTAGATAGGCCATGATCCATCTCTAGATGGTTTCCTTAGTATAAATTCCCCATGTAGTTGTAAAGGTCACACCACCTTATTAATGATATAGTGGGACATGATGTCTTGGTGTGTCGGGTGTTGACCTGAGACCTTGAATGAGACTAAGGACCCCTGTGACGGTACCTATACTATACTAAGGCTGAGGGGAACTAGTTGGGTTCCCTATCAATATACTAACCCTGAGTGGGTACATTTTACCATGGGTAATGATAGTTTCGGGTGGCACATTGAACTCAAACCGATGTGTAGGCCTAAGGGGCTGTGGGAAGTCATGAGAAAAGGTTTCACCCCAATATATGTATTTATCAACATGGACACTAAGGCTAGTGATATAATAATTTAGGTTTGAGTGTTTGTACAATCCTATAGCTTCATGATAAGTATAAATATTTTAAATAAGTAAAATTTTAATTGGATAAACTTATAAAATTATAAATTAATTTTTAGTACTCGAGGGACGTATCACCCTCAACTACCTCTACGGTTAGGTTACATGGTTGCCTAGGATATGATGATACCTATATTTTATAATGGATATTATTTCCTCATAAATAATTAATGTAATTAATTAATATGATGTATATGGTTAACTACAATTTAATGTTTTATTTTAAAAAGTTAGTTATTGATTGTAGAAACTTGGATGCCTGGTAAATTTAGGATTAAATATCAATTGTTACCATTACTAGAATGACTATAATTTCTGGTATTCCTCCCTAGATCAATAACCATAGGATGTTATTGAGTGAATCTCAAAAACCATTCCAAGTAATGTGTATCCTAGGATTCCTATCCCACTATATCTAGGTGATTCCATAGGTTTCTAGGTGGCTGTATTTTTTTCCAAGAACTAGATGCTTATGACATCCCCAATCCTGATGATGATTACTTTGATTAATTCCTAGGATACTCCCAAATATTGGGTGGATACACCATGATTGCATTGCCTAAAGTTATCTAGGAATATGATAATGCACCAATAATTATTTGATACTGAGTTATTATCTTGTATCAGGGGGGTATTCCTTATATATTTACTAAGTTATATCCCCCTTAGTAATTTATTCATGTTTTTAATATATGATTACCTACAGACTAGGACCTAGGAATCTAACATTGAGATGGAATAGGGAATGTTGATAAATCGTCTGGGTACCACTATATAATCATTGTTTTAATGGAATTACTAGGATTCCTATGATCCGAATTGATTCCTTATTTACATAACTAATAGATAATACATAGGATTATATATTATATTTGTTGAAGGCAAGTATTGGTGATCCTCAAGTCTAGTACAACTATCCCCCTATGGTGATTTAGCCTACTTAGATATATTCCAGTGCTAGACAAATAATTTATGGTCAAACTAGGGTAGAAATCAATCCCTAGGTATAAAATTGTTTAATTAAATTATTTCCAGTAGATAAATGTTTTTATTATTTTTTAGTATATTAGGTTTCATACACATACACTTATTTTACTGGCTATGTGCGATACTATGTTAGTAATGCCCTATTAAGTTCTATACTCACACCCTTCTTGGGTTTCCATTGTACTTTGGTACCCAATATGGAATTTTCATGGTTATAGGAATAGGTTGTCCTAAGGCTCAGGACTGATCGAGTAGGATGGATCATATGTTTACATGAAGCTTGTTATATGGTATGACTTAAGGTGGGTAGTTGTATCACCCTTGGTTTTACTTAACAAACCATTTTTTATGTAATTTAAGCTTATATAATTATTTAGTTATGTTTTGGGAGGTTTAGAGAGGTTTTGGAATGTTTTGGAGGTGTTTCGGGAGGTGCATGGTTTGAGCACAGTTAGTACAAACCATACACCCCCTCCAGGAAATGATGTAGCCTTGTGGTAGTGGGATAGTAACACCACACGGTTGGTTCATCGTTTGGCCAAACCTTGTGGGTTCCCAAGGGAAACCATGTGATCCACTTTTCTTGAGACAGTAGCCATGAACATTTGGTGCATGGTTTGGAAAAACCATACATCCAAACCATACAGTTGTTTGGTGTTTGTCTAGTATCCCATTCATGGTTTGCGCATAGTTTGAAAAATAATGTGGCCTAACCGTTAAATGTATTTTTAATTCCCTAAAAATATTGTATCTAATCAAAATTAAGTCCTATAATCCTCTTTATCCACCTAATAATCCAAGGACTCGAACAACTCTCCCTCCCTAAGCTTGAGAGATGATTCCCTTTGATCCAAAATTGAATTTTAGGAAAATTGAAGTACATTAGAGATCCAAATTTTTTGGTAAGTATTCATTATTCCCTGTTATTCTTATATTTATTATTATCCTCTCTCCCAAAACCGTAGATATAGTCTTTTATGGATAGATATATGTTCCTTGATAGGAATCTTGATGATATACTATTAAATATATTGAAGGAAATGTGTGGTGTGATGGGATCTAGAAGATATAAGTATCATTCCTCATTTTCACCATCCATTGAGAGGTAGTTGGATTCTCTCTCATATCCACTTTGAATTAGAACTTTAAGGCTTATTTTTTATCAAAAAAAATTCTTGTAGTAATTATGAAATACTTGTGTGATTCTTGATGGAAACCCTTTTGGGTAATGGATTTGGGAACCGTGTGAAATTGAATGGTTTTTTGGAAATACTTTAGTGATAATTTTAAAATGATGATTTTAAAATTATGGTTATTTTTGTGTCCCATTTGTTTGATTAAATGTTTTCAATAAAATATGTGGTTTATGTGAAATGTTATTTCATGTTATTTGACATATATGGTTGTCATGAGTTCATTTCTTTTGATGTGTCCCTGAATAAGGGGCGTGTATCATTAGGTAACAAGGATGTGACATAGGATATGTGGTGTGTTCCATTGGGGAATAAGGAGACTGGACACCTAGTAAAGACTTGGTGGATGGATGGGAGACTAGTAATGAGTATGGAACCTTCACTTGGAATGCATGTGTGTGTGTGCAAACATGTAATGATTATTCCAAATCAATGAGAAATGTTTTAAATGATTTGTTTATTTTTTTTCATGGAAATTGTTTATGGTTTTGATATAAACTATTTTTAAATTCTTTCAATTGTCCTAAACAATTCTTATCTTAGTGGAATGTGTTTGGAAGTCTTTGGGGAAATATTACTGAGTTTATACTCACCCCATGCTTGGTCACTTTGGTGAATTTGAATATTTCATCTATAGGTAAATTGGAAAAGTCAAGGTATCTCATTTACTTAGTTATTATTCTTGATACCGTGGGTGAGGCATGTGGAGTTAGAGTTTAGAGATGGTTGGGAGATGTTGGTCTTGATGGCACCTTAGTGTCTTTGGGTTTATTTTTATTTTAGTATTTTCTATTTTATTTATTTATTTTCATTGGTACTCTGAAATTATTTTTATTATTGGGTCTAACTTTTTTTATTGTTTATTCATGCATCATATAGAGGATTAGATGTTTATTTTTTATATTATTTTGGCGGTTTATGTTAAAAAAGGAAAATCATCTCCCAATATATTTTGAATACCTTGGTATTTATTACCAACATTTAGTGTCTTGGGGATGTCACCTGAGGCCAATAACACCACCACCTCTTATCAAGCCAATGAGAAGGATGGGATGTTAAAAATTGTATCAGTTTTGTTTGGTCCTTGAGCTATAAATGGTATCAATTTTTTTTGGATCTTGACATGGAAATTATATAAGTCTTGGTTAGTTTATCTATCTATTTGGGATAAAACTTTAAATATAGAGCATAAAAAGATTCAGCTAATATTTTTATGCTGAAATTCAAGCTACCATGGTGTTTGGGTAAAAAATTATTTTTACACACTTCTAGATGATTCGTCACCTCATCGCTATGGGTTTAGCTGATGAGGATTGCATGTCCTTAATTGATAGTAAAGAATTACAACTTGGAGTTCTTTGTTCATTATATATTGAGTTGCTTATAAAAAAATTTTGAAAATTATTTCAAATGGTTGGAATTTGAAAATAAGGGTTTTGGTACACATTGATATGCTAATTTGGAGTTTATAAGACTTCAGTTTCTAATGGGTGATGATTAAATGAAGTTTTTTCTAGTTATAGTGAATGTAACTAGCTAGGAATCATAGAAATCAACTGAAAGTGGTTGTTAAAAATGCGGTTTCACCTGAACCATAGGTGAACTGATATCTGGTCCAAATCATTGTCCAGACTTTTTAGGCCATGGATAGGGGTAATTGGAATGATGAGACTCAACAAGTAAACCATTTGGTTAGATTCTAAAAGTAAAACCTGCCCACCTTTCAGGGGGATTATTAACTAGAAAAATAATAAGTATTATTGAATATGATGAATCAAATATTCGATTTTATTGGCACACCAGTTGATTTGAAAGTAAAGTTGTAAACATATATGTTGGAGGATCTATCACGCCAATGGTGGGATTTAGATATTCAAGATAAAGTTGACCAAGGAATCATGTGGGATTATTTTGAAGAATTTTTTGAAAAACAATTATATCCTCACATGTTTAGAATTTCTATAACAATACACTTCTTCAGTTTGAATAAATATAATCTATCATTAATAGAGTATGTGGTTAAATTTATGAATTTAGTCCACTTTTCCTTGTAAGTTTCTACAATTGTGTCCTTAAAATCATGCATTTTTTATTCAGTGTTGATATCATAAATTCAATCAAATATTTCTACTCTTTTTTTATTACAGACTATAAAGAAATGGTCAATAAAGAGATAGTGGTAGAAATGTATATCTTAGAAAGTATAGTTGGAGGGACCATGTTTATTCCTATAGGAATAGGTGTAAATTAAAATTATAGGAATAATAAGAAGAGGGACACCTTCTTCCAAAGTGATGGGGCACCTGAGAATCATACCATGGGATTAGTAAACATTCATCCTCATTCAAAAAGTAATTTGGGATGTTTTCAATGTGGTACTTTTGAGCATATGAAGTGAGATTGTATGGAATGACCTAGATCTTGTCACAATTGAAATCATATAGGAAATATTTAGTGTTATTATCATAGTGCTCTAAGTTTTGGTGTTAGAGAAACATCTCATGTTTATTATACATCATATTCTCCTACTGAATGATCTCAGTAGAATAACTCTCATTATAATAACTGAGCGAGCTAAGGTGATTCTAGGAACACCATCACTCCTCGACCTATGAAATCTCATCAAGGATATATTTAGAGAATATTGAGATATAAAGGTAAGTGGAATGGGACTTTTGGAATTTGTGGTTCAAACAATATATTATCAATTAGTAGTTATTACTTTGGAATCTAGGGATGAGATCATAAATATATTTTTTCCAACTATAATTGATCAATTTCCTGGTTTTTTTCCTAAAAATTCCTTATGGTTTCCACCCAAAATAGAATGGTAGATTATGATTGATCTAATATTTGGGAACAATCCAATTTCACTTCTATCTTATATGATGGGGCCAAAAAATTGAGGGATTCAAAAGTTTAGTTGGAAGAGTTTGAAAGTAAAAGGTTTATTCCACCAAGCATATCATCATGGGTAGTACGAGTTCTTTTTGTAAACAAGGTGGATAGAACTCTTAGGATTTTTGTATATTATTGTAATATTAAACAAGTTTTGATAAATAATCAATATCCTATTCAAAGAATTTATGAAACATTTAATCAATTGAGGGGATCCTAACAGCTCTATAAAATTGAATTATGTTCAGGGTTTCACCAAGTATAAGTTTGGAATTATGACATTCTAAAGATGTAATTTCATATTCATTATGTCCATTATGAGTATGTGGTTATACCATTTGGCCTTATTAATTCACCAGTGTTTTTTAAGGAATTAATCAATCAGATATTTCAGAGGTATCTCGATTCCTTTATAGTGGTGTTCATTGATGATATTCTCATATATTCAAGGACTAAATTTTATTATGAGGAATACTTAGTTATAGTGTTGAGTACCTTACTGGAACAACTCCTTTAAGAAAAGATTTAAAAATGTGATTTTTGGATACAAAAGGTATGTTTCCTTGGTCATTTTATTTATAATAAAGGAGTTTTTATAGATCTTAAAAAGATATAGGTTTTTATATCATGGAAAATACTGAAGAATGTCTTTGAGATACGTAGTTTCCTAGCTTAGCCGGATACTACAGATACTTTTTTATGATTTTTCATGTCTTTTATCACTGATGAAGGCCTTGAAAAGTAAGGGAATTCATTTCTAATAGAACAATGAGTGCTATAAATCTTTCCAATAGAATAAGGTTTACCTCGCATCAGAACCTATCCTTATATTACTATAATTAGGACAGGGGTATGTAGAATACTATGATGCATTTAGATCTAGTTTGGGTTATATTGTCATGCATGGATATCATATGGTTTCTTATGGATCATGAAAGTTATGGGTCCATGAGAAATATTACTCAACACATTATTTGGGATTGGATTTTGTATTCCATGATTTTAAGATGTGGTTTCATTATCTTTTTGGTGATAAATTTATAGTGTTTTCATATCATAAGAGTTTGAAACAAATTTTCTCACAAAAATATTTAAATTTAAGGTAAAAAAGATGAATAGAGTGTTTTAAAGTGTTAAAATTTGACTTGATATGTACACTGGGTAAAGGGAACTATATTGATGATGCATTAAGTAGGAATTTATATAATCAACTAGATAAATAAGGTTTGGATCAGTGGAAGCTAATGTCAGTTATAGATGATATTCATTTGGATCGTGTATAGAAAGGTAATTCTGAGGTTTTATTTCTAGTCTATTTTGTTCATGATTTGGTTGTGCAAGTAGGGGATGTTCAGCAATATGATACAGAATTTCATCCCATGAATTCAAAACTCAATGTTGTGGAGACCATTAAGAGATGAATGATAGATGGGAGATCTATGTTGTGGTTTAGATATTGGATTTTGGTTCCTCAAAGTTATTAGGGACAAATTGTAAATTCCTACCATCATTAAAGATGGTTTATTCATCCTAGTATCCATAAAATTTACAATTCATTGAGAGCACAATTTTATTGGGCTAGCATAAGGGAAAATTGGTGGATTTTTTCTCGAGTTGCCTCACCTGTCAGCAGTTTAAGGTATAGCACTAATGGTCAGCTTGTATATTTCATTATTTACTAATTCCTATATGGAAATGGTAGAATATAGATATATATTTTATTAAGGGTCTGCCAATAATGATTAGGAAACATGATTCCATATGGGTGATTGAGGATTGGCTAACAAAGACATCCCACTTTATCCCTATTCATGAATATAATATGTTGGAAGACTTGTCCAAACTCTACATCAGAGAAGTTATAAAGTTTCAAGGTATACTAGTTCCAATTGTATATGTTCGAGACCTAATGTTTTTGTTGAATTTATGGAAATATTTATAGAAATCCCCTGGAACATAGGTAACTATGATCATAGATTATCATCCTCAAATGGATGGACAATCTGAGAGGATGATCCAAACATTAGAAGACATGGTCAGGGATTTTCCGATGGATTTTAGAGGCTCGTGGGAAGATAACATACCATTAGTGTAGTTCTCGTATAATAATAGCTATTAAAAATCAATACATATATCTTCTTTTTAAGTAGTGTATAGTCATCCATGTCATTATCCACTTTTTTGGGTAGAAACAGGTGAGATTTCAATTATCAGACCTATCCTTGTGAAATAAATAATGGATAATATTCAGATGATCATAAAAATAATGGAGATGGATCATAGTCATCATAAATCATATATGAACCATCATTAATGACTTTTATCGTTTAAGGTAGTTAATCATGTGTTCTTGAGAATATCTCTAAGGTTAGGGCATTGTCATTTTGGTTAATAGTGAAAGTTTTCTCCTTGGTACATTGGTCCTTTTGAGATAATTGAATGGGTTGGTGAGGTAGAATATTGGTTGGCTCAACCTCCAAGGTTCATTTTGGTGCATAATGTGCTTCATGCATCTTAATTGAAAAAGTACCAACCTGATACTGACCATGTGATTTGATGGGACCATGTTGATATTAAACCATATGATATGTTGGTTCATGTTACATTGCATATTGTGGATATTCAAGAGAAAATTTTGTATTGGAAAATAATAATTTGAGTGTGGGTTTTTTGGAAACATGGTAAAATTCATGAAGAGATAAGGTAGAATGAGAAAAAAATGTTAAAGTATTAGCATGAGCTCTTCTAAACCACCACGGTTTTTATACTTTCCATGGAAGGAAATACCAATGGTGAGGAGAATGTATCACCCCTAGTTTCAGGTTATTAACCCTTGTTTTATGTAATTTAATCTTATATAATGATTAAATTATTTTTTAGGAGGTTCATTATGGTTTTTTAATATTTTGGAGTTGTTTCTGTAGGTGAATTGTTTGAGCACAGTTTGTAAAAACTGTGCACCCACGTTAGAAAATCATTCAACCTTATGGTAGTATGATAGTATCACTACATGATTAGATCATAGTTTTTACAAACACTATGAGTGCCCAAGGGAAACTATATGATCCACTTGTCTTGATACAGTATCTATGCACAATTGGAATAAGGTTTTTCCAAACAATGCGGCCCAACCATGAGACTATCTGGTGTTATTCCAATATCTCATGCACAGTTGGCACATGGTTTGATAAACCATGTGTCCTAACTATGAAACTTGTTTTTAATTCCATAAAAATATTGGATCTAATTCAAATTAAGAATTTTAATCCACTTTAGTCTCTTAATAATCTAGGGACTTTAACTCCTCTCTCTCCCTAGGCATGAGAGACAATTCCCTTCAATACAAGAGTGAATTTTTGGAGAATCAAAGTGCGTTGTAGATCTAGAATCATCAATAGGTATTCATTATTCCCCATTCTTCTTATATCTATTTTTATCCTCTATCCTATAACCATAAATTTAGTTTTTTATGTATAGATCCATGTTATTTGATGGGAATCTTGATGATATATTATTAAATATATTTCAAGGAAGGTGTGGTGTGATAGAATCTAGAATATCGAAGTTTGGTTCTCCATTTTCATTGTTCGTTGAGATATAGGTGTATTCTCTCTCATCTTCACTTTAACTTATAACTTAAAGGATTAATTTTAATCAAATTATTTTCTTGTAATTATTATAAAATACTTTTTTAATTATTGATGGAAACCTCTTTGGGTAATGGATTTGAGAATTGTGGGAGAATTGGATGGTTTTTTGGAAAGCCTTTGGTGGTAATTTTAAAATTATGATTTTAAAATTATGATTTTTTATTCACACTAGTTTTTTAATGAAATGTTTTCAATAAAATAGCTGGTTTATGTTAAATGGTTTATCATGGGATCTATAATATATGGTTGGTGTGAGTTCATTTATTTTTATATGACATTAAATAAGGGATGTGTAGCATTGGGGTACAAGGATGTGACCCAAGTTATGGGGCATGTGTCATTGGGGTACATGATATTGGCCACCTAGTGATGACTTGGTGGATGGATGAGTGACCACTCATGAGTATGGAATTGTCACTTGGTATGAATGTGTGTGTGTATGGAAACATGGAATGGGTATGTTAAATCAATGAGAAATTTTTTAAATGATTTTTTCGTTTTCTATGTAAATTGCTTATGGTTTTAATATAAACTATCATTAACTTCTTTTAAATTATTTTATATCAAATATGCTAACTATTTCTTATCCTAGTGGTATGTGTTGATAATCCTTTGGGGAAAACCTACTGAGATTACACTCACCCCCTTCTTGGGAACTTTGGTGCATTTTCAGATTTGTTCTATCAATACATAAGAAAAGGAAAGTCATCTCATTTATTTAGTGATGCTTCTTGATATCATGGGTGAGGCATGTGGATTTGGAGTTTGGATCTGGTTGGGAGCTAATAGTCTTGATGCCACCTTAATGTCTTTGGATTCAGTTATATTTAAATATTTTCTATTTGATGTCTTTTGTTTCCATTGGTACTCTGATAATATTGTTACTTTTGGGTTTACCTTTGGTGGTACTTTTTATTCATTCATCGTATAGAGGATTGGATCTTTACTATTTCTGTTCATCTGGTAGTTTATATTTAAAAGGAAAAATCATCCCCCAATGTTCTTTAAAGCCCTTGAAATTTATTTCTAGCCTTTGGTGTCTTGGTCATGTCACTTAAGTCCAGTAACATCAACACCTCTTCTCAAACCAATGAGAAGGGGTGGGATGTTACATTAGTATAGACTTGTTCATTGATTATTTATTTATTTCCTTCATGTATTTATAAATGGCCCAATGGGTGATCAATGTTGTATGTATGTTATTTCTATTCATAAATTTACTACATTTCATCCATTATCACCTATTTATTATATTCTTCTTTCACTTACATATTAATTATAATGTATCATGTTTGTATTTTTCTAATGTTTTTCTTACTTTGATTTGAGGTGATAGTCTCCCCATGGTTACACCTTAGGACCTTACCACTGGTCAAAAACCTTTGGCGTATGGGGAAGCGCACTTGAGGCCATGTGGTGATCCTATCTAGTAATTTTTTATAGTAATATAGGTGGGGTGTAAAACAATAGGTGATACCTTTTAAGTATATGCTTCATATGTTTATGTGACCTTGTATTATTTGATGGGACTACCATTATAGTATTATCACAATGCAGTGTGATAGAATCTTTACTACTAGGAACCATGAAAATATCCTTGATGAGGTTTCATATCAAAACTACTTCTTTAGTTGTATAATAATCTATAATATACTTGGAATCTACTGTAGAATCATTAACCACTAGCTGTTTAGAATCTTATAGGTCACAACTCCTCTATTAAGTTAGAACACATGTCCTCACTATGATTTTAGATTATTTTGATATACCTATTAAATAAAATATTTATATCCCCTAATGACTAGTTCCCCATATACTCTATAGACTAGAAATATATCCTTAGTATGCCTCACATACTCTATGATAGTATTTATATTCATCTAATAGAGCTCACCTAGGTATGCTTGATATCTATCTACCATGCTCAAGGTATAGGCTACATAAAGTCTAATGTATATATAATAGATCAAATCACATATGCATAAGGAATCATGCTCATTTTTCCTCTCTCGCCTATTATGTTTGAGGACACATTATCTTATAGAAATTTATACCATGTGACATTGGAAAAAATCCCCTATTGGATTGTTCCATACTAAATCCCTTCAGTACCTTGTCAATGCATGTACCTCAAATTTTTCCAAGTACCTCTTTAAAATCTATCACAGTGGATTTTGATCCATAGAATGTAGGGTGATTCACCTAAGTCTTTCATGAAGAATCATTTATTTAACCATGTCTTAATTGAATATAAGACAAGTATATTATTTCCTATCATTAATATATCATAAACATATACCACTAGGAAAACAATTTCACTACCATTAAACCTATTATAGTCACAGAGATCACTCTAATTCATTACAAAACAAAATTGTCTTATGGACTCATAAAAAAAATTCTATGATCTTGATTCTTTCTTAAACCAACAAATGTAACTATATAAATTTCATTCCTTATTGGAATCCTTTTGAGTCACAATCCATTTTTTTGTGCTATATAGACATATTCCACACGGTTCTCATTAAGGAAGAATGTTTTAACATCCATTTTTTAAATCTCATAATCATGATAAGTTGATGTGTCAAGTATAATTTTGATTTTTTTTTCATGTAAACTGGTGAAAAGTTTCATCACATTCCATGACTTGATATTTCTTAAACCCTTTAGCAACTAGTCATAGCTTATAGGTATATTAACTTTATTATATATGCTTATCTTCTTCTTGAACACCCATTCACACCCAATTATATGTACATTAACTGAAGGATCTACCAAAACTCATAATTGGTTCTAGTATATGGAAACTATTTCATAATTCATGGATCTTTTAAACTTTGTAACTTCTGATATGCTTACCACTTCCTTATAATATAGAGATTCATTATCTTCAACGAGTAATTTTTCACCTAACTAAGTGACTATAAAACCATATATCTTTAGTTATATAAGCTATTTATTACTTCTATATAGTACTTGTGTCTTGGTAATAACTTCTTCTATAAGGTGTTGTGGAATTTATTCTTGTGATAACTCTTTCGTATCTTGAACCTAGACTTCATTTAAGTATATCTTTCTCCCACTATATCCTTTAGAAATGTTGTCCCTATCAAGGAACATGGCATGTCTTTCCACTATTAACTTTTTTTCTAAGGGTTTTTGTAGATAATATCCCCTTGTTTTTTTGGGATAACCTATACTTTTTTATTCGGGGTGCAAGTTCATTTCTAGAAGTGGACTTGAAAAATACTTTTCATTCCTACACATATAAATTTGACAACACATATTTCATCCTACACCATAATTCATATGGTATTATTATTTCTAAATTAGTAAGCACTTGGTTTGGTATGTGTGTTTTAGTTTATAATGCATGTCCCAAAAAGGATAATGGAAGACTTTCATGATTCATCATCAATATCACCATATCCAATATGGTTTAGTTCCTCCATTCACTGATATAATTCCATTATGGTGTATAAAGAGGAGTGAGTTGATATAGTATCACAAAATCCTTTAGATAATCGATAAACTCTTTGTTAATATACTCCCCAACATGGTCTGGGTAGAGTTTCTTTATCTTCTTAACATTTTTATTATATACTTTATTCTTATAATACTTAAATTTATTAAAGTATTCAAACTTATAAATCATTAATTATATATATATATCCATTTCTACTAAATTCTCACAAAAATTTATAATGTAAGAGTATTCACCTCTAACTTCAACTAGAAAAGGTCTACACACATATATATAAATTAATTATAGAAGCTTTATAACCCTTTCACCCTTTCCACTGAATATGGAATTGGTTATTTTTTCTTTCAAACAAGTATCAAATATATTCAAGGGTCTTATTTCAAAATAATCTAAATACCCTTATTGATATATATTTTTCAAATGATTCTAGTTTACATGGCCAAATTGGTGATTCCACAACTGGGTGTGATATCAGTCATTGGAATTTGATTCGTTGTTAATTTACAAAACTTTATTTTAATATTATATTGTTTAAATACCTCTATTTAATTTTTCCATCCCATAAGATATGTTATCTTTATAAAAGTAACAAATATTATTTTTGAACTTGAAATTAAATACATTGATTTATAAATTGGACATGTATATTATGTTTTTTGTTATATTGGGAATATAAAAAAAATTCATTAAAACTATAATTAAACTCGTTAGTAATATGATAAATTGATCTCCAAAATCCAGCACAACTAGTCTTGCTTCATTGACAACTTGATGATCCACCTCACCTCAGGAAACCTTCTTGAATATACTGGGTTATTATATATGGATAAAAATTAGAATACCATAAGTTGTATATAATACTAAATTTATATAAATAAAAATATTAAATTCAATAATAAACATTCCTAAATCTTCCCCTTACTTCTTCATTTAGTAATAGTCTTCCAGTGTCCTTTCTTTCCATAATCAAAACATATTACATCATTATTCATAGCATATCCCTTGATCTTCCACTTCTTTGAAGGGTGATGTAAAGGTTCCTTAGAATTGGAATTAGTCTTAGACCTTATCATCTTTCCTTTCACGTTTTTAACCATAATGATTGAAAGTTTTTCATGTTTTATATCATTATATTCCTAGAGAATCGTATTCAATAGATCATGAAGAGTCTTCTTGATATTGTTCAAATTACAATTCATAATAAAACTAGAGAATCTCTAAGGTAGTGAGTTGAGAATGAGGTTAATGAACAATTTTTTGGGAATCTTGAAAACCAAAATTTTCAAATGCTTAATTTCTCCAATAATATTGATTACATAAGGTCCAGCTTGTATGCATTATCCATGATTTCAAATAAAGAGTTCCTTGGAGATCTTTTACCTCTCTTGTCTTAATTTCTCCTGATAAAGATCATAGAGACAAGACAACATATTATATGAATCCATGTCTTTTTTGATTTGAATCTCATTATCCATGGATGATATCATGAGGTATTTTAAATCCAATGCATCATCCATGTGTTTCCAAAACATATAATTCTCATCCTCACTCACCTCCTTAGAGGCCTCAGTAGGAACTAGGGAATCCAATATGTAAAACTTCCACTCTTGGAATAGTATAATGCACAAGCACCTATAATACTCCAAGAAGTTAGCACTAGTTAGTATATTTTTTTCACTAGTATAGATTATATGTATAATGTCAAGGTTGTATGACACTCCATTTTTAAACAACAAATAAAGGAATGTTTTAGTACTTTATCTTTATTACCAAGTGTAAAATAATGAATTTTATTTTATTAGCCTCCAACTATTTTATAAAATCTAAATATCCATCACTATTAGATTTAGAATATACTATCATGTGGATATTCTAGTGGAAAGGATCCATAATACCATTCACATAACCCATGAAAGGGCTTGGTCAAATTATTTAAAGGTATTTAGGTAGGTAGTATTTCCAACTATATTAACTCATATTTCCTTGATCTATTGAGTTCACTCCTCAATACTAAAATACTATACTCCTATTTTCTCAAAACTTACCTCCAATTAATACCAATTATTACAAGGGAAACTAATATTGATATTAACTTGATTAATTTAACCCAACACTATCATTAGAGCTCCCCAATAAATGAATGTATCATGAGAATGACCAGACTAATATTTAAATCTATGATTCTATTCTAACTCAAGTAATGGAAAGAAATTTTTGATTTGATATTTTATTTGAGGAATTTTTTTATCTTTAAACATAAATATAATTTATTTTATGCTTTACATGATTGTTAATATTATGTGGATTTTACATAAAAAATTAACCATGTTATATAAAATAATGTATGCATAAATCATTTATTTTCTTTTATCTTTCATGATTGTTATTTATTTACTTTATGTGATAAAATTTAATCATCAAATAAATAATCATGAACTTCAAAAATAAAATAAATAATTGGTATGATCATGATATTTTAACAACTAATTGATTTATTAGGTGGATGATAAACTAAACTTGACCCAAGGGGAAGTAACTTCTTGAGACCAAAACAAGGATCGAGTTGAAGCACTTCTCATTTAACATTTTTATCTCCTTGGTTGGTTTAACATCAACTAAATCTCAAAATATCTCTTATCACTTAGATGTCCTTTTTTACATATTCTTACTCACTCACAGGTGAGGGGAACCAAGGGTTTTGGGTTATATAAATAAACCATGGAAACAGAGGCTCATACATAATATGGAGGAAGAAATGATATGCAGATCACCATATTTAATTTAATAATAAAATTATCACAAAATCCATGTAATAAATAATAAAATTAAATAAAAAACCAACACATAAATACTAAAATCAAGACCATGATCATCCACAACATGAAATGATTATTCATTTAAACTAGCTAGAATTCACCCATTTTATTCTTTATAAAGATTAAATCATTGAATTAATGAATTAATAATCTTATTATTTATTTATTTATTTATATTAATTACCCATTTAAATAGTACCAATGATTATTATCCACTGTAATTTTAAATAAATTAAATTAATAAATTTTAATTTAAAATTATTAAGTACATGACATGTACTGGAGGCGGAACGGTGTGTACCCTTTTAAATATGCTTAAATTTATTTCAATATTTTAACTATTTCAAGACATGTATATTCATTCTATATGGTGTTAAACCAATTCTTGTATGGTTCTTATCCTGTATTGTGTACTAAATTTTCATGTATTCCTACAAGGTGTGTTATTCGGTGGGTCAAGTGGTGTAGTGTGCACATCATATATGATCATATGGAAATCCTTGAATATACACAACATGTACCACTGGTGATTCTTATAAAGTATACTATGTGTATGAAAATCATACATATCATGCATTTGTGGAATGAATGTGGAAAATATTTTATTAAGAAATTAATTCCACATGACTCGCCAAAAATCACTCGGCATGTAATTTATGTTATAAACCCTATCACATAGCATGCACAGCTAGATACACATCATGTAGTTTGGTTTTTAATTAATTAATTTTTATTTACACATTTTTGAATCATAAAATATATCTTACTTAGAATATTCCTTAAAAGAGTTGAGCTACATTACATGGCATGTTTAGTCCACTACATAGTGTCTAATTCATTAATGCACGCTACAACTACAAGACTATAGGCTCAGTGTGTAACTTGCACATAATTTCTCAAGTTACACAGTATGTACAGACCACTAAATTTCATGTACTTCACATGATGTTGTTTTTCTTAGATAAAGGTCAATATTTATCTAGTAGTAATTACATTATATACAATCTTCACCATGTAAATTCTTCAATTTACATAGGGAAAAACTATGTGGGGTTATATGATGTGTATGAAATCTACACATAATGAACTCCTTATCAAGTTACATGCTAAATGGTGATCAATACATGGTGTGTAATGGAACTGTGTACCAAATCCCACATGGAATTACATAACTTGAAAATCCCACTATTTTGTGGTTTACCATGGATACACGATGTGTAATTTTTGGTTACACACCATTTACTCACATCACTCATCCAAAATTCTCAGCACCACTGGATGGGATCTTTAAGCAGTATTCATATGTTCTTGGAATATTCTTTGTTATATGAAACTAAATGATCATGTTATCTTGACTTTTGAATTAAATAATGAAAAAATAGAAATTAAAAAACTAATAATAAAATGCATAATCAATCAATAAATAATAAATAATTATAAATTAATATATGACCACACTAATACCACTTGAAGGTTCTTGGATGTAGTGGAAGTGGTTGGTCTTAAGACCAATAATTTTTTTCATAATTTTCATTGGATGAATATAAATAACTTGATTAATATAACCCTAGAATATTTATAAATAAATCTTTTCAAAAATGATTTATAATTAATTTATAATAATAATTACCTCGGTTTGATTATTCATTCATAATTTATGATCAATTAGGTAGCATATCTCATATAATCATTATGGTGAAGAATACAAAGTAAAATTCCTCTAGAATTATCCATTTGTGCTCCATGAATCTCAAAACATCGTTGTTCGAATTATGGGAGCTAGCATGAAAGAACCAAGTATCTTGAATTTTTTTTAATTGATCATAAAAAGAAGCCTTTGGATCTTAAAATAATTATTCTATTTCTCTATTATTATTAAGAGGGGGAGGAAGATTATCTCTCCATATTCTTGGGTGAGTTCTTATAATATTCTCTATGTCCTTGAGATATTTTTCTTAAGAGAATGTCTTATGCCCAATAATTCATGTAACCCTAGAAAATGATATAATGTGGATTATATATTTTAGGTTAAACAAATATTAATTTTATATAGTCCCTTTATTTAATATTTTATTATAAGTAAACCCCATATCAAATAATAATAATATAACTATTATTATATTCCATGATGTGTGTTAAATCACATATATTTAAATATCTTTTGTTAAATAAATAAATCAGTATTTATTTAAATGATATTAAAAAAACATATCATTTCCATTGAGCCCTTTAACTTGTACCAATAGTCCTCCTTATCATTTATCGAACCACAAATAATAAATTTTTATTTAAATAAAAAAATCATTACATTATTTTTTTAATAAATATTAAATATTATATTCACAAACTAGTTAATAAATATTTATTTAATATTCAAATAACATAAATATTCTAAACTCAAATATAACTAGTGATTGAATCTATATGCGGTATTCATAGTGTATTTCACAAATTTTCTCATGGTTTCATACTTGTAATAAAGGTTATTTAACATATTTTTTCCTTTATAAAGTGATGATAAATTCCATGTACTTTTGAAAATGAATATATGGCTCATTTAATGTGGATTTTAATGATTAAGGGAATTTGACCATGTTTGGGTCTTGGAATGGGTAAAAGTTTATTTTTTAAGAAATAT
This sequence comes from Viscum album, assembly GCA_963277665.1. Taxonomy (NCBI): domain Eukaryota; kingdom Viridiplantae; phylum Streptophyta; class Magnoliopsida; order Santalales; family Viscaceae; genus Viscum; species Viscum album. The sequence goes on from OY728120.1 coordinate 2,089,013,607, forward strand.
TCTAAATATAATGTTGTTTTGGTAACTTTTAAAATATTTTATTAAAAAATTAATTTCATCCTTTAAATTGTTTTATGTATGGGTTTCTATGATTTGTCCTTAAAGAACATTTTAAACAAATATTTCAGAGGTTTTCTCAAAAAATTTCATGACCCTAAATTGATTCCATTTCTTTTTTACTTCCTTATAAATATATATTTTATTTACCAAGGGTTGTTTTATATATTTTATATAATAATTTATTTTGAAATGGGGTTTTTTATTGAGAGGGTTTTGTAGGTGGGATGAGGTTTACCTGATTTGTTTGGAAATATATTTCTACAATGATCATGTGCCTTAATTGTTTTCTCACCTCCCTTTAGTTTTATCATGGTGACCCTAGGTAGCTAAGTAGAAGATTTGGATGAGTTTGAACCTAATTTAGATTGTGTGCTAACTAGGGATTGTGGTCCAATTAGACCGAGTGAGCTAACAAGGTGGATTTGTGACCCTAGGAGACTGTGAGAGAACTCAAAATTGTGAGGTTCACATATATTGGTTAGTGTTACAATAAGTCAATTCCATTATCATTAATGTTATATCCTATTAAGTTTACCTTTAAGACTAATATTATTTATAACATTACATAGGGGATTTTTATTTCCTTTTTCTTTGTATCCCCTTTCTTGATTGGAATATGTCACTATTATGTAGTTGTGTTTATTACTCATTGTTTATTATTGGTGTGGGGCCTTCTTGAGATGTTATTTATTATTATTATTTAATTTTTTTTATATAATGATGTAAAAATGGTGTATTTTAAGGTGTTGTTTTCAAAGGAAGTAAAAGTTTTTATTTTATGTTTTGATTTTTAAGAAAATATAGATTAGTTTTGTTCTAAAAAACATAAAGGTTTTCTCTTTAAAGTTTTAAATTAGTTGTTTCCAAGTACTTGGTTATACCCTTGTTTTAATTAAAGAGGGTTGTAAGTTTTTAATATGTGGAATGTTGTGTGATATTTTATTTTATAATCTTACATGTGAAAAACCTATTTTTATTACTATAGTTAAATCTCGCATTAATGAAATTTCATTTGAAAGGAATTTCATAAAATTTGTAGTGAAATCCTACTAGGCGTGTTTTTTCTCTCATCCTGCATACACACCAATTTGTATATCTAGTTCTTGTGTATTATTTTAAGTTCCATGATTATTTTCTATTTTAGTTTATATTCAAGTTATTTTGATTATGGATGGTATGGGATATGGTGAGTTACTTTGGTTTATAAGGAGCAGTTTGGTGGTGGTTCAATTTTGGTTTTATTTTGATGTTATGTATAAACCTTGTTGGATTAGATATTTTTTTTGTTTTTTATAATGTATGTAATGTTTTATTTATGTTAATTTTATGTGTTGATATAGTTCTTAAGTTATTTCATTATTACTTTTGTGAATTACTCTATTTTCTTATTTCATTTATATTGAAATAGTTATTTTATTTTCATGGAGGTCCAATGTATGGGTGCCCCATGTTGGATTCTTGGTAAAGTTTTAACTACTTGTTTAATTTTTTTTATAAGGATGAAATCATTCCCAAGTGTGTGTCCTTAATAACCAGGCACTAGTTTCCAGCCCATGTGTGTATGAATGAAATTTCCCTTCTTAATATATATGTGCATTGCATTTGGTATTTTAATATAATATAAAACACATGCACTACATAATATAAATAGATAACACTTTATTATATTAATTTTAAAATTACATTTAAACAATAAATATATCTATCATAATTGAAATTGTTACAATGGGATAATAAATATAGAGAAATAAAATAACTAGAATAGGGAAATTTAGATCATCTTGGTCTCCTAAAATAATCACACTTGTAAAAATTACTATAAAAAATACAAAATATTAGTAATCCAATTGAAATTTTAGAAAATAAATAATTTACAACCTTATAAGATATTTGAGTGAATGGTGAAGGATGTAAATTAGAGATATTTATGGTAAGTAGAAAACCAATATAACTATTGTAATAGTGATCTGATCATTAAGAATAGTAATTTGACCATTAAGAATGGTACCATGACTGTTAGAATAGTAACCTGACCAATGGAATAGTAAAATGATATTTGAGTACCTTATGGAATAAAATAATATTAGAAACTTATATCATAATACAATTAAATAAAAAATTTAAAATAGATATTTGATACAAAGAAAGAATAGTTATAATTTTAGTAAAACATATGTGTTTTATTTTTGTTAAAATATATTCTTATGAAAAAATTAAAATTTTGAAACATGATTTATTTTCAGGATAAAACACTATCTATTTGAATATAAATTATAATAAAATTTTATGAAATTATAAGTAATTTTTCTAAGCATCATAAATTTATTTGTGTCGTAAAAAATATAATTTTTTAATAAATAATAATTTTAATTAAAAAATTAAATTTATTATATTTATAGAATTATTTTGATAAATTTGATTTCATTTTTTGATTAAGCACGTCAAAATTAATCTAGGGTTTTTTTATTTTTCTAAAAATGATGAATTTTTGTGAATAGTTAATACATTAAAATATGGTATTTTACATTATAAGTTAAATACATGATAATTACATATGGGATGATATAAGAAACCATTATCTCAGCCTTACATGCACCAATTACTATATATAGTCACAATAATCTTCATTATTGGTAATCTTGAGTAAAAATAATAAACTAATGAATATTATATTCAAAACCACCCACTACAACAAAACCGTTGTTTAGCGGCGGTTGTTTAGCGGCAGTTTATAATAAACCGCCGTGAAACATTGTTTTTTTTTACACCCGACCCTTCCTCCCACCCTGACCCTCCTTCCCCCGCGACCCCGACCCCCCGCTTCCCCCGCGACCCCCGGCCCCCCGCGACCCCCGGCCCCCCGTGACCCCGGAAGCTGCACCATCTTCCCCTCTAGGTAGGGTTTTTTCTCCTTCTTTAGGTGTTATAACACTATCAATCAATTTAATTTTTGGATTCTATTCCTAAAATTAATTTCTTGCATAAGTGTGGCTCAGTAGAGAATCATATGTACATCTAGAGTAAATGTAATCTATATATATTTAAGTAGTTGGTTTTCCTTTCTTTATATTTGGTTTCTTGGTAAATTTATGTTGTACACATGTGTAACCCATGTTCAATGGGGATAGAGAATATACTGTTGAATGGGACTTCATTCTCATTAAATTATGATTGGTATACTCCTTAGGTTAGCAACAACACATCAGACACTTTCAAGTGTGTCCTTCCATGTAGAGGGAATGCAACCTTAAAGGACTAATTTGAAATGGTTTGAAAAAGATTCTATAAGCTGATGAGTTTTTAAATTCATGATTTTATGTCTTGGTACTGATGATAATTTTTAAAACTCAATTGTGAGTTTGAAATGATTATGGACACTAGATTCATGATCAAGAGGAATAATAAATGTGGTATATTGATTGATCAGAAACATGTTATTTCATTAAAGGAAACATAATGATAAAATGTTTGTTCATGCATATAACCTTTGAGGAAACCCTGATTCAAGGTTAAACTATGGTGGGGGATTTGAAATAATCAGAGAAAGCCTCAGTAATATGGGAATCATGGTTGGTTTATTATTACACATATGCAGTTGCACTAGATCTCTTCAAAGGAAGTCATCCATAGGTGGATTGACTATTCATTCAAATTTTTAGTTGTTTATGGTTGGATGGAAATCATACCAACAAATTCTATATGAATATGATGGGAGTGACTCAAGTATTATTAGTAATCACTTATGTCATCTTAGTGTACTCTTTTATTAGTTAGAATCATGCCATTATCTTTGCATCATCCAAGGTATACTGAGAGAATGTCAGTTATATACTAAGCTAAAGAAAGAAATTAAACACCCTTCTGGATTGATCAAAATACTCTTTTGAATTTACGCTCTGGGAGTATGGATAATTATAAAGTATTTTACTATCCTGGATGATTCTTTTATTCCCATGTAAGTGGGCCTTTGATGAACTCACAAACACTAGCTGATTCTTTGACTCATTCACTAGGAAAGATAATACACATTGCCTCAATTACTATCTGATAAATGATTTATTCTCCCAAGCCTTTAATATTGGGAAATGGATTTCTTTTTTGTGAATAAATATTATGGAACCCTTCACCTTTGTAATGATTACCAAAAGATGAATCGAGTCATAGTAAATAAAAAGTTTCAAAAATGTATTCATGGTTTGTGCCTAGACACCCATCCCATAAAGCCAAAGCATTTACATCACAATTTATCCCCCTATTATCATGTTTCAACTCCTCTCCAATATGTATTTTCCAAATGAGGTTCATACTTATTGGAGGTGGTATTACATAATTACTTATAAAAAACGGTGGTTTAAAATGAAAAGTAAATTTGGTTTCATTAGTGTGTTCCTTGTTTAATTTATACTTTTTTTGTATTTTATTCTTACTTTCATATAGAATAATTAGGCTTTATTTTGAGTATTTAATTGATATAGTTCATTTAGATGTTATTGTTGTCCACTTTAATTTTCAAAAAGGATTATTTAGTTCTTATTATGACCTAGAATACATGTTGATTTGTTGATGTTAAATCATTTTCAATCTCAGACACCATCATAGGATTCCTGAATCACTATATTCCTTTATTAACTTTTTTTCAAGGGTCAGTGGAAGCAGTTAGGTAGTTGGAACAAATTGAGGTGATCCTCAATTATCTTAGGGAACCTGATACTTTGCATGTGAGAATTTTTTAGAAATGGATTTATAGTTTCAGTAGAGTCTTTTGGGAGTCAGTGGTACCTTCTTAACTTCATGAATGTATGAATTGGAATCTCATCAAGATTGATTTTTTTAATGGTTATTTCCTAAGGGAATGAATGTAGAGAAATAGACTGAGCTCATGAGACTTTTTATTGGTGACAGATCAGTATGGGAGTATGTTAATAACCTTTAGAGGTTTTTTATATATTCTCTAAAGATAAGGGTCATCAATTATGACAAAGATCATTTATTTGGTGATGGTCTTCACCCAGACCTTGGTACATCTCTACTTTCCTTGGGCATAACATCCATTTTGGAGGTTGTCGCTAGGGACATGTGAATGGAAGCTAAATATTCTTGGAAATCGATGGTTGTTCATTCCTTAGTTTTATCAGGTATGCAACAAATTAATAGTGGGAATGAAGAAAATCCAATGTGCAAGGAGTAGAGGTAGGATGAACCATAACATGATGAAAAGGCCCATTCTTATAGAAAGAGTTCATCCATTTTGGGCTTCCAGTTTAGGGACTTTGAGGAATTTTGAGACCCATTTCTTGATATATACTTGAATTTTTCTCTATTATGGAAATTTTGTTCATCATTATTTGTTTTTGATGATGGGGTTATAGAAGATGTCTCATGTTTGATTCCTTGTTTTTTGTGTAGGCACATTATGATATACATGGATAAAAGCTGGATCACATTACTGAGGAACACACCTTAGTATGTTAAGGGTTTGAATGAGTTTTTAGATTTTGAAATTTCTAATCGATCCGTTGAAGAGAGAATAAAATGTCCATGTCCTAAATGTAAATTTAGAACATGGTTGAAGAGAGATGAGGTTTATGAACATTTAATACTAAAGCAATTCCCTGGTCAATATTTTTGTTGGATTTGGCATGGAGAATCGAACGTTACAGAAAGATTGAGCACTGATGTTAATCCGCATAATGAGGTCCCAAGTTCGTCGACAATGGAAAATTAAATGAAAAACCTAATAAATGATGCTTTTGGAACTACAAGACACCACTATCAGTATCAAAACATATCAGAACAACCAGAAGAGGGTGCTACAAACTGCAACGTGACAAGTGATGTTTTTGAGACTGTAACACAGGAAGATCAAGATTGTCACATATCATTGGATCCTCCTCTTGATTCTGTGGAGCCAAATGTAAGAGAAAACTTCACTGAGGAAAATGTGTTCATGATTTATTTGATGATGGAAATCAAGAGTTGTATAGTGGGTGTTTAAAATATTCAAAGCTTTCATTTTTTCTGAAGTTGTACCATATCAAATGTCTATGTGTAATTACAGATATGGAAATGTCCATGATATTGGAATTGATTCATGATGCATTTCTTGAAGAAAAAATCTCAGAATATTTTTATGATATGAAAAAAGTTGTTAACAAGCTTGGTCTGAATTATACAAAAATACATGTGTGTCCCAATGATTGTATGCTTTATTGGGGATAGAATTCAAGTAGACAGAATTGCAAGAAATGTTCTTCTTCTAGATGGCATGAAAAGGGTGATGTTGGAAGTCTGAATGAACATAATTTCATGGAGAAGAAGAAAAGAAGAAAACCTACAAAGGTTTTTCGTTACTTTCCTTTGAAGTCTTGATTGCAAAGATTATTCATGTCATTGAAAACCGCCGAACACATGAAGTGGAATTCTGTAGATAATAATAATGATGGGTTAATGAGACATCTACAAGATTCCCAATCGTGAAAGACATTTGATTCATTACATCTCGATTTCTCAGCTGATCCTAGGAATGTTCAATTGGGATTGGATGCCGATGGATTCAACCCATTTGGGACTTTGAGTACCAATTATAGCATTTGGCCAGTTGTTTTGATCCCTTATAATCTGCCTCCGTGGATGTGTATGAAACAAAAATATTTTATCCTTTCGATGATTATTCCTGGAAAACAAATGCCTGGAAATGATATTGATGTATACTTGCATCCTTTTATTGAAGAATTGCAGGAGTTATGGAGCAATGGTGTTGAGACATTTGATTTTTCTTCTAAAAACATGTTCAAAATGCATGCGGCTTTAATGTGGACCATTAGTGACTTCCCTGGGCTTGGGAATTTATCTAGTTGAAACAATTACACGGGTTTGTCTTTTCCCACTTGTAACTTTGATTTTGAGCCCAAACGGCTACCTCACAGTAGAAAATGGTGCTTCTTGTGTCATTGAAGATTTCTCGATGCATCTCATAGATTTCGGCTGAACAGATCAAAATTTAATGGTTCCATTGATCGTAGACCACCTCCAAAGTTGTTAAATGGTTTTGAAATATTGGTACAGCTTGAAAATGTTGAAATAGAATTTGGGAAGGTTCATCATTTGAATGATAGCGGAAACTGGGTCCGAAGTGCATCGTCAATTGAAACCGGAACGCAACAATGGAAGAAAAAAAGTATATTCTTCAAACTTTCGTATTGGGAATTTAATTTTTTGCAGCATCATCTTGATGTGATGCATATTGAGAAGAATGTCTGTGACAATTTGATTTTCACATTGCTTAATTAGCATGGGAAGTTAAAGGATCATCTCAATGCTTGCAAAGACTTACAAGCAATGAACATAAAACGCGATCTCTGGCCAGATGAGAATGGAAAGTATCCCCCAGAAATTTTTGCAATGAAAAATAGGGATAAAGATACATTCCTTCGAATGTTAAAGAATGTTAAGGTATCTGATGGGTATTCAAGTAACATCTTGAGGTGTGTTGACTTGAAGAATCGTAAGTTACATGGATTGAAAATCCACGATTCACATATTTTGTTACAATAGTTACTACCATTGGCATTGCGTACATTATTACCTGAAAAAATTACTACTGTTGTACTCCAGTTCTGCACATTTTTCAGAAAACTATGAGAAATATCTACATCCATTTCATCTTGATAACCTCTAGGAGAGGTTTTTATTGACCCTTTGTGCAATGTAGATGATCTTTCCTCCGTCCTTTTTTACTGTAATGATGCATTTAACTGTGCATTTGCTTGAGGAAGCTAAATTAGGAGGCCCCGTTCATTATCGATGGATGTATCCAATTGAGAGGTACTTTATTTATATGTTTTCTAGTTAAGTAAACAATTTTTGGTACTTAATTAAATGCATAATTATGTTTATTTTATTTCACAGATATCTTGGGCATTTGAAATCATACGTGAGAAATAAATCTAAACCAGAAGGCTCAATTTCTGAAGGCTATGTGGCTGAGGAGTGTCTTACCTTTTGTTCTTGATACTTGGATGATATTGAGACAAGATTTAATCAAGTTGGACATGTTGACGACACATCGAATCAATCTCAAATACATCATAAATCCAAAATATTTCCTGCTATTGGCCGATCAGTTGGGAGGACCTCAAATGTGACACTGACTGAATTGGAATTATTACAGGCACATAGATATGTGCTGTTGAATAGTGAAATTGTAGATCCATTTATTGAAGAGTTGAGGATACAAAAAAAGAGGCAAATGAGAGGCCGAACACGAAATGAGAAAGATATAACTAAATCTGTTAATAAAGAGCTTGTAGAATGGTTTGCACGACGTGTAAGTTCATAAATATTGCAATAAATGCGAATATTAGTTTGACACATACATTTTGTAAATATAATAAAGTATATTTCTTTTTTCAGATCATGAATACTGATACTCGAGCAGAGGTGTTAGAATATTTGAAGTTTCTTGCTAGAGGTCCTCTAAAAGAAGTTAGAAAGTTTGATGCTTATAATGTGAATGGATTTAGATTTCGTATAGTCGATCGAGAAGTGGGTTTGAGAACACATAATAGTGGTATATTTACATTTTCTAAAGTGGAATACTATGGAAAGCTGCATGATATTATTGAATTAAACTACTGCGTACATTTTTCGGTTGTTTTATTCAAATGAAAATGGGTCGATATTATCAGAGGTGTTAAAAGAGATTCCTTGCAATTTACTTCTGTGAACTTCTCTCACTTGATGGATGTTGGGGATCGTGAACTCCATGATCCATATATCTTAGCATCGCAAGCAAAAATGGTATATTATGTGAATGATGTTGCCGATGAAGGTTGGAGTGTAGTTTCTCACATAATACAAATAGATTTGTATGATATGGGTGATGAAGTGGAAAATTTGACCTCTGAAATTGAATTTAATCAGCAACAGGAAGCATAATTATTTGTTCATCATGATATTGAAAATATTAGTCTAGAAAGGATGAATGAAGTGGATGAAGCAATGGAGCAGGAAACCGACATGATTGAAGGGTAAAATGATTTTATGTACAATTATTTATTTATTCAGCAACCACTTGTTTCATTTCTGCAGTCATTCATTATCATTGTTATATATTTTTTTCTATTAGTACTCTATCTGTTATCATTTTTAATTTTTTTTTTCTGCATAATTTTTTTGAAATATATATTCTGAACTTAATTTTATTTGATTAAATGACAGGAATTCCAAGGAAGAATCGTTACATTATTTCATCCAGTTCTGCGACAGATGAATATCCATCTGGCTCCCTCCCCACGACATCTGATGCACCAACTGCCGACACCCCTACACCATTTGTGGATGTCCCAGTAGAGGCTGAGTCGTTGACTCCCCCTTCAGGAGCCTCAGCAGTGGGGCAGTGACGTGCCCCTTCCAGTTCATCCCGGACATACTAGAGTGTCACTATCATTGGTGCAAATTTTAATTAAATAAATTTATTTCATTTTGTTTATACTAATTTTTTTCTCATTGAAGATGAAAAAAATGCAATCGTGGAGAAAAACATAAAAAGTTCAGATGTTTGGAATCTGAATGGCGAGAAGATTTTTGTGCCATTTTATTCTTACGGGGTCCCTACGGATGATGTCGTGGGGTTGCTTGGCCAGATTCTAGGACAGCTGGCAGCGGAGCCCTTTTCCCTTCCCATTTCATATGACGATTGGAGACATATGCCTCCAAGCTAGAAAAATGAAGTGTTTGATTCTCAAATCAAGGTAAATTTATTACATTATGGTTTAATTGAATGTCATGTTACTAATATGTTCAAAATGATTTTCTGTATACATATGTTCTTCCACTTTACCGTTGCTGATGTGATAGCACGGAAGTGGATGTTGAAAAATCTAGGTAAGAAGTGGAAAGATTTTAAATGGATATTGTGGTGTGATGCCAACAATGCTTCGTTGACCGTGCTGCAAATGTATGATAAGCTACCCAGTGGGGTATTGAAAGATCAGTGGAAAGTGTTTGTTGATAGGCATCGGGATCAGAAGCGGATGGTATTGAAATATATATATTATTATATTATCCTCATTTTACATTTATACATGTATATGAAAAGGACATGACATTCAATACATCAGTATTAAATTGCATTTTATTTATTTCAGGATCTATCAAGACAGAATGTGTCAAATCGAGCGAAGAAAGTCATCCCGCACACTGTGGGCTCAAAAAGTTTTTCTAGAAATCAAAGTACATTGGTAATATTTTAATTAGTTTAAATATTTATAAGACAATATTATCTGTTTAACATATTGAATTGTTGATTTATCTTTTATTAATGCAGTCACAGAGTTTAGGCCATGAAGCATCCAGAACTGAACTGTGGTTGGATGTTCACAAGAAATCAGATGGATGTTTTGTTAATGAGCCTGCTAAAGAAGTTGGGGTATGAAGTCAATTTTTTATCATAATAACTTATTATCAATTTTTTCTGTGTTAATATATATTGATATTTGATTTATAGGTCAAAATTAAGGAACTATGGGATGCCAATCCTGCGCATTCCTACTCTGTCTCCCAGGATGACCTGGTTGCTAAAGTCCTTAGGAAGGAGCATCCTGGAAGAGTGCGCGGGGTGGGTTTGGGACCCATGCCATCTAAGGTTTTTAGCAGTCCACCGGGGATAGCTATTGCATCTACTCCTGACTTTAGTCATCCCATACCCGGAGATGCTAAGAAAGAGATTTTTTCTTTACGAAACATAGTTCACCAGCAGGGGGATCAGATATCTGCATTGCAGAAAGAGTTGACTGAACTACGTCAGCAGATGAGCAGATATGCCCCCAGTGGGAGTGCATAGATTGGTGGTATGCAGGTAAATCACAGAAAATAAAAATCATTTAGTTTTCTAACTTTCATTTGTTTTAAGTTTTAATATAAATATGTAACCATATTTAATTTTCAATATAATGTTCTTATAGGTGACAGCACAAAGTGGAAATGAAGGTGGAGAGGGTGACAATGCATCATCAGACCCTGAGTAGTTGTACTGTTGATGTGTTGAAAAAAATGGAAATAGTTGGTTTGTATATGTAACATTTGCGGCACATAGTTTCCACCACACATTTTCATGTCCTAAAATTTCCTTGATTTCTCATGTTTCTTTTTATGCATTTTATTTATTTCTGATGTTTCTTTTTATGTCGTCATTTATCGAGTGTGGTATACATCATTCCATTTAGGTCTGTGTTTGAATTGGTAGTCGAGATTTTGGATGACTAGGAGTTAAACCCATTGTTGATGTGTTGAACAAATTGGGTCATTTCATAGTGATCAAGGGGATAGTTTTGTGGACACTTTGGTGAGGCCCATTGTTGAAAATGTCTGATTTAAGCGTCAAAAGTATCTAAACATGCTCTAGCTCTTCTAAAATGTCATGAGAATGTTCTAAATCAAGGGTGGTTCACTAAGATATAGGTGTGACTGAGGGGTGATAAATTATCATAATTCCATGAATATAGGCAAGAATACTTTATAAATTAATATATAATCTCAAAGATGGATGTCGACTTGATGTACAATTGGTATGTCTTATAAAAACATGAATTTTAAGAAAATAACTTCTACCAAATACTTAAATATTAGGATGGTTAACTCATATATTTATGTCTCTCGATTCAATAAAAAATATATGAAAATGGATAACCTAAAAAAAGAACTAAAAATTGGGCATATAATATTGCACAATGATAACACTTAGAGAAATAAAGAAAACAAAAGAGATAAAACGAGCAGAATCTAAACCCCTATCCTTCCTCTTCTTTAAATGGATGAATAAATGTAGGAGTATTGATTTTTTTATTGGAATTGTTTGACGATACATACCTCCACTTACTAGAAACACAAAATAAAACTGACCGGTTACAATGGACCATTTCCAACCATAACTGTTTTGATCACTGAACTGTTACTGCATGACTTGAACTGCATTCCCAACACAATTTCCACTTAATCATGGTCTGTTTGGTAATTATTACCTATCATTATATCCCGGAATTATTTATATTATGATTCTTAATTCCATTTTTTGATTCATTACAAGCTATCCGGTCATGAAACTTTAATTACTGGAATTCCATAACTTTATTATTTACCAACACTAGGCCTTATAGGGAAATGTCATAGGTCTGGTAGAAAACACTTCTATCCAAATATACTCATAAGAAACCATAGTTATACTCCCACGACTCCATGTAATGATCATATTGAATTTGACCAACACCCACATCTAGAGGATGTCCAATTTAATAAGACCCCCCAAACAACCTCTCATCACCTGTCCCTAGGTTTCTTTGACATCTGAATTTAATACAGAAACATTAAACCAAGTGACACCACTTGGACACATTAACAATGAAAACTACTTAAAGCGAGCACCACATGATTTATAGGTCCATGGTGTCTTCCCACCATAGTAATTATCAAACCACTAAACCATGAGCACTATACTACTATAAATCACTTCTAGTTTCACATTGACATGTTCAAGCTTTGGTTGCTTTATTTAAGATAGATCTCACTTGATCTCACTTGAAAACTCCTTATGAAGCGGTGCCACATGAAAACCGCTACCTCCATTTACAAATCAACCATCACTGTTAATCTAGTCCTAAAAATTTAAACTAAAGGTTCATAACCAAAACACACTCTTCATTATTAATGCATCTTACACAAAGAAATATTAGCTCACAACATGCACTAGTTTACTGAAATTCCAGTCAGAACGATTTAGGTTGACCTGCTTAGAGGACATCCAAATTGATGGCCAATGCCTTTATTTGAAAACTAAATCATATTAACATAAATTGAAAAGTTATATTGTGATAATTGAGATGAACCCACATAATTCCAAAATTGACTCATGGTGTGATTTAATGGGTGCATACTCAACCAACCATTTCAACATCATGCTACATTATAAGAAAATATGTGATATCAATCTATCACATTTCCTAGATTTTACATTCAGCCCGAGTCTTAATATAATTTCCAAACCTGATTCAAAATCATACCTAAGTCTTAAATTCAACACCTCCTCTATGTCTGGAAAACTTGAATTTTATAGCTCACAGACTTCTGAAAGTCATTTTGACCATTCATGACTATTCTTTCTACAACCATTCTCCCAAAGGTTACATTTTACATGACCTGTGTGATTCTCCCCACCATAGGATATTAATATTCATCATTTTAATAAAAATAGGAATCTAATTCCCATGAAAAACACTCTATCCACCACTAAACATGGTTTCTAGATGTGAGTCAACATAATTATACCATGTTCCATCACGACAATCCATCCTTGGCATACGCTGAAGCCTCATCTGGAACTAATATTCCATCCTTGAACAACCTGTGGTTCACTTCCTACCACATAGATTTACATCATCCACTTATTAATAAATATAAATGTTCTATTCATAATCACATGAATTATGAAATCATCATTCCATGCGCACGCATTCAATCAACATCAATAACTACATCTTGAACTTTAACCCAGATTGATGATGTTATAAAACTCGATCCTCTTACATAGTCATCTATAGAACTAGGATAACTTAGCTTTTCTACTAAAAAATTTGGTCTACATCACTCACCACAACATAGTTAAAACCTAGGTAACCTCACTCAGGGAGTGATCAGTTAACACAACCTTTTTAGATCCCACAACCCTAAACCAAATAGTTATGTGATAATACCCCTCAAGGTGTTACCTATGATTTCATCCCTCAAACTCTTAGAGACAAGAAATTTTTTCCCAAAACACCACAAAACTCTCTCCACCAAACCTTAGTTAAATAGGAAATTTATATGATAATGAATACTAAATTGATGTTACATCAATGAAATGGGAACACCCATTTCATATAATTCATAAGACCAATGACACTGTGCATTCTTGGTATTTTCTAGCCTACTAAAAAAATCAAACCCAAGGGTCACGTTATCCTACATAACCATTTAACATGGATGATGAATTCTTGATTCATACACCTTTGAAATTAAACTCACACAACTAACTAAACTAAATAAAATTATATTGGCATGTTAGTCCCACTAATCTCAAGCATTAAAGATGCTCATAACACCTAGAAGTTTTACTTATCTCATGATCGCCTACCAACTTGGGGAATCATTCCACAACTAGAGTCCTACTCAATCCCAAAATACATAAAAACACATTCTATGACCAAAAACTAAAAAGATTCATCCAATGATGCTTAATATCTCCAAGGATGCTAGAAAAACTTGGTTAACCCCTCACATAACACGAGGAATCAAATCTAATTCTAGTTTTATTCCTAAAAGGTCACTAGAATCTCCCACATAACCTATATTCCAACATAAAAATATGTCAACTAAGACTCACTGGAAATATCCACATTCCTATAAAAGTTATATCCTAATGTAACTCTAAAACTATTCCCACAATAGGATTTTTTATAACAATATATTTCTAATGTTTATTTAAGCTATTTCATCAGTTCAAATTTATTATAAGTATTAAGGTTGGTTTCTAGGCCACAAAACCAAAAAAATCATTATATAAATGGGTTGGTACTAATATGACTACTAATTCATCAATTATCAATTTTTATAAGTAGAGTGGAATATCTATGGATGATCTATCCTAAGAAAGTGAAGTTATAAGATTTAGTGGAATCCAGTTTGGGATGTTACAATGTTGTATTAATGGAGTTTTATCTTCCTAGTATTTACTATTTAGGATATTGTATACATGAGTATGAGGAATGTGTTGGAACCTTTGATGGATATCTGACCGCTGTGTTAATAATACTTTCTCTAATAGGAAGTCTTATTTTCCAGAGTTTCATATTTTTGTTCTATTTTTAAATATTAAAGTTGTATATTATTTCTCATTGAGAGAAAAACATGTTTTTTTTATGTTATGATTTATTCTGGATATTCAGCTCTTGGTCATTAGTGGGAGTCCAGGGATGGTTTTTTCTGGTTTTATTTGTTTTTCAGGGCAGTGGTGCAGCAGAAGAAAAGAATTATTTTTTTTATTCTGGGCAGATTTTTATGGCGGTTTTAACCGCCGCGAAATGTATACTGGCGGTGGTTTAAACCGCCGCTAAACATAAAATAAAATTGAATTTTAGCGGCGGTTATAACCGCCGCTAAATAGGAGCATCGTGGCTGCCTCATTCCGTGGTGGTTCCCGTGAATTTAGCGGCGGTTTTACGGCCGCTGGAATTTGAGTTTATTCACGGCAGTTATAACCGCCGCGAATAAAGTGATATCCAGGGCTCATAAAACTGCCGCTAAATTTATGAAAACCTCCGTGAAATGAGGCACCTACGACGCTTTCCTGAAACCGCCGCTAAACGTTAAAAACCGCCGCTAATAGATTGCTAACGCACTATTAGGCGGTGGTTTCTGTAAACCGCCGCTAAACGGAGATTCTATTGTAGTGACCCCTCTCCACCCCTTATAAATATCAACCTCCGCCACCCATTTATCTTCACTTTAAAAACACCTTCCCTTAACCATTATCTACCAAAATCACTCATAGCCCTATTTTCATGCCATATGTGTTCCAGTATCACCAAAAGACCATTCCAAAGAGCCTTAAGGTATAGTCTAACAAAGGAAATACAAAGGAGGAAGTAATGTTCTTAACCGATCTCTTTTAATCTTTTCTTCTTCTACCACCCCCAAATATATTCCATCTAACTTGAAATATTGAAATCAATATCATAAATTTTTTTAAATTTTTTTATGATAATGGAATATCTATTATCTAACCTCCTCTATTGGTATTCTAAAATGAAAACCTTATTCATATCATGGTTGGTTCACCACCTCCATGAACAATTTATTTCATTTTTCGTCACTGCCTTCATCGAAGGATATAATAGTAATTTAATGGATAATATGATAATAATAAGTATATTCTATTCTTTTTCATATTCTTTAATTATTAAATAAATAAAAATATTTGATGATATATAATAATGTCAATATGGTCTATAACCCCACCTCAATTAACTAACCATTAAACAATTACATTTACACTCATTAAACCATACATAAAATGGAGAACTTATGGATATTTGTAACCATTTAAAATCTTATAATGACATTAAAATCATTTCATCACAATTTTGGATTTATGTAACTGTTTCATAAGAACTTAAATAATTATCTATAAACTGGTGTGACCTTGGAACCTCAACATGAACGACCTCTATCCAGTGAATATGGACATCATATATCAATAAAATAGTTATAAACTAACATAAAAGAATAATATTACATAAAATATAGATGAAAAATGTTATAATTTAGGTATTTAATAATATTAATTTATTTACTCATGAATTTAGACAAACGTATCGAGTGAATCAATACCTAAGGTAAGGGATCTCTCTAAGACACCCTCTTTTATTTAGTTTATTATTTATCCCTCTCTATTTCTATCTTTATTATTATAATTAAATTGTATATATATTGTATATATATCAATTTCATATATACTTATCTTTTTCTATATTATTTGATGGGTTTTAACCAATTTTTAAGTTTCCTTCTCAATCTTCTCTCAAAAGCAAACCCGGTTAATGGAAAATTTATTATTCATTATTCCCTTTCATGTGATAATAATTTCCATTTTTTACCTCCCATGATTTATCTAAAATAAAACTTTTTTTATGGAAAACCATTCTAGATTACTTTTAATTTTAATAAAAACACCATGTTCCCACCTTTTATAATGGTTCTTCACCCATTTCTTAAAGTATCATTTATGAGGTTCATTTCTATACCAATTTCTCCATCATTTATTATGAATTTATATTCTCATGAACTTCATATTTAATACCTATGATTTTTATTTCAAATATGAATATTTTAAATATTTTATGTCTTCTTCTCTTGGGAATCCTAATGAAATATCCTTTGATTATGCCTTGAGATAAGATTATGTAACCCATTTCTTTCTCATGGTTTTTTCTTAAGATTATTCCTTAAGTATTATTTTTTATGTGGAACACATATTCATGTACATATTATGATGTGAAGGGTGGGATCATAATTTTACATCTCCCTAATAAATTGGGTAATGTTTTCATCTCATGAGATATAATGTATGGTTCATGGGAAGTTAGTGTAACGTACTCAATAAGGTATGCCTAGTTTTAAGATTTGATGCATCTTAAAGGGTGTAATAAGATGATTTGAGGTATGTTAGGAGTGTTAGAAGGACTAGATGACTCAAAAATCTATAAAAATTTCTACAAAAGTTGGTTAATGTCATGAATATATATTCATTATGTGAATAGATTATAGGATGAAGTCATGATTTTGGGTTTATGATGTGAAAATTATTCAAAATTTGAGATATTACTCATGTCATGAATTTGGATTTTAGTATTTTAAGCCAAGGCAGTGAGTTTTTTTGGTGTATTATCCATTTCAAAAGTTCACATCATAAGCTAATGAATCGCATCATGAATCATGTCTGATCCATAAGATTAAATGTTTTGTTTATCCATATCTTCTCTAATTTTCCTCTATTATACTTTCCTTGAACCCTAGGTCTTCTTTAGGTGATTTTTGGTGATCTAACTCCCTCCAAAAAAATTCTTAAAATTGTGATCTTGGTTTGATCAGTTTTCATCAAATTGGTAAGTGTGATTGGTTCTTTCTTAATTAATCCATTTATCTTGTAATTTCCAATGGTTCTAGGATACATTTCTAGGATCTATAAATCATTTTTTGATCCTTATATAATATATTATATTTCCCTTCTGTGATTGTCTCCCAGAGGCTAGATTTCTTGTTGATTGTGGTGTGGCATGTGAGATCCTTGAGGTATGTGTTGATTTATATTCTACTCTAATATTGTGATTATGAAAACTTGATTATATGATATGATAATTTATTTTTAGGGCCTCATCTCATTTTCCCTAGTGTTCCATTGATTTTTGTTGTTTGTATCCCATTTTGGTTGGTGTGAGACCCAAACTTGAGGTAGGTGGTTCTTTCTCTAGCCTATGTTCTATGAAATATGAATTCTCTTGGTTTTATAAATGTTTTTCTAAATTAATTGGAATGATTCTTGAATTTATTGTTATGTGTGTGTAAAAAAGGTTATTTGAGAAAATATGGTTTTTACCCTCATTTTGTTGAAATAAAGGTGGATTAAAATCACTATGAAATGGATTGTGAAATGATTTTTCAAATAATTTTTTTTATGAAAAGGGTTGTTTAGAATTTTTTTGTAAGATGTGATAATACATTTGAAATTGATTTGATATATGACACACATGAGAGACTTGGGTACCTGGGTGGAGGGTTTAGTGTTGGGACTTTTCTATTAAAATTTTAAGGTGGTTCACTTTTTGGTTTGTTATTCTATTTCTAGACCTTATATGCGTTGGTTCTAGGATGTTGAACTTGATATTATAGGGGGTTTACTTTTTTGGTGTTCCTCTATCCCTATTTTATGGATTCATTGACTCTAGGGACTTGAGTGTGCACTAGTAATTGTTTTTAATTGAGGTATGAGTGACCTATATATCCCGACCTTTGTTTTCCTAGGGGTTTTTACCATAGTTCTTGGCTTTATACTATTTTGGATTTGTTTTTATACATGCTTTTATTAATGTAAATGGTTTATTGAAATTATTCTTTGAAATTTTATTACTTGGTATTGTGAAAGAATTGGAAAATAGGGAATTTTTTACCATTATTTTGATATGAAACTGTATAAAATCTTATCATACCATATTTACTTTAAATTGAAAATATTTTGATTATTTTATAGTGACTTGTTATCAAACACTTGGGTGGGATCCTACTAAGTTTTCTTAGATCACACCTTGCATACTCCATCAGGGATGTATAAACCTTATTTTATATGATACAGAGAAGGGAAAGGCATTGTAGTGAGTTAGTGAGTTATTTGGTTAGAATTTCATGGGTAGCTGGTGGTGAGATGGTGGGATATTTCCCACATACCACATGGAGTTTTAGTGGATAATTTGGGTGTCCTTTATTTTGGTTGTTTTGAGGACAAATACTTTGGATTTTATCTACTACCTTTGGTTATATCACTATAGTTGGAACTCTTTTGTTTATATAATATTTACTTTATGGTTTTATTTCTATATATATATATATATATATTATTTATCTTTTTTTAGGTTGTGAAAATTATTCCTTATGGTTATTGTTGGTTTCCTAAGTGCTAGTTTCTAGCCCGTTGGCATCAGGAACACCCTTAGAGTCTTTACATAGTCCAGTTTGAAGCCTAGGTTGATAGGTTTTTTGAACTAGTATGTGACAATAAGGTATCATAGCATGGTTATGCTTAGTCTTGGGAAGTTGGTGGATATAATATAAGATTGTCTGGATATCAGAGGTAGGTTGTGGTGAGTGCATGGCTAGATCCTTCCATGATGAGTCTCAAGTTACCATGGGATGTTGGGATGTGTGTCTCTTATGTTGAGTTTTGATATTGACCTGATTTTCTATTTAGATTCTTCTGGTTTAAACTAATATTGTTTCATTGTATGATCATTTCTTCCTACTTTTTTTATTTAGAAGCATTACTCCAAGATGTCTTCCATGGGTTCCTAAGGAGGGTGCGGTGGGAGATTCTACTCAATGGAATCCTCCTCTAGATCAGAATCTCTTAGAGGATATTGTATGGTAACTTCATTTCAAGGACCATAATATACCACATATTCAGAACCAAGATGTTGAGGTGCAACTAAGAGCAGGAGGAGACATGTATCGATTATGAGAGTTACTACATGAGAATCCCCCATCCTTTAAAGGTATGGATAAACCCAAAGAATCCAAGGACTGGATATAAAATGTTGATCAATTATTATAATTCCAAGATACCCCTGAGTCTATCAAGGTGAAATTCACAATGTTCAATTTTAAGGTTCCCAGTAAGAGGTGGTTGAGTTCCATGGTTCAAGAAACCTGGCACAAGGGCTTGGAGTGGAAGGTCTTTAAGATAATTTTCTTTAAATATTTACACCCAGAATATCTAATGATAGTGAATTCCTTGGATTTACTCTCCTATAGTAAGTAGATCATTCAGTGTTGGAGTACACCAACCTTTTGTGGAGCTAGTTCATTTTTATTCAGAGGTGGTTATAAATGATCAATTTAAGGATCAAAAATACCTATAGGATTTAAAACATGAAATCCAATCACAGTAATGTATATGGAATCTCTCCACCTATATCAAGATGTTCAATAGGGGTATAATGGAAAAAATGGATATAGTATTCAATATTGGCTTCTATGGATCTTCTCTTCCACCTAGTGGTAGATTCAGTGGTGCATGGGGAAACAAGAGGAAGTTAAATAATAATCTCAAGGGTGGTAGAGGTGGTTCTCAATAGTATACCTCCTCATCAACATCAACAATATCCAGAAGTGTTTCCCTGACTTGTTATTAGTATGGAAAGGTAGGGAAAATCCAAAGATATTGTCCCATACCCATGAATAATTGCAGTGCTTGTGTCCATTGAGTCCATTTGTAGAGGTTCTACCAAGCTTTATCTATGCCCCATTATAGTAAAGGATATTCAGCTCCAAAGGACACTACAGCATAGTCTAAAGATTTAAAGTCCATAAGGATCCAAACATAAGCCTTAAGAGTGAATCGTCTTCATATAATGGATGAGTTTCCATTGGAGTTTGACATAGTACATGCCAGAGTGATAGATACTATATTTTTTACATATTCAATAGAAACTTATCTATTTGATACAGGTGTCTCATGATATTTAATATATACCCTTTTTATGTTCTAAAACTTATGAATAATATCATTTATTCTTTTATGAATCTAGAAACACCTCTTGGAAAGATTAAAGAGTAGGGGTTTCAATTTCCTTCATTCTCTCCTTCAATAGTTGATGTAGAGTTAGTATGGGACTTCATGGTTCTCAATTTGAATATTTTTTACATCATCATTGTGATGGATTTATTGGACTATCACTGATTTGGGATTTATTATTATCATCAATATGTTTTATTATCTACTTTTGATTGGATCTATTAGGTTTTCCAAGGATATTGGGATTCAAGGTCTGGTCATGCTGGAAATTCTCTCCTAGAGATCAAGAGTCTATTGTTTGTCATTATAGTTGAGCTTGATGATATTTCCTCTCTTGTTGATCTTCCCTTGGTTTTTTATCTTCAATGAGGTTTTACCAGAATACTTCTCCAGTATTCACCCAAAGAGGGAGGTATATTTTTTTTGATTGATCTGGTTCCAGGTACGCAACTGATTTATATACCCTCTTATTGCATGGATCTCATTGCGCCTAAAGAGATCTAGATTCAATTGGATGAACTAATTGAGAAATGATTTATTTGTATAATTTCTTAATTGGGGGAATATCCCATGCTATTTTCCAAGAATTATGATGGTACTCTTTATCTTTTCATAGACTATCAGAAGTTGAATAGGGTAACTGTTAAGAATAAGTACCATTTCCCTATGTGGATGGCATGTTTTATCAGTTAAATGGGGAAAGTGGTTTTTAAAAATTGATCTTTGGTTGGGGTATCACCATCTCAGAGTTCTAGAGTCAAATATATTTAATAACACCTTCAAGAGTAGTCATATCCATTATAAATATCTTCTAATGAATTTTTCCAAGATAATGCTCTTGTGGTGTTTATAGATTTGATGAACTGAATATTAAACCAGTATCTTGATGCCTTTTTTATGGTATTCATGGATGATATCCTAGTTTATTTGATATATGAGTGTGATCATGATCACTAAATAAATTTTTTTTTGAAAATATTTATTAGAAATTTTATTTATGAGAAGCTATCTAAAAGTAATTTTTAGATCCAATAAGTGAATTTATTAGGGAATTTGATTTCATAGCATATACTTTCAGTCGATCCTGAGAAGTTAAAGGCTATCTAGTCCTGGGAATAACCACAAAACATATTCAAGATAAAGAACTTCCTAATTCTTGTATGATATTATCAGAGGTTCATCAATTATTTATCAAAGCTATCATCCCCTCTAACTTCCCTTATCAATAAAGGGGTAAAATTCACTTGGGATGATAAGTGTTGGACTTATTTTGAGGATTTGAAATGGTTTCTAAAATATTCTCCTATATTGATCTTTTTGGAACCGATTAATGGATACATGGTATATTGTGATTCTTATAATGCTAGTTTTGGTCATGTTATTATGAAGGATGATCATGTGGTGGAGTACAGGTCTCATCATCTTTATCCACATGAGAAGAATTATGCAACCTATGTCTTAGAGTTCACTATTGTTTTTCATGTACATAAGTGTTGGTGACACTATCTCTTTAGATAGAGGTTCATGTTTTTTCTGATCATAAGAGAATTAGATATATATTTTATTAGAAGGAATTTAACCTTAGATAGAGACGATGGGTGGTATACCTACAAATGCTTGACTTAAACATCACTTTCACCCTAGGGAAGGTGAATGTCATTGTAGATGCTCTTAGTAGGAAGTACCCATATCAAGATATCCTAGAATTGAAATAGGAGTGGAACCTTGTAGTTATTTTCACTCAATTTTATCTAAATGTGAAGGATGATTCTTTAGGTTTGGTTCTTACTTGTGTTCAATTTTCATCAAATCTCATTGGATATATTCTACAGTACCAGTAATAATATGAAAAGTTTAGAGCGATTAGGGAAACCTTATAGGGTGGGGAGGATATTTTTGGTTGGTCTATCCCTTTTGATGGAATTATTTTCTTCAGGAATCAGTTTTTCATATCATCATCCATTAGGGGTTTAGTGTTACATTATTGTCATAGTTCTTAATGGTTCATTTAGCCTAGATTTATGAAGATGTATTATGGCATGAGATGATGTTTCTGTTGGATAAGTATGAAGTGTGACATCACTGATTATGTGTCCCAATGTTACACCAACCAATAGATAAAGGGAGATCACCTAAATCCTTTTGGTTGACTCTATATTCATTTGGTTCTAGTTTATAAATGGGATGAGGTCTCCATAGACTTTATTTTTGGATTTACATGGACTCCCCAAGGGAATAATGTTTTCTGGGTGGTGATTGATTGGTTAATGAAATCATCTTATTTTATTCTAATCAAGGACACCACAAGGTAGAAGATCTTGGTAATCTATATATGTAGGAGATTATGAGGTTTCATGGGGTCCCTTTTTCCATTATTTCTAATATGGATCATAGTTTTACTTACAATATCTATAAGATTATCCAATAGGTGATGGGAACTCAAATTATATTGAGTGAAGCATAATATCCATAGATGGATGGTCAAACGGATTATGAAAATTATGGAGGATATGATCCATGAAAACATCATAGATTTTAGTGGATCATGGGATATATATATGGTATTGGTCTAGTTCTCTTATAATAATAGTTACCAGTCATCAATCAAAATGGAACCTCTCGATACTTTGTATGGTCACCCATACAGGTTTCCTATTTGTTGGTTGGAGGTGGAAGAGGCCTCTCTCATGGGACCAAGTCTCATTCAAGAGATGTCATCATGGATCTAGGATATACATAGATGCTTTTTTATAGCTCAGAGTTAGTAGAAATCATATGTGGATCATCAATTCCATCCTTTGGAGTTCTATATTGGTGATTGGGTCTTCTTAAAATTTTCTCCTTAGTTGGGTCATCATCGTCTTGGGAAATATGGGAAGTTGTCTCTAAGGTAAACTTCACATGGCTTGAATTATATACCTATAAATTTGTCATAAACCCTAAAAGTATGGTTCATTACTTCTTTAGTGGACTAAATTTTACTCTTCAAAAATCTTTAGAAATTCAATATTTTTATATCTATGAGGAAATTGTTCGATGTGTCCTTAAAGTTGAGATGGATATTAATAATTATCAACGGTCATGAGGGGATAGAGATAAAAAATTAGAGGATTATGTTTAATTTTGTAGGATCAATGGATAAATCTCATGAAGGGAATAAAATAAAACTTCCTACTTTTCATAAGTGTAGGAAGAGGCATCCTAAAAACTACCTCAAGAGAATAAGGATATGTTTCATGTATGTAATGGATGGGAATAAAGATAATAAATGTTGAAGGGAGATGAATAATACCACTAATATTATGTAAGAAAATAATGGTATGATCAATACTCAACCTATGGTCCAATGTTTCAAGTACATAGAACATGGAGACTATGCAATTCAATAATCTAAGATAAGGTTTTTCAAACATAACTGAAGAAAACAACCTATAAGGATAAGAGATCAAGTATAAGCTTATATTATCACTACAAATAAGTTGGATCATGAAAATAAAGTGCTAATAGGTGAACTTGTTATTCATTCAATAATAGAAAATGTCTTATTTGATTCTGGTTCAACACATTATTTCATATCATGTAATTTTAATAGAATTATTAAAACGCAACCTTGATACATGGTGGTTGAATTATTAGTGAAAATACCAAGTGGTTGTATCATTTCATCTTATGTATATAACTCCTTCCTAGTCAATATATGTGGGGTGAATCTCCCAGTAAGCCTTTTCATACTCTTTTTAAGTGTAATTTGATGATATATTGGGCATGTATTAACTCTTATTATATGTATCTCTCATTAATTGTTGTGAAATAGAAATTTATTTCCATATACCAAACCATCCTATGCTCCTATAAAAATGTAAGGAATATTATGAATCACTTTTAGAAAATCAATATATGGTATGGATATTGATACCCAATGAAGACTAATATCTAGAAAAAATGATATGGGTCATCCTTGAATACATTCCCATAATGAGGACTTACAAAAATGTATTCTATAAAGAGTTTCATGGACTTCCTCCTAACTAATAGGTTGAGTTCCCAATTGAACTTATATCTGGATCTTTGAAAATATCCTAAATTTTCTATATAATATACCCCATTGAACTATAATAACTAAATAAGTAACTATAAGATAATATGGATAAGGGTTTCATCTACCCAAGTTCTTCATCATGGGGTGTATCAGCCCTCTTTTTCAAGAATAATAGTGGGTCATTGAACCTATGCATTGATTATCATGAACTCAAAAAAATCATGATAAAAAAAATTATCCCCTATAGAAAATTGATGACTTGTTTGATTAGCTACATGGGGACCAGTAATTCTCTAAAGTGGATATTTTGTTATGATATAATCATTTAAAGGTGAAAAAGGAGTATATTTCCAAGATTTTTTTCCATACAAGATATGAAAACTATAAGTTGATAGTAATTCCCTTTAAACTCACCAATGATCTATCAATTTTCATTAATTTGATTAATATATTCTTTATATATTACCTTGAAAAAAATTCAATAGTAGTTATAGATGATATTATTATATACTCTAAAATAAAGGAGGAACACGAAGAATATTTTAGTATTATGCTAAATACTTTGAGAAAGGAAAATTTATATGAAAAATATAGTAAATATGAGTTTTTAATGGAGCAGCTAACATTATTAGGGAATTTTATCACTATCAATGGGATATCTATGGATCCTTTAGAGGTAAAGTTGGTTGAGTAGTGGTATATACTGAAATCTATAATAGAGATCTATAGTTTCCTTGGATTAGTTAGGAATTATTTATGATTTGTGAGGAACTTATCATGATTTTAAAACCTAATATCTAAATCAGAAAGAACTAAAGTTTATATGGAATGATGAATGTGAATATATATTTAAGGAATTAAAGAAGAAGCTTATCATTGTACATGTACTCACATTAACCTCAAGAAAAGAAGGATTTATGATAAAAAATGATGCTTCAAAGAATGGATTGGTTTGTATGCTTATGTAAGATGATAAAGCGATAACCTATTCCTCAAGATAGTTGAATGTTATTGATCAAAATTATATAACACATTATACGGAGCTAGTTGAGGTTATTTTTTCATTGGAGATTTGGAGGTATTGTATTTATAATGTCTCATCTTGTAAGCTACTCAATCAGGTCCCCAGATTAGTGGCACCACATAACCTCAAGTGTACCTCCCCATATTCCAGAGGCTTTATACTAGTGTTTAGGTTCTATAAGGATACCTTGGGGAGAATATAACCTCTAGTCAAATAGGAGCAGCAATGAAAATAATAATCAATCATATAAACCAGATTAGATGAACATTAGATAAAAGACTAGAAAAGTTCCAAAATAACTACAAAATAAAAATTTTATAACAATGTTTTTGTCATACATGTGACAATAGATCCCTGCGGGTGTATCATATACATAATATATCAAAGGAAAAAAATAAAATTTAATCTAAAACTTATCCCAAACTGGTCCTGAGTCTGGCCCAGTATCATCATCCATACTTTTTATTAGGAATTCAAAAATTAACATGAAATGGGAATTTTTCTTTAACCTATACCTATGAACAAATAGTGATATCTACTCAGGTACCCAAGTGTCATGGAGGCTTGATCAGGGTGTGGATACAACTTATTAGGCCACCACAAACGGTGTCCCTAAATATAACCAGTTTGAATAAAGTACATGTAGAAATGTTATAACTTTAATATTATTAAACAATTTAAATAAAGATAAATAAATAACTATTTATTCTCAGGTGTCGTAGTGACACCTGATATTAGAATATACCATTATCGATCCTCAGGTCCATGACCTCAATCAACCATACCTTCATCAGTTAGTGTTCATGTGTCTATGAGTATGTAATGGGGCCTATTTCAACCATTTTATCACAACTTCCATTGTTATTGTTTTCCATATAAGTAAAAAACCACCCCATAGGATGTTTTCACAACCTCCCACAACATGAGTTTTCATGAACACCCTTATGGGTGTTCTCACGGCCTCCTCGTAGGGAGTTTTTACAACCTCCCCATAGGAAGTTTTCACAACCAAACCATAGGGAGTTTTTTATGTGAGTATCACATCCACATCAAAGTATGTTTTATGTTATCTTCAGTTTAAGACCACCCCAGGGGTGTATACCATATAATATCAAAAAATATTCTAAGGTAATTTTCCATTAAAATTATCAAGTCTTCCCTTGAGGTTATTTTCATTTCATTGTAAATTAATTCATAACACACATTACCATTTACATAAATAAACCATAGTCATCATTCCATTTAATGGATACAATTTACAACATATCATTGTTCATTTAAAATGGATCATATCATGGCTTTAAAAATCTCATATTTCCAAAAAAAAATCCACTCTAGAATACCAAGGCATTTAGCCAATATAAATTCATAATTTTTAACTTCAATTTTTATAAATAAATATAAAAAAGATTTAAAATTTCATTTTGAGATCATCGATGATTATTGAACTCTATTTCACAGTCCATAATCTAAATTATAATTCCCATTTTTAACCATTTAAACCATGGTTTAAAAATTAAAAAAATTATGCCAAAATTTATTCAATAACTGAACATGATTACACAAGATGCTCTATAAATATTCACCATATCATTAGCTAAAACAAGAATCAATTCATAAACAAGGAATTCTTATTAGAATCACCTCTCACTTGGGTTCATAGAATTTTAATGAGATCATTCAAATAAGATAAGACATAATTAAATAATTTAATTTAAATTAGTTCAATACACTGAAAGGCTAGCATGACCGCACAACACATCACTTGAAAAAAAAATAGATACTATGTGTTAAATTTAGGTACCATATACCTTAGACTCATAAGAGACGACATGCCTGATATCATCTTCTGGTTTGGCCTAAAATTGAATAGATTGAGAAAGAAAATGAAAGACCTGAAAATAGGGCATATTAGAAAAACATGGTGAGATATCCATTGATAGTGAAATAAATGAAGAAAAGGAGTCAAGAGGACTCATATCCTTACCTCTAACTCTTGAACACACAAAACGGAAGCTCAAATAGTCAAGGATTGAGATAGATCCATAAAGGTAAGAGGATAGGGGTATTGGGTGTGAATAAGGATGATACTAGACCAAATTAAGGGAGAAAATTGGGTAAAGGATCCTAAGAAGAAGGGGTAAAAAGACCAAATTTCCCCCATTTAAAAAAACAACCCCAAAGTCCACCATCTAGTTACTAGCCTCTACCATCCATATAGTGTTCCAGCATCTGGTCAGTGATCCCAGAATCCCTAAAAGGATCTTGGTTGGCCCTCCAACTCACTATTGATCCCATACCAGCAAGCTAATGGGACCAGAATGGAATGTTTTAGTCTCATCTCCTATCCATGGACCCCCTACATCGCTCATTCTACCCTTTTTACACCTGAAACATACTCAATTATGGATTTTTATTCAATGTTTAATAAAATTCAAAAATAAATGAACCTCTATGAAGGGTCAAGGTATTAAAAACTCCACACTATATAATATATCATCCCTAAGTTGTACCTCTGAGCATCATCAAGACTCGACTTGTGAGTATAGTAAATATGTCCCACTGGTTATGGACATGCCAAGACTGTACTAAAACCATATCTAGTATAATTCTCCACTTCTTGTGTAATTATTAAATTCATAAGGACTTACTAAACAACCTTTGGTTAGTCACACCCGGAACCAATTCTGAACTAAAATCTGATGAGTTCACTACCCATGCACATGTCCCAAACATGTAGGAATCTCCCAAAAATATTAGACTAACCCTTGAACTAGGACCTTAATATCCTTAACAACATTCTTGAAGTAGTCTCCAACCCACTACACCCATACAAACATGAATATTGGTTAGACTTCCTTTGGCAAAATTATCTCAAAGACACTTGTATTTAGCTAGTAACATGCTATCAACCGTCCAATTATGATAGATCAATGTGATCATCTAAAATACTCACTAAATTTAGAACTTGACTCTTAGTGAAATTAAATAGTTAGATCACTAAACATACAAAACCAGTCATAGGGATATATGTAAGCATAGATGAAATAATAAAATATATCCTAATCAGGTTACTTTAAGTCAATTTTAAGCCCAAGGCTAACATCCAGACTCCCTTTAACAACCACAACCAAATTCACACCCGGCGCACACCAAGAAAACTAAACTAAATCAAATTCACCACACACCAGCATCCAATATGAGGTTTTATTGAGGTTCAAAAAAAATTAAAAATAAACATACCACTATAAAGGGTTGGGATTTTAAAATATATATGGATAGAATTGTGATATATATACAAATCATGAGATATTAAAGTATATATTCAAAAAAAAGTAACTCAACATGCACCAATGAAGGTAGTTAGATCTAATAAAGGATTATGATTGCTCAATACATTACCATCTTGGAAAGGTGAATAAAGTGGAGGATTAATTAAGTAGAAAATATCATGCAACCTTATCCCTAACAAGGATTGATACAGATCCAATATTCTTAGACATTCAAATGATGTTCATGGGAATCATATAGGAAGGAACCACATCCTACCTTACTCAAATTATTTATTAACTATCCATTATGTAGAGGATTAAGGAAGATCAAAGGGATGATGTTGTGATACAGAAAAATGCATATTCTATAAGAAAGATTAAATATTTAGAGTTAATCATTGATAAAGAATGGATTGTTAAATTTGGGATGCAACTACATATACCATCATAACCTAAGATAAATAATGGGCTATTTAATGATTATAATAGCTCAATATTCTTTATCTATATAGGATAAAAACGATGTATATATATCTATAAGGGAACTATTTGTGGGACAATATGAAGAAGTAGAATTTTTAATATACATCAAAGTGCTTGTTATGTCAATAAGTGAAGGTAGAAAGGAAAAATTCCAAGGGGATGATAAAACCATTACCCATGCCATGATGAAAATGGGAGAACATCTCCATGTATTTTTTCATCAGTCTACCAAATACATACAAAGGAAATAATTCTATATAGGTTATAGTAAATTGTATTACAAAGACTAATAACTTCATCATAATTAAAAAGGAATTATTACTTGATAATATTTTAAATATATACATCATATAAGTGGTGTAGTTTTATGGAACACCATTATCGATTGTATCTGATCAAGATATGAGGTTCACCTCTGCGTTATTGAAAACTATTCAACATTCCATGAACAAGAAGTTGAAATTTAGTATGGACTATCACCCCAGACTAATGTCCAATCTGAAAGGACCTTCCAAACACTTGAGGATATATTAATATATTTCTCTATGGAATTTAAAGGATGATGTGATCAGAATATTCCACTGGTCGAGTTCCCATACGACAAAAACTTCCACTTGAGAATTCATATGGATCCTTATGAATACTTCTATGAGAAGATATGTAGATCGCCCACATATTGGGATGAAGTTGGTGATTATAAGTTGTTGGGACCTAAACTGGTCAAATAAATTGTATAAAGGGACAAGTCCATTCAACAATGTGTGTGATCTACACGAAGTTGATAGAAGATCTACACTAACAATCATCAATGATATCTATATTTTGAGGTTAGTGATTAAGTGTTTATTTATATATCTCCTTGGAATAGATTCATGAGGTTTAGGAATATTGGAAAGTAAAATCCTAGATACATTGGTCCCTTTGAGAGTCTCAATCACATTGAAGTTATGGATTATCGATTAGTGCCCCCACCAAAATTGTTTTGGGGGAATAATGTGTTCCACATATCTCTCTTGATGAAGTATATACCAAAACCCTCACATGTACTAAATCCAGAGGTGGTACATTTAGATAATGATATTTCTTATAAGGAACACTCATTAAATATCTTGGGCCATAGAGATAAATTTCTACACAATAAGAAAACTCACCTGGTCAAATTTCTTGGATAAAACCACATGTACAAGGAAACAACATGGAAAGCTAAGGAAGAAATGAAATAGAAGTACCCTCATCTATTTTCACCATAGTATGTATAATGAAATTTTGAGGGTAAAATTTATTGATTTTGTAATAATATAACTCCCCATACTTTTTTGAATGAAATTTACCTTATGAATAAATATTTACATCACATTTGGTAATATAGTATAATAAAAAAACATGTACCACATAATAAAAAATGAAAACACTTTATTATATTAATTTGAACATTAAATTTAAAGAACAAATATATCCATAAAAATGAAAGTGTTACAATGGGATAGTAATAGAGAAATTTGGATTATCTTGGTCTCCTAGAATAATCACACTCATGAACAATACTATAAAAAGATATAAATCCTTAGTAATCCAATTGAAATTTTTGAAAATAAAGAATATATAACCTTATGATGTATTGGATTGAATGGTGAAGGATGTAAATTGGTGGTATTTATAAGTATTATAAAACTAATATGATCATTGGAATAATTATCTGGTCATTAGGTATAGTAACCTAGCCATTATAAATAGTAATATGACCATTAGAATAGTAACCTAATTAATAGAATAGAAAAATGATATTTGAGTATCTTATGAAATAAAAAATAATAATAAACTTATATATTAGGAAAATTAAATTAAAGTGTTAAAATAAATAAGTGACATAAAGAAAGCATAATTATAATTTTGTTAAAACGTATAATTTTATTTTTATTAAAATATATATTTAAGATAAATTTAAAATTTTGAAGTAAAATTTATTTTCATATAATTTCTTCAATAATAATAGATATTTTATTATAAATAATAATATAATTTTATAAAATTACAAATAATTTTTCTCTAAGTGTTGTAAATTTGGTTGTGTTGTAAAAACTAGTATTTTTAAATAAATAAGGATATTAATTTTAAAATTAAATTTCTTATGTATAGATAATTATTTTAATAAAATGGATTTAATTTTTATAATCATCATGCAAAAAATATTCTAGGGTGATTTTTTGGTATTTTTTTAAAAAAATTTATTTTTTTGTGAATGGTAAAATATGGTATTTTACATTATAAGTTAAATACATGATTAATTACATATAGTAATATGTAGGAAACCATTAGATATACCTCACATGAACCAATTAAAATATATAGTCACAATAATCATCACTATTGGTAGTCTTGAGAAATAGTAATAAACTAATGAATATTATATTCAAAAACACCCCTCTCCTCCCCTTATAAATACCACCTTCCTCCGCCCATTTCTATTCACTTTTAAAACACATTACTTTTTCCAAGTTCTCATAAAATCACTCCCTAGTAATATTTCCCACGTCTTATGTACTTTATTCTTACCAAATGATCATTCTAAAGAGCCTTAAGGTGTATACTAAGAGAGGACATCTGATGGAGGAGGTAATATTCTTAACCGATCTCTTTTCATCCTTTCTTATTATAACTCTCCAAAATGTATTCCATAAAACATGAAATAGTGACATTAGTATCATAAATATACTAAAATTTTATTGTGTTAATAAAATATCCATTATCTAACCTCCTCTCTTTTTATTCTAAAATTAAAACGTTATGCATATCATGGTCGGTTCACCGCCTCCATGAACAACATATTTAATTTTTCATCATTTCCTTCATGGATAGATATAATATAAATTTAATGGTTAAATATGATAATAAATAGTATATTATAGTCTTTTTTATATTCTATAATGGATAAATAAACATGAGTATTCAATAAAATCAAATAACTTCACCATGGCTATAAAAACTTGCTAAATTACCTAACCATTAAACAATAACATTTACACTCAACAAGCCATGCCTAAAATGGAACACTTATGTATATTTGGAACTATTTAAACTCTTATAATTACATGGACATCATTTATTTATGATTTTTTAGTTATGTAACCATTTCATAAGAACTTACATAATTATCTACAAACTGATGCAACCTTGAAACCATAACACGAATGACCTCAGGATAGTGAATATAAACGTGATATCTCAAAAAATGGATTATAAACTAACATAAAAGAATAATAATAAATCAAATATACATGAAAATGGGTTCTAAATTAATTATTTAATAAACTTAATTTTTTTATTTAGTAAGTTAGACAAATGTAGCGAGCGAATTAGGACCTGAAGTGAGGAATCTCTATGAACCACCCTCTCTTATTTGGGTTATTATTTATCCAACTAATTCACTTTATCTATTCATTATTCTAATTAAATTATCTATATTATGTATATATGTCCATTACACAAATACCTATCTTTTTTCTCCCTTCATTTTTGGAGTTATACATGCTTTAAAGTTTCCTTCTCAATCTTCTCTCTAAAGAAAACTTGATTAATGAGAACATTACTATTCATTATTCATTTTCATGTTACAATAATTTAAAAAAAATTCACTCCCATGATTTCTTAAAAATATAACTATATTTATGTAAAATCATTCTGGTTTACTTATTGTTTTAATAAAAACACCATGTGATCTTCTTCTTTAATGTTACTTCACCCATTTCTTAAAGCATCATTTAAGATATTCATTTTTGTACCAACTTCTCTACCATTTATTATGAATTTATCTTTAATTGAACTCCATATTTAAGACCTGTAATTTTTTGTCAAATATGAAAATCCAAAATATTTAATTCATTCTTCTCTTAGGAACCATTATGAAATATACTTTAATTATTCCTTGAGACAAGATTATATAACCCTTTTATTTATCATGGATTTTTCTTATGATTATTCCTTATATATTATTTTCTTATATAGTGTATATTTTCATGTAAAAATTATAATGTGATGAGTGGGACCTAAATTATTCATCCCCCAATGCATTGTGTAATGTTTTCATCTCATGAGATGTCATGTACGGTATATGGGAAGTTAACCTAGTGCACTATGTTATGATTTCATGGAAGTTATCCTTGACTTATTCTTATGATGCCATGTTTTAGGTTGTTTCCACATTCTTATAATTCTATGATATTATGATATCATTATCCTTATGTAATTATTCCATTTGATGATATATGATCCTTCTCTTTATGATATCATGTTATACCCCTTGTCTCTAATGTTATATTTTTTTATCTTGTTTGCTCCATTACTGTACTTTATATCTCTCCCCCTATATTTATATACTCCTTATGAAATGCTATAAAATAAAATAAGTTCAATGGGATTTAATATCACTTTATGGATATCAAAATAAATATGATTTATCATATGTTTAAGTTGTTGTATTAAGTTTACAACCTCCCAAAGACACTAGGAATATATATTTCTAGGTTTTATTTTATATAAATTTATGTTAAAAATATTGAAATAAAATATATAACAGATTTAGGTTTATATACCATGTAAATCAAGAATTAACTTTAGTCCAAGTGGTGGGTCATGCTGAGATATGTGTCATGTAAGCTCATTCTGATTTGTTTCAATTGGTTTCATTGTCTAGGTTTTTTAAAGAATTAGGTTTTTAAATATCCCTCTTATTATTTGGGGAGCCATGTAGCATGTAGATGAAAATTTTAGAACTTTGGAGGTAAGTGCGAGGAGAGTCTAGATAGCTCTTTATCATTTTAATCACTGTTGTTTAATCTTATATCTTTGGTATTGTGCTTTACACTTTCTATGTTGGGGTATTTGTGTATTGTCCATGGGAAGGTCATGGGTGTGTGTTTTGGGTGACTAGGAAGGATGTGGAACTGGTTGAGATTATACATTGGTTGTTGTTGGTTTGGATCGTTCTGGTTTCACCATGAGATGGTGATTCTTATATGAGATCCTAGATCACCCATTCCACTCAGTTTTGTGATCCAAGGTTGGATCCTATGTAATCTCTCATTGAGTTATATTATCAATTGAGGTATCTTTTCTCATTTTTTGATGTGGGATGTAGCATTTTGGGTGGCATTGTCTTTTTATCATTTGGATGTTCTTTGGGTTATTCTTCCTTTGGGGATATTAGTTTTATCCTCAGATGATTACTATGGTTTATGTAGGATTATAGTTTACATTGGGTAATTGGTGGTACCATGTTTTCCTTGGTTGTGTTTCTCTCTTTGGAGTTTTTATACCTTATATCACCACTTTAGTGGAATTATAAATGGTGAGGAGGCCTATAACATGTCTATATACTTTTAAAGATCTGTGTTTGATGTTTATTATTTGTATTATTCTTGTATATATCAATTAAATTTGAGGATTGGATCCATGTATTTGAAGAGTTGTGTGTTTGTATGGTTCTCTATTATCACTAGACCTCATTAAAATTACTTGGATCTCCCATATCTTGTATAGGTGTTGAGTTTTATAGTTTTCCTTTGCTTCTAATTTTATCAATTAATTTATTGGGATAGAAAGTATAATAGTGAGGATAATTTTGGAACCCTTTTATCATTATTTTGTTTTATTTTATATGATTTTTGGGTAATTAAAATTTTAGGAAATTTAAAGATTGAAATTTTGAAATTTTTAAGGTTTTTCTCTATCGTATGGTTACCATATGGTTAGGGGAAACCGTATAAGTTTCCCATGCATAATTTTTTAGATTTTAGTTGTAGGTTTTCCATGGTTGGTGTATAGTTTTGTAAACCATGTGGCCAGACCATGTAAGTCATGAAGGTGCCTTCCAGTGTCTTCTGCAGAGTTTGGTAAACCATGAATCCTATCCAAGTCTTTAAAAACATGAATTT
This sequence comes from Viscum album, assembly GCA_963277665.1. Taxonomy (NCBI): domain Eukaryota; kingdom Viridiplantae; phylum Streptophyta; class Magnoliopsida; order Santalales; family Viscaceae; genus Viscum; species Viscum album. The sequence continues at coordinate 2,089,049,290 of OY728120.1, forward strand.
ATGGAATTTACCTTATTTATTTTAAGGGGGTTTTGGCCTCCCATATTCCCCTATTAATTCGGCTAAGCCTTGGGTGCATGAGAGGGATCTCTCCCTCCATTCCTCTTCCATTTTGAGCCTCTCCTCCATTGATTTCTAGAAATTTATTGAGGTAAATGCTTTTTTCATCTTGTTCATCCCCTATACTCTCCCCTACACCCATTATTTCTTGTTTTATACTTCTCCCATGAACTCTAGTAAATATGTTGGTGGATATTAGGGTCTGAGATGGTTCTAATATGGGGTTTTTATGTGTTTAGGGCTTCTAGAGGGCTCCCCTTTTATTGGTTGATATTTTCTATCAAAGTAGACTCATTGTAACTTGACTTCCACTTGATTGAGGTAGGTAAATTTTTTAAATTTCCTTTAATTGGAAGATCATTGAGTGCCTAATGTTTTATAATTCCTTGTATTGTTAAATTAAATCTATATGCGGTAATAGTAGTGGATTTAAAAAATATCAAGTTTTTCTTACTTGGCATAAAGGTTTTTCAATAGTTTACTCATTTATAAAGTGATATTGAATTTCAAGTATTTAAAAAAATGTGTATATGGATCATTTAATGTGGATTTTAATTATTATGGTCAATTGGCCATGTTTAAGTCTTGGAATGGGAAAAGGTGTAGTTTTAAATAAAAATTTTAAATAAAAGGTGGTGTTTTGGAATTTCAAATGATTTAAATGAAAAAAGGAAATTGATCCTTTAAATGGTTTTATGTATGGATTTCTATTATTTTCATTTAAATAAATTTTAAAGAAATATTTCAAAATGGAAAAAAATGGCTTGTTATCCCGGACTAATTTTGAAAGAAAGTCATGTTTCTCACCTTCAAGGAGGTTTTCTCAAAAATGTACACAGCCCTCAGTCAAGGCCCTTGATTTTGTACTGACTGATACATATATATATTTTTTACTGAGGGGAATATTTTATATCTTTATTATAGGAATTTTTTGTGAAATGGGGATGTTTATTAAGATGGAATTGAAGGTGATGTGATATTTAGTTAAAGTGTTTTAAAATTTATTTGTGTAATGATCATATGCCATACTTGTTTCCTCACATACCTTGAGTTTTATCATGGGGATCATAGGTAGCTATATAAATGATCTATATGAGTGTGACCCTAGTGTATATTATTCATTGGCTAGGTATTATGTCCCAATTAGACCGAGTGAGCTAATGGGATAGATTTGTGACCCAATGAGACCATGGTAGCTCCCAAAATATTTAGGTTCACATGTATTAGGTAGTGTTCTGATTAGATATATCCAATATCATTCATGTTATACCCTAGTGATTTTCCCATGATACCAAGTATTTTTTATGAAATTAAAAAGGGTATTTTCATTTTCTTTTTCATGGTGTCCCCAAGCTTGATTGGATTATGAAACCATTGTGTGTTTGTGTTTGTTACTCCTTATTCATTATTGGTTTAGTGATTTATTGATATTTTCTTTATTCTTAGGATTTTATTTGTTTTATATAATGAATTAAATTATGGTGGATTTTAAATTGATTTTTTTCCAAAGGAAATAAAATTTTATGTTTTATTTTTGAGTTTTTAAGAAGATATAGATACATAGTAAAAGATTAGTTTTGTTCTGAAAAAAAAATAAAGGTTTCCTATTTAAAGTTTTAAAGTAGTTATTTTTTCCTTATTTAGTTAAAAATGGATTAAAGTTTTTAATATGTGAAATGTGGTGTGATTTTTGATTTGATAATATTACATGTGAGAAACTTATTTTCCTAACTGTAGTTTAAACTAGAATTATTGAAATTTCATATGGAATAAATTTCACAGAATCTATAGTAGAATCCAAATGGGAATGTTTTTTCTCACACCCTACATACACACTGACATGTGTATACAGTTATCATGTTTTCTTTTATGTTCCCAAACTATAATCTCTTTCGAGTTATGTTCTCTTTGATTTAATTATGGATGGTATTTGTAAAACCCCATGTCTATACAGGTGTTTAGAGATCAAGGGAAACATAAATTTTCAATTTAGTGGCTAAGTTGAATTTTGAAATGGGATTTAGAATCAAATTTTGAGTCTTTGAAAACCTCAATGGAGGAGTTTTAGATATGGTTGGAGGCTTGTGAGTTATCTCAAAGTATCATAGGAACCTTGGGAGAGGTCGGGTGGTAGATGTAGTCAAAATAGTTGCAGTGCCACCGGCTAGCTATTAGTGTCTGGAAATGCAAGAAACCACTTCCAACAGACACTAAATAGCTGGTGGTATTTTTAGAGTGGGGATAACTCTTTTTACCCCTTAATATTTTCGATGGTGTAGCCAAATCTCCCACTTTTTTTCTCTCACACAATCGAATCCTCCCTTACCTCTCCTCATTGGTTCCCATTTCTTTTAGGGTAGTTTTTCTTGGGTTTTTTTTGTGACAATGGAAGGTATGATCTCCTCTCCATCCTATCATATCTTCTCTGTCTTTTCTTTACTGATTCGGTGTAATTTTTTTTTAGGTTAGAATTGTAAATCTCACTAAATAATAGTGAAATTTCCCATTTTCGATGGGTATTTCATACATCCTAGGAAGAATCCATCCCGAGATAACATCCTCCTATCATTTCCCATCATTTCTTAAAAGGTACATCTAACCATGAATTTTTACATGGTTTTTATTTTAATTAAATTTATTTAATTATAGAAATGGTTCCATAATTTATGGATTTACTCAAAAATGGTGTTGGTGTATTTTTTGGACCTCCCATAGGCATTTGGCTTTAGTTCAAACATGGTGTGATAACTCTGTGTGTTTTCACTAATTATTCCAAGTTTAATTTTAATTAATTAATTAATTATAAGTTTTATAGTTAATTAATTAATTATGGGTGTTTTGATTGAGTTAGGATTTTGGGTTGTTGAGACGAGATTGGTTGACCATGGATGAGGCTAGAAAATCTTGAATGGACCTTGGAAAATACTACTATCCCCTTAGAAATAAAGTGGAAAGATCCATTTAAGGTAGGTGGTCTCATGTACTTTCCCTAAAGCCTTTATTATTTCAATTATGTTCCATGTGTTGTGCAGGATTTCCACTTTAGCTGAGTCCCTTTTTTAAATGGTTTATTTAATTTAAATTTAATATTTAAATTAAAATTAATGGGTTAATTAAACATACTCCCTTATATGACCAAACTAAAGTACTTAGGACACATTGGTCCTACTATTATGGTTTGATTCCTTGGTCACTAAAGGATGAGGCTCAGACTATATCATGCTTTGTGACCCCCAAACTCATGAGGGGAGTACCTAGGATTAAGGAGACCTAGAATCCCAAGTGTATGATCCCTTGATCACCTCTTGATAAAGGGTAACTATGACTTGAATTGACTGGACCAAAAGGTCCCACTAGGACCTTGAGATGCCTAAGGGATTCCATAATTCTTGAGAAGTGAGGTATGACCTAGTGGGGCTTCTTATCCCATGCACAAGCCTAGGTGGAAAGACTGTAGGAAAACCAGAATCAGGTTAGGTGAGAGGAATAACCCATAACAGCCTTGAGGATCGAGATGGGTTATGGGTCATCTCTTGATTGTGGCCTATGAGGAAAGACTCCATGTAACTAGAACGGTCATGATACCTTATTGACGATGACATGGGATGTGATGTCATTAGATCATTGTGAATTTACTTGAGACAAATCCAAGACCAAGGACCCATGTGAGGGTGCCTCTATTATACTAAGATAGATGTGATCCACTAGATTGTAAAGAAGATGTTTCAAAAGTAGCAACAAAGGAGGAGGAGGTTCTAAACTTCATCCCACCCCATACATTCAAGCTATACCACATTGTGAAGGGGGTAGATCTATTTTATTCTATACATGTAATTATCCTCAATAAGGATAAAGAAATGCAATTAGGGAAGAACAACATGTAGTGTTTCAAGCCCAAGAAACTCCACCAACTGATAGATTGTGGATAGCATATGGTTCTTCCTTTCTGGAGGCAATAAAAATTCAGGTCCCACTTGAGGTATCATACTAAGATTTATATTTAGATGCTTTCTAGGAATTTATATTTCAATTCAATTTTTTGAATTAGTCCAGCATGCATCCCACTCCCTATTATATTTTTTAGCTTAAATGAAATTATTTTTTGTCCTAATTTGGTAATTTTCTTTTGTAGGTTCATGATGGAACATAGAATCCCCAAATATCCAAAGAAAGAGGACTAAGATTCATTTCAAAATGTATTTCACTTTTATTGTTTAGATTTAAAACTCTCTACATTTTTTTCAAAATCTTGTTTTGAACTTTAAACTGAAATTTCATGCTCATGCTTTAACTATGCTTTACTTGAATTATCTAGGAGACATAAGTTTCTTAGGAATCCAATGATTCCATGTTTTAGATTTCAATTTTTATAAGATTGAATGAGTAAAATGGATAATTTGATTGTTAAAATGAATCATGGGTATTAAAATTGGGACTCATGATTTGAGGGAATTAATTTATTCATGTAAGTGAAATTTACCAAAAACAAAATCATGATTTGAATTTCTGAAATTCAAATGAATTTATTTTTTATTATTAATCATGCCTTGAGTGATTTTCCAATATCATATTTTCATTTTCGAGAGTATTTCTAGACTAAGTACTTCCTACTTTTTCTTAAGAATATTTCTTGAGTGATCTTGGGACATGCCACCTACTAGAACTTACATTTGAACTTATCAAAGCTATGACTATACAAAAACACATTTAAAATTATTGAGACATCTTTTGAAAATTCATTATCCTTAAAATATAAACTTTAAATCAATCCTTATTTAGATAATAGAGATCATGAATGACCATTATAGGCAAGGAAGGCTCGGGGCCAGGCTATTCCTGACCCCCCCCCCCCCAATTTATTAGAAAAAGGACACTGCAGACAAGGGAGGGGTAGGGTCAATCAACCCACACCGAAAAACCTTGGACGCCCTGAAAAAACCCAAAATATCAAAACCACCAAAAGACACACAAAACGGGAAAAGAAAGAAAAACAAAATCAAAACCAACAGCATCTCCCAGCCAACCCGCAACCAGCATCCATCATAGGGTCTACCAGCCATCCCCACCATCATCATCATAATCTACACTAGGGGGGTCTCCATCGGCACCATAGCCAGAGGCCGCATCAGTGTCTGCTAACTCCCATTTCGAAGAATCATACTTCTTCAAAAAGTTGGTGTAGTACTCCCTTAACTTCACCTGCTCCACATTCAACTGCTTCTTAGAAGACCGCCCCACCTTACCAGAGGAGTTCTTTGAAGCCTTGCTGGAAGCCCTCGTAGAAACCGTTCTCGGAAAGGAGGAGTAGTCCTTCCTTGGCCTCCTTACTTTCAGGGCTGTAGTGCCAAGATCACCATGATTCCCCTAGACAGGTATAACAGAGTCCTCCTGGTTGAGAAAACAAGAGGTGGGAGGTGGAAAACACTCCCTGGACAGGCCCCCAGCAAAATTCTCTTTCCCAGTGTGTATGGCCTTGTCATTTAAAATCTGGTCCATGTTGGATTTCATCCTAGAGACATCATCCGAGCCACTCTCCCAAAGCATCGAGCACTCAGATTCCATTCCCTCCTGCAAAAGATAAGGCTGCAAAGCCAGGTCTTTTAGAACCAAACATTTGGATTTCTCATCCACACTGTCCCTAATCATCCCATCTTCAACAAAATTAACATCATTTGCTCCGAAGGAAATGAGCACCTCCGAAGCATCCACTGTGAGCGGAACAGGTTCAAAGGATTTTTAAGCGTTCATCAAAGACTTGGTGAGGATACCCCCATTACCCTCATCCTGGGCAGCATTCACACCATTCTCGGTCCTCAGATCAGCCCTCGCCTTATGCTCCCATTCACCGGCATTATCAAAGCTCCCAAAAGTGCTCAAAATCATCTCGGCTTCACTAGAAATGTGTTCCAAACTCCCTCCCCCATACCCAGTAGCAGGCACATTATCCAGCACCTAAGAAGGATACTTTGCGCTCCCAGCATCAGCCACCAGAGGGTTCTGGGACACGCTCCCTCCACCATGCCCAGCAGCATCAGCCTGCACCTTATTTTGTATCTGTTCAGCAGACATCTCACCTCCCACATTGTCCAGGGGGGCCTACACCTCCTCCTCAAGATATAGCCCAGCAGAGGCCTCCATTACAAGAGAACTTCCAGCATCCGAAAACTGCAGATCACTCCTCAAGTGCTTGCAGATATCATGTACCTTGGGTTCTGGTTGACACTGGACGACCATTTTCCCAAGCACAACCGGAGGACTAGCCTGCACAATCTGTGAGTTCAGTGGTCCAGAACCTAGACCAGGAGCAGATTCCACCCCCTCAGCAATATTCCTCTCACTCCCAGTTGAAAAATCCATAACAACCTCCTTGGCATAGACCTCCACCCGAGCCTGACCCCCTCCATCAACCTCCTTGGCATAGACCTCCACAGAAACCTCCTTGGCATAGGGATAAGCCATGTTTTTATCCATTTTTATCCATTCCTATAGTACTCTTGGTATTTTCATGATATTTTAAAGTTGAATTATAGGGGTGAAGGGAATCATGGTGGAAGAGATGAAACACTTTGTAAGGAAATTTTGTGAGGGTTCCATTATGGGAATAAAGAAATGTTCTTGATTCATTATAATTAATTTTTGTCCCTATTGAATAAAAAAATAAAATATGACAAAAAGAACCAAAAATGAGAAAAATGGGTTGTGATTTGGGAAAACCAAAAATCATCATTACTAGACCTATGATTTTTATCATACGTGGCTAGGTGGTGGATATGAGGTTTATTTTATTCATAAATTTCTAAAAAATAAAATAAATAAAAAGGTTATTTTAAAAAAAAGTATAAAATAAAAAATATCAAGAGGATGCACAAATAATTCATTATGATTTATTTGATGATAACCTTTAATTTGAGTTTTGGGGAAATTGAAGTTTCTACTTTTGAAGGGGATAATTTAATTACACTTTTATTTTTTATATCATGAATTGTAGTTAAGAGACAAACTTCTTCCTTGAGCCTTAATTTTTAAAGCATAAAATCCTACCAACCTTAAGCCTCAAAGTCATTTGAACCTTTATTGAAAAGTACTCATGATTTTATGTTCCTTTTGTCTTTACACAGTGGATAAAGTAGTTCATTTACAATACTATGGATAAGGAACATGTTCTCATGATATGTGCATAAATCCAATTGAATTTTATCGCAATATATGAGAGAAAATATTCAAGTGAGTTAAATCATGATTCAGTATGATTAATAATAATGAAATAAGGAACTTGATTGAGTGAGTATATAAGTTCCATCATTTTTTAATAGGAGAAAGTAAAATACATGAGTTTATTGTTTCTTTGAAAATTGGGGAATTGAATTGATATTTTATGTGTATTTTTTGAAAATTCGGTTTGACATTGAAAAATTATTTGATTTTATTGCTTTGGAATTTGAATATTAGTAACATTGGCACCCTCTAGTTTTCAATGTTTATATTTTATTTTTGAGGATAAGCATGGTTTAAGTGTGGGTAAATTGATAGAGCTAATATTTTTATAATTTTTTATATGTATTTAAATTATTTTAACCCTTAAATTTTATCAATTTGAGCTCATTTTCATCAGTTTTAGATTTATGGTGTGTTTGGGACTAAAATGTGTAAATTTCTTAATTATGGTATTTTAACAGATTTTATTAACTTTGGTATTTGGGGAATAAATTATAAAATATTGATCAAATTTGAGTAATTATTTTTTATAGAATTCTCTATTTTTGAGATTAAACTTTCTATTTTTTATAAATATCTAATTCGAACATCTAGAAGCCCGAAATAAAAATCAATCAATTTGAAAACTTTTCTGAAGGATAGGGTGGAACCAACCTATGTAAATGAAGCATAAATCATGATACGAACCTCCAATTTAGGTGATTAAAAATTTATTTTAAATAGTATTCATTAAATCGTTCCCCCATTAATTTTAAAGGATTTATTCACCCATTAAGGTGGTCATTAGATACTCAACATTGAATGGAGATTTAGGGAACATTCATCTAGAATAAAATCTCAGAGTAATTGGGGAATAACTTCTTATACACATGGATTATGGATCTGAAATTTGGAGGTCAAACACATAAAAAATTTTGGAAAAAATTTATATAATACTAATTTCTCTGATTCATCAAAATTTATGGGTTACCATGCACAAAATTTTTCAAGTATATATTCTAGAACCAAAATTTGGACTATTGATGACCCATTATATCCTAAAACATTTTAATGGTAATTTATGACACATAGAAGCCTCTTCTATTACTATAAATAATATTCTAGTGGTGTGTTGAAAAGAAGATCAATTGGAGAGGGGATTTGGGGATTATGGCTACTGCTTTAGGATTTATCTTTTCTTTTCTTTTTATTTTTCTTTTCCCATGTAACACGTGCATCTTTTTTATTAAAGTGTTTCCCTTTTATTCATTTATATCTCTTTCTCTTACAACCCTAAAATAATTATCTATCTTTCATATTTCCTTCGTGATATATTTTCACTTTTCAATGGTAAGTGACTAACCTGAGGCTTGTCCCTGGGTAGGTTTCATGGAATTCTTTGTTATTTCACTTTAATTTAACATTTTTTAAATCTATTTGTGCTAGATGTGAGAGTATTGAATGGGTTTAGAGATATCCAACCATGAAATTATTTCCAATTACATTTATTTTATTTGATTCATTATTTTTCCCTCCCTTATCTTGGGAAAACCCTTCATAAAGTGGAGTTAGGGTTTCTAGAAGGGATGAAACATCATATAGTGGAGCTAGGTCTTTTAGGAATTGTATTCTTATTTGAGGTGTTATCCTATTTGACTATTAAAGGATTTGGGGTTTGGTACTCTAAATTCATTCTAAAATCACACACTCAATAAATAAAATAAACTAATTCATTAATGAGGATTCACCAAATTAATTATCAAATTTAATTTAAACAAAAAATAAATAATGAATGAACCCATGTTGTCAAACCCTGGACCAAGACCTTTCTTCGCGAATATCATTTTGTCTGCATCTGTATATATATTTAGGATATTTTATTTCTTCATTGCATTTAAATTTAAAATTTTCCAATCACCCCATAACAATCATTTTCATAAATAAAATAAAAAACACAAAGATAATTAGATTATGTGAATTAGAAATTAGTGATTGAACCGACTATGATACTCCTCAAGTGAGATGACCCTAGTCATCCTATATGCTGCATTAAGAAAATAAAATTACTTTTTTCACACCCTACGATGGTCATGTGTCAAAATTGGCACCGTTTATAGGGAGCTAAGTAGTGTTTTGATCGCTATTTCTAAATTCACATTTTTGTAAATATTTTTCTTTGTTTTATTTCATTAAAAAATCATAAAAATTTATTTTTTACATGATGTATCTTAACTACAATTATTATACATGGAAATATTACTCACATGTGAAATGTCAAGAATAATAATTTTATTATAGTGATCTAAATTATTGGTTACAAAATATGAGTGATACTCTAGATGACTTGGGGTGGAAAATGGGAATATCATTTGACTATGTTTTTGCATTAATGCAGCAACCTAACCCTAAGCCAGAGCAAGAACCTAAGATAGTTGTGAAAGAAATTTCACCACTCTTCATTTAAATTGAAGAACCTGATGAGGTAATGGTGGAGGTACATGAAGATTCATTCATCATATATCAACCATTTCTAGGATAGATAGATGAAAATGACTTGCCTATTGAGTCACATGTGGGAGATCAAAAAGAACTGGATGACTTATGGAATGAATGTGAGGAACTACTTGATCTCCCAAAACCTTAAAAATAATAAGAGACACCGCTATTACATACCTCCCTAGATATAGAAGAAGAATCTACCCAATTGGTGGAATTAGAAGAGAAAATGGAGGAGCCTAACTACCTAGCTCTATCCATAAAAAGTAAACTCAAAGAGGCACTTTCCACTGAAGAAGATATTCAAGTCGAACCAACTTAGGGAGATGATACATTCTTGAACTCAAAATCATTTAATTTTATTGAAACTAATTTGCTTATCAATCCTAATTATTTTGAATTTTCAGAATCAACTGACTCTTATTATGACATGGTGGATGATAAATTTCACCTATTAAGGAACACTTGGATCTCCTTGAAGAAATTGAACATTTACTAGAGGGAGTAAAAGAAGATATTCTAGTGGATCTATTGGATGAAAATGATACATAGGATTCCTATAATAAAAGGGATTATTTTTTCGTTGCTTTATCTTTTTCAAATTCTACACAAATAAAATTACATGTTAATTCTCCCTTTGATTATTCTCTTGATGCAACACATCTAGAGAAACCACTGGATTGTAAATAAGATGTTTCACGTGCCAATGAAGGAGGAGTAGACTCCATACTTTATCCTACCCCCACCATGAAAGTTATACCACATTATAAAGGGGGAGGATATTGTGTACTATATACATGGAATTATCCTCAACAATAACAAAGAAATTCAAGTTGGGAAGAACAAGATGTGGTGGTTCAAGTCCATGAAAATCCACCTATTGAAATATTATAGATAATAGCTGGTACTTCCCTTCTAGAGGTAGTAAAAATTCAAGGCCCACTTGGCGGATAATACCAAGATTTATCTTTACATTCTTTCTAAAAATTTATATTTCAATTCCATTTTTTGAATTAGTCCAGAATGAAACCCACTCCCTATTATATTTTTGATCTTAAATGAAATGATACTTATGCCTAATTTAGAAATTTTCTTTTACTTGGTTCACCCTCACTGGGCTACGTCCAAGGAGCATACGCCGACAAGTTTCCGGTCGTACCAAATTCCACTATTCTTCACTAGATGTGGATAAAAGGATTCGGGAACAGTCACTCTATCCCAGGATCACTGCCTTTACATGGTTTAGGGTCATCTCACTGCTTTCCCAAGGTTCACTCCCTATTTCTCTCTCTCTAGCTCACTGCCGGTGGAGAGGATCACCTGCCTCCTCTTCCATTTCTCACTGCTCTGGAAGGAATCCACTCACAGTTTATAGACCTGTAGGTCTCTTCATTTTCATGAAGGAATGCATACTATATTGTATGTGGATGCTCTGTTGAAGTCCAATCTTTCACCCATAGATGAATCTCTCTTTGCACCGAACATATCGGGAAAACTTCCAGCTTCCTTGTAGCCCGAAAATCACTGCCGGAAATAAACCTTACTTGGCACGCAAGTCTATATCGGTGCGCAAGTATCGGCGTGAAAGTCACAACTGGCGCGCAAGTCCACCTCACACACTTGCACAACACAAGATTCTTAAACTCCAAACTTGCGTGACACACTTCCTTTTACGCCCAATCCAATATTGGCGCGCAACTTCCAACCGGTGCACAACTTCTCACACTGTCGTGCAACTTCAACCACCGACGCGCAACTTCACCTGCGCGACCACACACCACTTGCACGACCACCACACATGCGCGACGGGAGCTCTGATTTCTCAAAGTGTTGAACTTCGGTGAAGAATGAGGAGGGGTGGTCCAGTATTTATAGGCATTTGGTCACCCCTGCGCGACGGCGCGCAAGTCACCTCTCGGTGCGCAAGTCTCGGCGCGCAGGTCTCTTCCCCTGCAATTCACTTGCGCGACTCAATTCCAAACTTGTGAGAACCTCTTTCCTTTGCCATATTTTGATCTTCTGATCTTAAAAAACCACAGGAGCATAAGTTCTCAAGCTTCCAAGGCATCGGCGCGCAAGTCTCTTTCACGGCGCGCAAGTCACTTGCGCGACACCACCAATACTTGCGCGACACTTATCCCTTTTCCATATTTTGATGATTTGATCTTTAAAAACATATGGCACACAAGTTTCATCTCCTTCAAATACATGGCGTGCAAGTCCCTTTGACAAAAACCACTTTTCTTCATTTGTTGATTTTCAGGACCAAAAATTTGGCAAACACTGGAAAACGGCGCCACCTTGTATCTATTCTTTTCGAACCGCCTCCAGATCATCCATCTCGTTATCGAAGTTCTTGAATCAAACATGGATCGTTAACCACATCTCTTGAACTCGACATTCCACCATGAAATCCCCTTTGTCAACAAATTTTTATGTCATTGTTTTGCTTTGTCAACAATCACCACTCAGATGTCCACTTTGTCAACAAACACAATCACCTCAAAAAAAATTTAATGATACCTTGAGGGATTTTTTCCAAACAATGTGGAAGAACACAATACCAATCCATTAACTTAACCCACACTATGGCAGAACACTCTGTATGATTTATAAGCCATATCATGCTTCCAGGTCAAGGATCATGCCTTAAATTCATTAATTTATACTCAAAAAGATATATCAAGACCCAAAAAATAATCTTCCTTTCTTACCTACTAATGGATATCATAGGTTAAACCATCATCAATCACTAGCCCAAAAGAATTCCCTAAAGGATGAGGTTTTGGGTGTAGTAGATGCATCGAATGGGGTATACTTTTTGTCATAATCAATGATTAATATGAGATGTACATCAATGATAAACACCATGACTAATGGAATTTAATCAAAGATTAATTGATGATAGAACGTCATAACCAAAATGTAGGGTCATCACATAATGATTTATAATTAATTTTAGCAATTAATGACTTACCTTGTGATAATTATTTCTTCGATAATGAATCTGACAACATATCTAGGTTATATCATTGTTACGTTGTGGGAATCAAGTATAGATTACCACCATTATTGATCCACATGTACTCCATGAATCTATGAATTTCACCATAGAACCTCTGAGTTCTAACATGGTAGAACCTAATGCTTGTTTCGTTCTTCTTTGATCACCCCGAGAATTGCTTCAAGAAGGATTATATTTTATCTCTCAAGAATTGATTGGTGGTGGAGGGGTATTTCTCTCCATCCTTAAGATAATTTTTGGAGAATTATATCTTTAGGTATTTGAGAGAGTTATATGGATGTTGTTGTGAACAACCAAAAAAGGAAACACCCCATTATAAATAATATAATTAGGTTTAAATAGTGATAGGGTTAGAAAATAATAATTGCACATGTGCCCTTAATATTCCATCAATCCCTGAATAAATCCATGTATATAATAATAATATTATTGTTATTATTTATTGATATGATCAAAACTAGTGAATTGATTAAATATTATTTATTCAAATAATACTTAACATATATTATTTCTTACCAGACTGATAAACTCGATTTTTTATTCTTCCATCGTATTTATCAGGCCTTAAATAATGACTATTTATTTAATAAATAAATATCACTACCTTATTTTCCAATAAATAAAAAAAATCACTAAATAGAAAATAAATATTTATTAAATGTTATGATCACAAAATATTATCACAAATAACTAGTGATGGAATATATATGATCAAGTAAGCATGAATAATTATTCAACCATGCACAGGAATAATATTTATTCAATATGTTAAATAATATTATTATTTAATTGATGTTCTAGGAACATAGTTTGTGACTCTCTAGGCCTCTTTCTCAGTGTAATTAGGTGAAGCATCCCAAATTCCAAGTTTATCATCTAGAAACACAACAATGAACCCATAGAGAAAGAATTTAATGTTGTGGTGACATAAAACATTGTATGGATACTTACTGTGTAATATAATCTCTTTATTGTGATATCTCTAATCAAGCAAGGTTCATGTTGGTGCTATCAACCTATGTTCTTGATATATCTTTCTTTTACTTCTCTAGAATTAAACTTAGACACAGAATACCATGGACATAGATTTATTTTGGATATATCATTTTTATAAAAGGGCCTGAGATATCAACTTCCATTAAAGAACATAAAGGAAAAATAATTTCTCACATTAGTCATTAATGAAATATTACTTGTGGTGCACCCAATGTGTCCTATTTCACCACAAACATACATCATCACAGTTTTTATCAGTACATCAAAGTACATGACTCATAATATCTATTAATAATAATCTTAAAGTATAAGGATCAATACACATTTCTAAAAATAGTAACATCCAATGACACATATAAATGTGGATTTCCTACTAATAGGTCATGTTCTCATAATCTTTTAAAATAGATATTTCCAAGGGAATACACCATGAGAAGGTTCCTCAAAGTCCTATGAGTATCCACCCTAGATAGCCTATATCATTTGTTTCCCTTAAATGATTTCATATGTCTATATAACATATATTTAATAATATGGTCATAGAAATTTTAGGTTCTCATCGTAGTGGGGAACTGTTGTAACCTTTCAGTGCGATGATTGATTTTTAACATTATCACATACTATATCATGCAAAAGAAAAATTATGATGTGATAAGTAGTTTATTAATATTAAAATATATGAATATAGGTAATCATAAAGTACATATAATTTAGTTCTATGGAACCAACTCCAACACACTCCCACTTGAACAATATCCAACTACTAACAACCTCCAGTCTACTAGTTGTCACATGATACTCATGCTTCTGCTGATATAATGCATTAATCGGGTGGTCTACCACATTTTCTTCCATAGAAACTCTACTAATCTTAAATTCACCCTCTGAGAAAAATATCTCAATATGTGATACTTTTTGAGAAGGTTCTTTGTCCATTGGTGTGACGTTGGATCTTTTGTAAGAGCCACATACCATAGTATTGTCACAATATAATGTGATAGGGTCGTTACTAATAGGTGTCACATCAAGATCCTGGACAAAGTTTTGTATCTAAATGGAATATTTTGATGCATCAGAGGACTCTGTATACTCAGTATCCATTATATAATTGACTACAACTGGCTACTTTGAACTCTTTCGGCTAATAACTCCTCTTTTGAGACTGGAGACATATCCTAATTGAGACTTCAGATCATTTTAATCTGTATGAAAAATAGAATTAGTATAACCCCTAATAAATATCTCCTCATATCCTACATACACCAATAACATATCCTTAGTTCTTCGTAGATACTATAGGATAGTATTAATAGTAGAACAATATTATTCAGCTAGATTATCTTGATATCTTCCTATCATGATCAATGTATAGTCAACATCAAGTCTAGTACATAACATGCCATACATGATCGATCTTATCATTGAAGTTTATGGGATCTTACTCATTATATATTAATCCTATTGTATATTAGGACACATTTTCTTGGAAATATTCATACCATGTGACACTGGAACCAATCCCCTATTGGATTGTTCCATACTAAATCTCCTTAGTATTTGTTCAATGTATGTACCTTGACTTAGTCCAAGTAGCCTTTTAGATCTATCTCAAATGATCTTAATACCTAGAATGTAGGTTATTTCACCTAAGTTCTTCATGTAGAGACATGTTCTTAACTATTCCTTAATAAACTATAAGAGTGGTATGTCATTTTCATTAAGTAATATACCATCAAAATATACTACTAGAATAATGACTTCATTCCCACTAAACAGATTGTAAACACATGGATTACATTCATTCTTCATGAAACCAAATTATTTTATTACTACATTGAATAGAATTTTCCATGACCTGGATGATTACTTCAATCCATAAATGGATATTTGTAACTTGAATATATTTTTGGCATCACCTAGAGTCACAAATCCTTCTGGTTTTTTCATATAAATATATTCCTATAAGTTCCCATTAAGGAAAGTTTTTTTGAATTCCATTTGAAAATTTTAATATTCATGGAAATTCATTATAGAAAGTAGAATTATGATTTATTTAAACATGGATACTAGAGAAATGGTTTCATAATAATCAATGCATTGATGTTTTTTAAACCCTTTAGCCACTAGCCTTTCTTTAAAGGTACTTAATTTACCTTCCATGTCCATCTTTATCTTGAATACTCATTTGTACCCAACAGGCTTTACATCCATTGGTGGATCAAAAAATACCTAAACTTGGTTATGATGCATGGAATCCATTTCAATATTCATGGCTTTTTTCCGTATTGAAACTTCTAATATCACTACTTTTTCTTCACATAAAAGAGGATTATTATTGTCAACTAATAATGATTCACCATATTTGGTGACTATAAAACACTACTAGAAAAACAGCTATTTGCGACGGGCTAGTTGCGACGGGATCCCGTCGCAAATGGCTTTTTGCGACGGGACCCCGTCGCAAATAGCCCGTTGCTGAAAACGCCGTCGCAACTACACTTATTTGCGACGGGCCCGTCGCTATAGCGTTTTATTGCGACGGGCATTCTCCCCGTCGCAAATAGTATTCCGTATTTTTGTAAAAACTTTTAAAAACGTTTTTGCGACGGGACCCGTCGCAAATACCTTTTGCGACGGTACCGTCGCAAAAACGTTTTTAAAAAAATAAAAAAATATTAATAATACTAGTATTTGCGACGGGCATCGCATCCCGTCGCAAATAATATTGATATTATTTGCGACGGGACCCGTCGCAAATAATATTTTTTAAAAAAAATAAAAAACTATTAATAATATTAGTATTTGCGACGGGTATAGTATCCCGTCGCAAATACTATAAAAAAAATAAAAAAAATAAATTTTTAATAAATTATTTTAATGAATATAATAATAGAATTATAATTTACAAATGAAAATAATAAATTATTTTAATTACTATAATAATAGTAAAATTATAATTCAAAAATAAAAAATAATAGAATATTAATAAATGATTTAATTAATATAATAATATTACAATTATAATTCATAAATACAAAAATATTAATAAGTTATTTTAATTAATATAAAAATAATAGAATTATTTTACATTCAAATATTAAAATAATTCAAGTATTACAAAAAAAATAATTAAATTATAATATTATAAAATTTTAATATATATATAAAATTTAATATTATAAAATATAAATAATATTATTATTCATATTAATATTGTTATTTAAAAATATAATATTATTAATATTTTATAATGAGACAGAAACTACGAATAGAAAAAAAAAATTTGATTTCTCAAATTTTATAACTGAAATACAAAATCTAATCTGAAGGAGGGGGGGGAGGTGGGGGATCTGCAGATGGTGGTGGAGGAAACTCCACCCCTAAAGCATGAGTGAGTCGGCGCATGTACTCCATCTGCTCCTGATGCTGCTGCTGCCACCGCCTCGTCTGCTCCTCGTACAGCTGCTGCTGGCGTCGACGCTCCTCCTCATGCTGCTGACGAATCTGCTCCTGCTCCTGTCGGAGACTCTCTATCTGTGCAGTCTGAGATCGCAACTGATCCTCATACTGTGTAGAAAAAGATGCACGAGCTCCTCTCGAGCTGGACGCCGACATCGCAGCACTGCCATAATAATCTCCGGGAGTCAGTCGAGAGCCGATACCAACTACCCGGCCCTTCTCGAAAGCATACTGGGTGGCCTGCATCCATGCCGCCTCATCAAACTGACGGGCAGTGGTCTGATCTGATGACTCGGCCTGACTCTCAGGCCGGGTCTGTGACGCTGCGGCCTCATATGACTCCTATAGTTGCAATTTAAAATTAAAATTGTGAATATATTATATGCAGTTAATTTTTAAACTTGAAAACAAATTATACTGACCACGATGTGATGCTGACGATCACCTCTGAGCTCCCCAGTAATACTAATTATTCCTAATTATTACTAATTAATACTAATTATTCCTAATTAATACTAATTATTCCTAATTATTACTAATTATTGTTAATTATTCCTAATTATTACTAATTATTGTTAATTATTCCTAATTAATACTAATTATTGGTAATTAATACTAATTATTGGTAATTAATACTAATTATTGGTAATTAAGACTAATTATTGGTAATTAAGACTAATTATTGGTAATTAATACTAATTATTTGTAATTAATACTAATTATTCCTAATTAATACTAATTATTGGTAATTAATACTAATTATTCCTAATTAATACAAATTAATCCTAATTATTCCGAATTATTACTAATTATTCCTAATTATTACTAATTATTCCTAATTATTCCTAATTATTGTTAATTATTCCTAATTATTCCTAATTATTGTTAATTATTCCTAATTATTACTAATTATTGTTAATTATTCCTAATTATTACGAATTATTGGTAATTAATACTAATTATTACGAATTATTGGTAATTAATACTAATTATTGGTAATTAAGACTAATTATTGGTAATTAAGACTAATTATTGGTAATTAATACTAATTATTGGTAATTAATACTAATTATTTGTAATTAATACTAATTATTTGTAATTAATACTAATTATTCCTAATTAATACTAATTATTTGTAATTAATACTAATTATTCCTAATTATTCCTAATTATTGGTAATTATTACTAATTATTCCTAATTAATACTAATTATTCCTAATTATTCCTAATTATTACTAATTATTCCTAATTATTACTAATTATTGTTAATTATTCGTAATTATTGTTAATTATTCCTAATTATTACTAATTATTGTTAATTATTCCTAATTATTACGAATTATTGGTAATTAATACTAATTATTGGTAATTAATACTAATTATTGGTAATTAATACTAATTAGAGGTAATTAATACTAATTATTGTTAATTATTGGTAATTATTACTAATTATTCTTAATTATTGATAATTATTAGTAATTAAATGAATAATTATCAATAATTAGAAATAATTACCAATAATTACAAATAATAACATTATTAATATATTTTATTATTAATATTAAAATAATATAATTTTCTAATTTATATACAGTTCTTTTTTCATCTGTGCGTTTTCTATCTCCACATACAAATAATACATGTGAAGACAGCAAACACACAGATGAAAAAAGAACTGTATATATATAAAAAATTATATTATTTTAATATTAATAATAAAATAAACTAATAATGTAATAATGTTCTTATTCTTAATTATTGGTATTTATTACTAGTTATTAATATTTATTCTTAATTACTAAAAATTATTACTAATTATTCCTAATTACCATATAAACAATTAAAAATAATTAAATTACAACTAATTAATAATAATAAAAACTAATAAAAAATTAAAAATAAATAAAAAATTAAAATAAAGATAAATACCTTGAAAATTGATCTGTTCTGATCGTTCTTCAAAACTTTAATATCGGCTCCGGAGAAAAAACTTAAACTAGAGAAAAACTCAACTCTAGAAATATGATTCTGAGAGAGAGAGAAGATAAGGAATGAGAATGAAATGAAAAAAACGGATGGGGGTATTTATAGGTTAGATTAGTTGCGACGGGCTCATTTGCGACGGGAATCCCGTCGCAACTAGTATTATTTGCGACGGGACCCGTCGCAAATACCTTTGCGACGGGACCCGTCGCAAATACCTTAGCCAACATTTATTACGGTCAACCGGTAAATAGTTATTTGCGACGGGTCCCGTCGCAAATAACCCTCTGCCGACATAGTATTTGCGACGGGGGAATATTCCCGTCGCAAATACCATTTACCGCCGCCGGTTATTTGCGACGGGAATATTTCCCCGTCGCAAATACGTTTCCCGCGATTTGGCGCGCATCGCGGGAAAACTATTTGCGGCGGGTCCCCGTCGCAAATACGTTTCCCGCGATCTGGCGCGCATCGCGGGAAAACTATTTGCGACGGGGAAAAAAATCCCGTCGCAAAAGCCTCCTTATTTGCGACGGGAAAATACCCCCGTCGCAAATAATTTTTTAACATGACTATTTGCGACGGGATTTATTCCCGTCGCAAATAACCCGTCGCAATTGCTCATTTTTCCCGTAGTGAAACCATATCCCTCTGGTTCTCTTACCTCTATGGTGATCCTACAGAGTACTAGTGTTTTAGGACCACCTTATTCCATGGAATATTTTCTTGTACCAAATCTTGTGTATCTTTAAATTCAACTTAATCGAAGTCAAACTTTCTCCCACTATCCTTTTCGAGGATGTTCTCCCTTTTGAGAGAGAAGGCTTGTCTAGCAACAACCACTTTCTTGTCTGAGGGGATTTATTGGTAGTATTCCTTTGTTTCTTTAGGATACCCTATAAAGATACACTTTTTCCATGAGGTGATATTTTATTTCTTAAGGTGGCCTTAACAAATGCCTCAAAACCTCATACACATGTATGCCACAAAATAGGTTTCTTTCCACTTCATAACTCGAAGATTTTTCCATTTTCCACTTTGGTTGGTAATCAGTTTAGTGTGTATGCTATAATTTTTAATGCATATCTCAAAAAGGATAATATAAGATCTTCATGACTCATCATTAACCTTGTCATGTCTATCAAGGTACGGTTTCTCCTTTCATTAACACTATTACACTATGGTGTGTAAGTTGAAATGAGTTGAGAAAGAATTCAAAACTCCCATAGAAATTTGATAAAATCTTGTTTAAGATATTTACCACCTCGATCAGATCAAAGATTCTTTATCTTATTTCCAATTTTATTATCTACTTCATTCTTTAATTATTTTAATTTTTCAAAGGATTTATACTTATACCACATCAGGTAGACATAGTCAAATCTACTCAAGTCATCATAAAAAGTTATTAAGTAAGAATATCCACCACTAACTTCTATTGGAAATGTTCCATATACATAAATATGTACCAATCCTATAAGCTTTGTGGCCTTTTAACCCTATCCACTGAATAGTGGTTTGTTCATTCTTCCTTTAAATAAGTGATAAGATGAAATTTTATTTACATATTGGATATATTTATTTAAGGTTTATTATTGATTTATTCGATAATGTATTGGGTTTTGGTTAGTTTTCACATGAATTATGAATTCTATAATTAAAGGAATAAATGATGAAAAAGTTACAAAAATAGGATTTACATTCCATTTATCACATACACGATGTGTAGACCTCATTCACAGCATGCTTGCAAGACCACAGACCAACCTATGAATACTTTTCATGATGTGTAGATAATACACGATGTGTATGCCTGGTACATGGCATGAAGATTTCAAATATTATAATCCCATGAAAATTGAATCACTTACACTGCATGAATAGATTATAGGATGTGAAAGGTTTGAAGTCTCACCCGGTCAAAGATAAAATCCAATTCTTTGGCGGGAAATGTGGATATCAACTACATGGCATGGAACCAACTTACATGACATACATATGTTGGGAAAAGAGTTGCTTAATCTAGTACATTATGTGCATTACTTACATGTCGTGTACTTATTAGGACTATTAATATTTTAATCGCCCTCCATGTACATAATGTTCAGCTAGTTTTATTTTTACTCGTTTTTCTTCCACTGTTTCTTCTCATTTTCATCTATTTTCATTCTAAACTATATTTCATTCATTAATTTAATTGTTTTGTTGAATCCTTTTGTGTTGGTTATAATTTTTTTCCTGTTATTAATATGTTTTAATCTTGTTTCCATTTCTAATGTATGTTTCAACACAGCTCTCTATTCTTCATCAACACTTCTGTTGTTCTTCAACATTTCTTTATTCACAGTGAGTTTGTGATTTTTATTACTTGTTTCAATCATATATTGCTCATTATTTATTTCTTTTTTATGTGAATTAAGTTTTTTATTATATTTATATTGATTTTAATTGTTTGAAAATGATTCTTTCTTATTTTAATCCTGGATTGTTTATTTCTCAACTGTTTCTTGATTATACTTAGAATTTTTATTATTTCCCTACATTTGATCATCACCTCCATGTGTGGTTAATCCACCTGGGGTTAGGGTTTGAGAGTAGGGTTTTTTATGAGCCTAATTAATCTATATATTGAACCTTGGTAACCCTATGTATAGTTATTAGGTTAATAATAATTGTTCATCAAATTCTTATGCACAAAATTGGCCATGGGAAGTGAAATTAAATAAACCTAACCTAATTGGAGTTGAGTAGGACTATGACCATTATCCTATGAAAATTTCTGTATAGAATCCAAGCATAATGTACCTAGGTTTTCAGTTATACCCTTACCATGGGATAATTTTAGCATAGGTATATCCAATTGGTTTAACTAAAACCAAGTGGTGACTTTTGCACCACTTTGCAGCCTAAGTTGTAGGACTATCCCAAGATAAATCTAGGATTATCTTTTGTAAAGAGCCTTGAAATTGACCTTGATCCCTTCATTTATTATCTCAATTAAAATCATAACTAACTAGATATAGTTAAAACCAAAACTGAAGAGTGGGTGTGAGGAATCCTTTTTAAGGGTTTTGTTCGATTGGATGATGGCCTTCCAATAATCCTTGTGGGTTTGATCCTTCACTTCCACTTTACTACACCCTTATAGTAAGTGTATTTTGGGATTATAAATTTATAATCTGACTTTCATCTGTGATAACTCAATGACGTGTGAGGGCACATCAAATTTTAGCACTGTTTCCAAGGATTGTTCTTGCTCAGGCATAGTGATCTTCAGATCGAACATCAGATTTCCACATACCTCCCCATTTATTCTTTTTTCCTTCCCATTTTCCTTTTTATATTTTTTCTACTTTGGGTGAACTTGCATCCTATTTCTCTTTCCCCCTCTCTCTATATTTTTCTTATCTAGTGCACGTTCCAGGGGACCTTGACTCACTCAAGAATCTTGGATGCACAAGAACAACTTCTTTTCGATCTCGATATCAATAGAACAATTGATGAACACCACCTCTTCACAATGCCCGAGCATAAAAATACTGCACCACTACACATTCAAGATCCCCAATATGCACCACCTACCAATTAAGGTGAGTGACTAGTGTTGTAGAAGTGAACCATTATGAATTATAGCTTTTCATACATTAGTGTTGTTGCACCCAACATTGTGTGCCTACCTATTCAGGCTCACACTTTCAAGATTAAACTTGGAATCATCTATATGATCCATAACATAGGGTATTTTAGTGGGATTAAAAGTTAATACCCCTATGAGAACATATCTAATTTCTTAGAGGTTTGTGATACCTTTCACAATCAGGGTGTTTAATTGGATGAAATAAGACTCTAGGTATTCCCATTATCCTTGCAAGATAGAGGAAAGAATTGGATTAAGAGTCAATCTCCTAAGTCAATCATGACTTGGGAAGAATTAGAAAATAAATTTCTAGAAAAATACTTCCCACCAATCCAGACTTGGAATCTCCAAAATGAAATTAAAAAATTCACCCCTAAGTGGATGGAGAGTCAACATGGGAAGCGTGGGATATATTTAAGAATATAACCAAAAAGTTCCCACATCACAGACTAGATGTGTGGATTCAAATTCATAATTTATACCAGGAACTATAGCCTGCTACCCATACTATGGTAGATGCTACTACTGATGGTGGAATCATTCTCAAGACACTGGAAGTTAGCTAGGAAATTTTCAATGAAGTTTCCCACAATTATAGTCTATGTAAAAGTGATAGAGGACCTCCATGGCATGGAATCCATCAAGTGTAAGAGACTACCTTCCTGGAATCTCAAATAGAGGCTCTTACCAAAAACTTGAATCTTTTCAATTACTTGTTGCACCACCACCCCCTCATTATCCTATAATAAAAATTCAATCATGAAAGATTTGTGAAGGACCACACTCATACCAATAATGTAGGTCATGGATGGAAGAACCCCAAGATCAAGATTATAACTATGTCAATTACAATCAATAAGACCAATAGTACTAGTATCCCTAGTAGTTTCAACAACAAAACTACTAGCAAAGACCATATCAGCTGTCACAGCAGAAAAAACAATGTTATTTTCAACATAGGAGTGGAAGGAGCCACCAAGTAATCAAGGATCACCTGGGTACCCACCACAAGGTCCATATCCTTAACCTCAATAACATTTCCAACAACCTTTTCCAAGAGATCAGTAGTTTTCACTCGCTCAGCATCAGAAATTCTAAAAATATCTACAAATACCAAAAATAGAAAGCCCAAACTATCCAGAATAATCTTGAAAATAATTTTCACTACCTTTATTTAGAAATAGGATCAATGAATGATAACCCAAGAGATCGAGATTCGAAACCACAAGGTTTCAATACGCAACCTAGAGCATTAAATGGAAAAAATCTCTAAGACCTTATCTGATCGGCTACCAGGTACTTCTCCTGGTAATACCGAATCTCATCTGAGGGAATATTCTAAAGATATAATTGTTAAAAGTGTAAATATTATGGATTTTCAACAACCATACAGAGGTTAGGAAATAAGTTAATATATTTAGATGATGTTATTTATGAGAAAACTCAAGAGGTAGAACCATATGAGAGAGATCTGGTTGAGGAATTGCCTAAAAAGGGAAATGACTACATGGAATCACCAGCATATAAGACACTTATCCCCTTTCTTGAATAGATTAAATAAGGAAAAATGATAGGCAATATAAAAAATTCTTGGAAATGGTTAAATAACTAAACATCAACATACCATTTGTAGAGGCAATTTTTCAAGTACTAGCTTATGCAAGATTCTTTAAAGACTTGATGTCAAGAAAAAAAATGGAGGAATTAGGAGTTACCTCCCTAAATGAAGAGTGGTCTGTAGTTTTCCAAAGGATGCTACCTCTAAAAATGTGAGACCCAGGAAGTTTCTCAATTCCATGCACTATAGAGACATACAATTTTGAAAAAACCATGTGTGATCTAGGCACAAGTATCAATCTAATACCCATGAGTTTTTATAAAAATCTAGGGATTGGTGAACTAAAACCAAAAAGGGTGGAACTCCAACTCACTAACTATTTAGTCAAGTATCCTTAAGGATTTCTCGATGTCATCTTAGTAAAAGTTGGAAAAATCATTTTTCCTGCTGATTTCTTTATTATAGACATGGAAGAGGAAGGTGATATTCCCCCCATTCTTAGAAGAATATTTATCACCAGTATAAAGGTGATGATTGATGTTAACCTAGGGATATTATTTTTTAGATTTGGTGAAGAAGAGGTTGTGCTCAATGTTGAGAAGGTCGCTAATAAAATAGACGAGTCGTTAAATTTTCAAACCATCTCTCTTACTGATAAGACAAATGATCATGTGACTAGTAAGAATGGAAAAAAGAAACCACCTCATATTTATAAGGTATCTAGTTCTCACAATAATTCAAATTACACTTCACCTATAACAAGGGAAGTTTTATCACCTTTTATCCCCTCTATTTTCAAGAATTGTTTAATACGAGGTATCAACTCTAAGTTAAAGTCTTTTGATTTGAAAAAATTCTAGATTTCTAAAATAAATAAATATCTGGCTAGGAGGAAATGTAGGTTAGGATCAATAGGCTATAATAGGGTAGTTTAGTAATTAGGAAGGTTTAGAGAGCTAGAAGCTTGATTAGAGGAACCATCCTAGAAAGGGGCACAGACAAAAAAATACACATCGTGTAACATGTACACAGAATGTAAATGTCAATTACTTGAAAAATAATAATTCTATAAATACATGACATGTATCGAATACATGATGTGTACGTTTCAAGGGTCTTTAAAATCCCATGAACCCAAGGTTCACGACCCCCCCCCCCCCCCGGGCCACCTCTATTTCACACCATCCTTTCACCACCCTTACTGATCCCATTACCACACCCATACCTACCCCTATCACCACCAATTTCCCTTATTCATCCACCACTACCTTTCCCACATCATTACCCACAACATCATTCTATACGAATATTTGGGCGGTCCACTAGTGTATTTTGGAGAACCTATACTAGATTTCCCACCATATTTTTCATTCTATTTGGTTACCTTTGTATTTTTACCACCCCTACACCACCAGCATCCACCACGTCCTCACACCCACCTCCCTCTACCGTACCTTTATCCTCATACATTTCCTCACCAGCTGCCACCCAAACCCCTCTGCCCTCTGATTTGATAGACCCTACGGCTCAGTAGGAGTATCTAGCAGAGCAGGCCTGATGGGGTAAGGGACCATCCATCCCACCATCTACTGAGGTTCATTTCATTAAACTTGCTTCCAGACACATGGACACCATCCGGATAGGCACCTCACCTCCACCTTCCAATGAGATAGATTCTAGTACCGTGGAACCTTCAGTGGCCATTGGTGATTGTTTTTTTGTATCCATAGAGGACATCTATATGGAGATCCAGATCAAGGGACCCACTATTCGGGAGGGTGATTCGGATGCATCGGCCAACAAAAGTGCCCCTAAGTTTTATTTTTACCTTATACCCCTTTCTCATTTTTGTATTCTATGTGTGTGACACTTTTTTTACTACTTGTATTCCATTTCTCACTTATGTATCATTGCTCTAAATATACATGGGATACAAATTTTTGTTTTACTATTCATTGGATTATTTTCATCTCATTATTTTATTACATTATCCATGACTATATCTTCTTACTCATCTATGATCATTGAAATGCCTTTCCTACCACCATCTTCCCTCCTACTTCAAATGACTCGGCATATGGCCGACGTCGAGCACTAGCTTGAGGAGATCTCACTAGAGATCCATGATCAAAAGGGATCCCCACCATGATTTTAATGGATTATATTCTTGATACATGAGATTAATGCTCAATACACTCCTGAGTTAGTTAATCCCTCCAATAATCCCTACAAGATTGATGACACAGCCACCAGTTCATGTAAGAGGCAATAGACTTCTAAGCAGATGGATGACACTACCTGATCTTTTTGTCCATCCATCTGGATGAAGACATCGTTGTTAGTACTTTATGGGAGGCAACCCATATTTTTGTATCTTTTATTTTAGTTTAGTTCTTAGGATATTTTTTTTATTTTAGTAGTATTATTGTTCGTAGGCTATCCCTGAACTTCACTGTACTCATCTATCTATATTTATATAAACTGTTATTCTTTACTATTCGTAGTGTGCACCTTCCTATTTCACTAGTTTCATCTTATTTAAACCATGTGGACTAATGTCTTATCTAGTGTAGGTTTTTTATTTCTAAAAAATTATGCAGGTATCCCAATTTTAGATCACTATCCACAAAGTTTCACCATGGCATGACACTCATTACAGGGAGCTCTCGATTCCCTAAATTCAATTTCAAGCTTCCATTTCATTTTTCCTATGCTATATATGTGATATCTCTTCCATGATTATTTCTATTATAGTGTGGATTCTATCTAATTTTAAGTTTGGTGGAGTCTTTCTTGATATTTATTGTCAATACACTTGGATTATTGTCTATTTTCATTTATCTAGGAGAGAATTTTCACTAAAAGCATGCTTTAAACTTGAAAACTCATTACACCCATTTAAATAAAAGAAAATTTTGGGTTAAAAAGTATTTAAATCCATGTTTTACTCCTGTTTATATTTTTAGCATGTTTTTTGAGTTTGGTAGATTAATTCAAATTCAAAAAAAATGAAATTACTTTTTATTGACTTATTACTAGATTTTATACCCTAAGTGATTTCCAATTATTTTTAAATTCTCCCATTTCTGAGAGGATTTTGGACCCATAATTTCATATTCTTTTCTGAGCATATTTCTTAAGAGATACCTAGGGCATGTAAAACTATCAGATCTTTCATTGAGATCTTATTGAGGCTATGACGGAACAAATACATTTTTAATATGATTGAGGCTATCTTTGTTGAGACAGTTTTTTTTGAGACCCGCTTTACATTTTTCCTTCTTTATCCTATAGTATCCATGAATAACCTTGTTAGGATGGATCTTTTTCAATCCAATTATCCCTTCCTACCCTTCTCTTGGTATTATGCATGATTATACTTTGATCAAGTGTGGGGAAATTTTCACTACTGATGGACACAAGGTGTTGTTATTAAGGAGATGTATTGTGGAATTTTCACCAGACTAATATTATGTGGTCCATGATTAATTTTAGCATTTTATATACCTACGTTGTTCCTTTGAAAAAAATATATATAAGAAAAAGAAAAAATATATTAGGATGTGTATCAGGAAGGTCAAAAATCACCACTTCCAGACTGATGAATCCTCTAATGGGTCATATGTGGTTAGGGGATGGATGTGAGATTTGTCCTAACCATGAATTTAAAAAAAAGGAACAGTGTACATTTTTTATACTTACTTGATATATTCATGGATCCATTTTGAGTTTTTTGGAGCTTGGGCACCTTTTGATCTTGGAGGAGTCACTCCATTTCACTGTTTACATTTATCATGCATTATACTTTATATATTACCATAATTTTGATCTTGATTTTCACTTTTTACCCACCTACCCTCAGCCTCATATTCATTTGAACCCTTTGTGTTGAAGCCCTCATGATTGTTTTTTATTTTTCTTTAAAAAGTGTAGATAATATAACCAATTCAAGTTTGTGGATAGAAACATGTATTTAGGTTATGATCATAACTCTAGTTACATTTTATCTTCATTGATTAAAGAAAATTCATTGTGAAATAAATTGAAAAATGGGTATATAATTTGAGGAACACTTATGAAATTATAATTAAAAGAATAAATAATCTAGATAAAGAACTTAACTATGAGTCAATACTAATTTGCTCTAAAATATTGATTCTGAAGGACTGAATTTTTCTGCTTACACTTAGTTTTATTTTCCTGATTGTAATAAACGTTTCCTATTTTAAAAAAAAATCTTTTGGAATCCCTATTGAGATGTTTTTTGCTTGAGGACAAGCAATTGTTCAAGTGTGAGGTAATTTGATAAGCTGAAATTATATATACATATTGGATAAATTTATTTAAGGTTTAATCTTGAATTATTTGATAATGCACTGGGTTTTGGTTTTTTTTCAAAAGAATTAATAATTATGGACTTAAAGGAAGAAATTATGAAAAAATGCTAAAAACATGCTTTACATGTCGTGTATCACATACACGGCTTGTAGACCTCATTCACAGCATGCCTGCAAGACCACAGACCAGCCCGTGAAGATGTTACATGACATGTAGATAATACACAATGTGTATATCCAATACATGGCATGAAAATTTCAATGATCATAATCCCATGAAAAGTGAATCACTTACATGACGTGCAAAGTTATAAGGCTTGGCTGGTCAAAGATAAGAGTTGATTCTTCAGTGATAAATGTGGATCTAAACTACACGGCGTGCAACCAACTTACATGATGTGAATATGTTGAGACAGAAGTACCTTAATCAATTACATGACATGCATGAATTACATGTCATGTACTTCTCATGCCCATTAATATTTTGAACACCCTCTGCATAAAGAACGTTCATCCACTTTTATTTTTTCTCATTTTTCTTCAGTTGTTTATTCTTATTTTCATCTGTTTTCATTCTAACTTGATTTAATTCATTCCTTTCATTTTTTTGTTGAATCCTTTTTATTTTTTAATAATTCTATTTTTTTCTTCATTTTTTGCAATATCATTTCCATTTCTACACCTTTTTCAACACTGATCACCATTCTTCATCAACACTTACATCGTTTTTCAATGTTTCTTCATTCACAGTGAGTTTGTGATTGTTTATTACTTGTTTTGATTCCAAATTTCTCTTTATTCATTATTTCATCATGTGAATACATTTTTTGATTAGATTTATATTTCTTTCAATTTTTTGACATTGATTCTTTCTTTTTTTAATCCTAGATTGTTTATTTCTAAATTGTTTCTTGATTATTCTTAGCATGTTAATTATTTATCTACTTTTGATAATCGTTGCCATGTGGGGCTAATCCACCTAGGGTAGGGATCGAGAATAGGGGTGTTTTGGGGCCTAATGAATCAATAGATTGAACCATGGAGTTGATCAGGACTATGACCATTATCCTATGATGATTCCTGCATTGAATCCAATTGTAATGCACCTAGGTTTTTAGTTATACCTTGACCATGGGATAGTTATAGCATAGGAAGATCTAATTGGTTTGACCAAAACCAATTAGTGAATTTTTCACCGCTTTGTAGCCTAAGTTGTAGGAATATCCCAAGATAAATCTAAGATTATATTCATCAAGATCCCTAAAATTGACCTCGATCCCTTTATTTATTATCTAAATTAAACTCCAAATTTCCTAGATTTAGTTAAAACCAAAACTGAAGAGTGAACATGAGGAATCCTTTCCAAGGGTTTTATTCGATTGGTTGTTGACCTTCCAGTAGTCCTCGTGGGTTTAGCCCCACACTACCACTTTACTATGCCCTTGTAGTAAGTGTAGTTTGGGATTATAAATTTCTAATTTGACCAACGCCCACACAAATTCAACAACACGTGTGGGCGCGTCAGCAAGCATGACATCTTTAAAGTGGTTTTATCTCAAAAGATTCTAAACAACCATCATGATAGAGTTTTTTTAGACACTTTTCATTTACGTGACCAAGATGGTGATGTCACAGCTAGGAGTTAAATGAGTCATGTGAACATGATTTTTTATCAATTTTCAATACTTGGTTTTTATAATTTATTACATAAAGACCGTTATTTAAAAGTTTCATATCATAACATATGTTGTCTTTATAGAAGAAATGAATTTTATTTCCAAAATTGAAAACAAAACCATCTATATCTAGGAAAGATATATAAATTATGTATTTTGTAATAGTCAATACATAATAACAATCTTTTAAAATTGAGATCATCCCTATTGGAAATGGAATATGGTAGTCTCTGATGGATAGAGAAGCCATCCTCACACCATCGGCAGCCTGCAAATCCACCTCTCCTCTGACAATCTTTTAGAATC
This sequence comes from Viscum album, assembly GCA_963277665.1. NCBI lineage: Eukaryota > Viridiplantae > Streptophyta > Magnoliopsida > Santalales > Viscaceae > Viscum > Viscum album. Next base: position 2,089,080,017 of record OY728120.1, read on the forward strand.
TACTTGGTTCATGCATTTGGATACATATGTGAGAACCAAAATTTGTATCTAATACCCAATGTGTAGATATAGAAACATTACACTAAATAATAAATGAAACCTTATCTTCCCCTTGCTTCTGGGCATAGTTCTTCTTCCAATGGCCTTACTTTCCACATGAAAAACATACTACTACTTTTTTTCTTTATCTGCCTTTGGATCTTCCTCTTCTTGGAAGGATGGTGTTCGGGATCTTTAGACTTGTTATGAGTCTTAGGACCCTTTTCCTCATTCTTCCTTTCCTTTTTCACCATAAGGACCATGGTTTTTTCACACCCCATGTCCTTATCAACTTAGAAAATGAGAGTAAGAAGTTAAAAAAGACTCTTCTCATTATTTCTCATGTTATAATTAACAATAAAACTAGAGAAGGACTTGGGTAGTGAGGAGAGGATGAGATCTGTGTGCAACTCATCTGGGGATTTAATTCCCAAGATGTTTAAGTGTTCTATATATCCAATAATCTTGACTACATGAGTCCCATTTGGCACCGACTCTCCAAGATTACATGTAAATAGTACATTGGAGATCTCATATCTCTCCTACCTCACCATCTCTTGATAGAGATCACAAAGGTGGTACATCATGCTATATGCATTCATGTCTTCATGTTGATTTAAAATATCATTGGTCATGGTGATAGAATGAAACATTAGACATATGTGGAATCGTTAAAATTTTTCTCATAGAGAGACAACTCTTCCTCACAAGCTTTTTGGCCATGTGCTTCAGGAATAGGGTTTTCTAGCACATATAATTTCCTTTCATGGCGTAAGATAATGTGTAAGCACCTTTTCCATTCTTGGAAATTAGTGCCGATAAGAAGTTTGTCCTTATCAAGTATGGATCGCAATGATATGTTTGAAGTAATATTTATTATCATTTCTACAATTAATAAGAGAATAATTTTAGTACTTTATCTGATAAAAGTATATGATAAATATTATATTTATTAATATCCCACTATTTTATCGAAACCCAATAGACCTCACCCTCATCTTAGGAACATCCTATTGCTTGGAAATTCTAGTGGAAAGGACCCATATTCCCCTTCTCGTAACTCAGAATAGGTCCTAACAAGTTATTTGAAGGGTTTTAAGTAGGCATTAAAATTTACAACTACATTAACTCACAGATCCTTGATATGTTGAGTGGAATCCCTGATCCTTAAATCTTTAAATTGGATTTCCTCAACCTTTGTCTCTTAGTTTCACTAAGTCCTAATTGGGTAGTCAACCCTTGATGTGAACTAAGTTAATTTGACCCAATAATTCAAGTTAGAATTCCCTAAAAATTGAAAGCACTCCAACTTAGTTCGATCAAGAACTTTAAACTATGGTTTGATTTTAACTTAAGTAGTGGAAGGTTATATCAAATTTATATATATACATATATAATTGAGGGATTTTTATATTTATGAGAAAATTTATCATTTTATCTTTATACATGCTTGTTAATATTAAGTGGATTTACTTAAGTAATAAACCATGTCTTAGATAAAATTTACGCATAATCTAATTTATTTTAGTTCTATCTTGTATGATTATTAATTCATTAATTCAAACATCCATAATGAAATTAACCATGAAACTTGAAAAAAAAAGTGGTATGATCATGATCTTTTACTAATGGTTAGTTTATCTAGTGGATGATAAACTAACCATCGACCTAGGGGGGACATCTTGAACCATTACTTAGTTCGTGTTGTAGATTTCCGCCTATCCACCCATATACCTCTTAGAATGGTTTCTCCTTAGCTCCAAACTTGAACCGTCTTCACTCACTTGGGAGCTTCATCCATTACATAATCTTTTACTCACACGTAAGTTAGGGGAACCAAAGAATTGGTTAAGGGGTTTACTTAAAGGGAAAATGTGGGCATGCAGGCCCTTACAAAATGAGAGGGGGGATGACGTGTGGGAGATCAATTTAATTTAATAATAAATTAAAAGGAAACCAATAACATACAAAGTTCTGATCTATGTTTATGACCATACACATACATGCAATGAGTTATGCATTTAATAAAAAAAACATTCAGTTCTAATTATTCTTATTTAAGATAAATTATGTTCAAATCAATTAATCTTCTTCCTTAATTAATAAATTATTTTATCTTAATTATCATTCAAATTTTCTAGAGATTCTCATCCATCATAATTTTAAATAAATTAAGTAAATTTATTTAAAATTAACTATGTATAAAACATGTATCTTGGAGACAACACGGTGACCTGTCTGAACTACCCAGCATGTATTATATTTGTATATTGTTTACTTATGCGGAATGCAGAATACACAAATTATCACGTAATTTCATGGCATTTATGAGTCAATTGAATGAAATATTTAACGCATGTTATGTTTCAATGTGTGTACAGTAATGATTGTATTATGACTTATACACAGTGTACATTTTTGAACATTACATATAAATTAATTAGACATTTAATATATATAAAAACTCATCACATGGTGTGTACATAGTCAAATAAATGACACACGAAACACATGATGATAAGGTTTAAGAAGTATAATAAATTAATTTTGAATTCTTTGTAAATTGGTAATATACATGATGTGTACAATATAGCTATGCGTCATGTATAGTTATCACTGTTTATTCATGACACACGTCTAGGGACACGACGTATAATCATGTCACAAAAATTAATGGAGCACACTGTGTGTACATGGGCTACACGTCGTGTGGTCTACAAGTTACATAGCCACCAGTTATATAGGTTTTGTAAGAAAATAATGGTCTATCTTTGACTAATGGACTGCATACTGTGTACGAATGTCACGCATCGTGTAATCCAGCTAACTATGCGCCAGGATGGCCTAGTCAACACACAGTGTATTTAAATACACACCATGTGTAATAAATTAACATGGATTGAATTAATTATGAATTAATTCATGAATTATCTTTGTGCATTCCTCCAATGGCCCGAAGGCCTTCATTATTTTATTGATTTTTGATAATCCACCTTTCAAGGGGTGAGGTGGAACCCTTACAAGGTCCGTAGGCGAAAGTATTACATGGTTCGTAGGCCTTATAGGAATTCATTACCCATAGGCTTCAAACATTACATGCAACCCAGACTAACTACTTAGAACTGGTCCTCCCTAGCATCTTCTCATGAAATCAGCTCTCCACCTTCGCATGGCTGATCGTCTAGGCTTTCTCATGCATGCACAGGCTTGTCTCGATGGCAGGTTCCATACCCTCTCATTCATGCAATCCGTTTAGTTTTTCTCTGGTGAAAGCTCATAGCTCCTCCTCCTTCTGAAGCTTGTTCCTTGTAGGTTGTCTGGTTTGCATCTGCACTAAAGGTGGCCCAAAGGGCTTGAGGTGGCCCGAAGGCCTTACTGACCTGAAGTCCTGGGTGTCCTGAAGGCCTTAAAGGACTTGGGGACCAAATTGGTGGCCCAAAGGCCCAAACGGGGGAATATTCCCTGCTGTTACAGTGCCAAACAGTGTATGCTACAGTTCTGCACAGTTTTTGCTACAGTTCTCGCTACAATACCTGCTACAGTACCTGCTAAAATACTTCTATAGTACCGGAAATTATCCTCTGCCTGGATTTGATCTCGGGTCTCTTGGATGCACTTAAGGAGTCATCACCAACTAGGCTGAGGCTCATGTGCTATCTTTGTGCATTAAACACAGGTACACAGCATGTACCAATGGTCTACACAGTGTGTACTCTTGTTCTATCTGGGAAGAATCATCAGCACCTCTGGATGAGTTCTTCGAATGTTCTTCATTCATAAAATTAATCAATTTTTTATTATATTTGTGATAACAAAGAGGAAGAAGAGAATATCTCACAAATCAGATTAAATAACAATTAAACTTAAATTGAAAACTAACGATAAATGCATAAATCAATCAATGATATTTAAATAATTATAAATAATTATGTGATCGCTTTGATACAGCTTGAAGATTCTGGGCGAGACAGAAGTGTCAGATGAGGTATGTCCAACTCGGATTTTTTGTCATAATCGATGATTAATTTGAGATATACATTAACAATAAACGTTGTGACCAATAAAATTGAATCAAATGTTAATTGATGAGAGAACACTAGAACAAAAAAAGGATCATCACATAATGATTTGTAATTAATTTAAGTAATTAAAGAATTACCTTGTGATGAATTATTTCTTCATTGATGAATCTGACAACACCTCTACATTGTATTGGTGCTGCATTGTAGGAATCAAGTGTAGATTCCCTCCAACGGTGATCCACACATACTCCATGAACCTCCAAACATCATCGTAGGAATCACCAAGTTCTAGTGCAGTTTTTCCTATCACTTGAGTTGTTCATCTTTGATCGCATTGAGAATCGCTTCAAAAATGGTTCTCTTTGATCTCTTTAGAATCAATAGTGGTGGAGGGGGTGATTTCTCTTCGTCCTTGAGAGAATTCTTGGAGAGGGAGATCCCTAGGACTTTGAGAGAATTATCTAAATGTTGTTGTGCCCAGCTATAAAAAAAAGGAAACACCCCATTAGAAATAATATAATTGGGTTTAAATAGTATTATGGTTAGAAAATAATAATTGCACATGTGCCCTTATTATTTTCTTAATCCTTGCGAAACCTAGTGTATATAATATTATTATTATTATTATTATTTCTTGACATGTACAAAACTAGAGAATTAGTTGAATATTATTTATTCAAATAATACTTAACATATATTATTTCTTATTGGAACAATAAACTCAGTCTTTCATTTCTCCACTATATTTATTAGGTTTTGAATAATTAAAATTTATTTAACAAATAAATATCAATGCATTATTTTTTAATAAATAAATAAATATTATATTCTCTAAATAGAAAATAAATATTTATTAAATATTATTCTCATAAAATATTATCTCGAATAACTAGTGACAGAATTTATGTGATCAAGTAAAAATGAATAATTATTAAATCATGTGCGGGAACAATATTTATTCAACATATTAAATAATATTATTATTTAATTGAGGTTTTGGATACACATAGTGTGTGGCCCTCTAGACCTCTTTCTCAGTGGTATTAGGTGAAACAACCCAAAATCCAATGTTAGCGTCTAGCAACACCCCAAGACACCCATAAAGAAAGAAGTTAATGTTTCAGCGACATAAAACCTCATACGAACATTTACTCTGTAATATAATCTCTTTATCGTGATATCTATAATCAAGAAGGTTTCATGTTGATGTCATCAACCTATATGTTCAGTATCTCTTTCTTTAAATTTTTTAGAATTAAACATATCCAAAGAACACCATGGTAATAGATTTATTTAGGTTATATCATTTTCATCAAAAGTCATGTGATATTAATTTACATTAAAGAACAGAAGGAGAAAATCCTTTCTCATGTTATTCATTAATGAAATATTATTCATAACGCACCCAACATATCATATTTCACCATAAACATACGTTGTTACTGTTTTCATCAATACATCAAAGTACGTGACTCATAATATCCATTAATAATAATCTTATAGTCTAAGGATCAATACACATGTCCACAGATTGGAACATCCAATGAAATATATAAATGTGGATTTCCTACTAGAAAACCTTGTTCTCAAAATCTCCTACATTGAATATTACCAAGGACGTGCACTATGAGAAAGTGTCTCAAAGTCCTATGAGTCTTCATCCCAAATAGCATATATTATTTGTGTCTCTCAAATGATTTCGTCTGATAATAGAAATTATATTTTAGAATACTGTTGTGACACTTATGGGTTCTCATCATAGCGGGGGACTGTTATGATATTTCAGTACGATAGCTACTCTTAGAACATTATCACATACTATGTCACGCAGAAGAACAATCATGATGTGATAAATAGTTTATTAATATTAAAAACTAGAATACATGTAAAGACCCATATTTTCCATGTAAATTTTTTTTAATTATATGGAATTATTACGAGTCTGCGAAAATTTACGGTGCGTGATTCTGAGGCCCGGTGTGCTTGGAATGAGTTTCTCAACTTTTTTTTAGGTACGTTCAGTAAACACACGAGCGGTTTTTTCTAACTTTTCGATTTGGTGTGGGTCAGCACTCAAAAATCCTGTGTGGGTTAGCACATACTGATCATGTGTGGGTCAGATCCTATGTGGGTCAGATCCTGTGTGGTTCAGATCCTATGTGGGTCAGCGCTCAGCGATCTTGTGTGGGTCAGCGCATACCGATCCTATGTGGGTCAGTAGTAGAGCCTCTCGACAGAATAAGATGATCTAGATTTATGACTAATAATCCGTACTTCTATACTTAAGTTATACCTGGTGTGAGATGAGTCTTTACCTTCGTGGTATTACCTTTGTAGTACTTTTACCTTCGTGGTGTTACCTTTGTGGTATTTTTACCTTCGTGGTGTTACCTTCGTTGTGTTACCTTTGTGGTACTTTTACCTTCATGGTGTTACCTTCATGGTGTTACCTCTGTGGTGTTACCTTTGTGGTGTTACGTTCGTGGTGTTACCTTTGTGGTACCTTTACCTTCTTGGTGTTACCTTCATAGTGTTAACTTTGTGGTATTCATCCCTCATGGATTAGTTGTGAAAATGGATTAGAAGTTGGAGCCCTATGTTTCCTCATGAATGATATAAGCATATCTTGATAACTTAGGTATATGTATGGGCATATACCTAAGTAGAGTTGATGACTGCTTCATGCTTTGTGATTGAGGTATTGCTTTGTGGTTATTCCTTTGTGGAAATCTGGGAGACCATTAGGGGTATCGGGGTCCCTACTGAGTATTGTTATACTCACCCATGAACAGGCTACGCCCGCACCTTGCTATGTCTTGTGCAGATGACGGACAGCGTTGATCGAGGCTGAGGGAGCCAGGACTGGACAGTGCTCAGAGGTGGACCATTTGACGTGATGTGTCACAGTGACTACTGATTGTGAGTTGTACCTACCCTTCAGGTAGGATCCTCGGTGGACGTTCTAGGAGATATTTTCTCTTTCAGTTGCACTTGTACTTTCCAATTGGGCTTATATTCCAGCCCCTTTACTTTCAGTACACTTTTTAATACAGCAGTTTACTTCGTGGTTGTTTCTTGTTGTGTTCTTAGATTGTGTATTTGTACAGGTTTAAAGGCAATTCCTTCCCATTATAGGGATACGCCTTTCCGGTTCTAGTTGTCATCCCCTGGCCTATGGAAGGTGGGCTTGGGGTAGTCACGGAATGGGCCCCGGGGGATGGGTCATGACAAAGTGGTATCAGAGGAGTCGGTTCTACTGAAGAACTAGAACTCTGATCTTTTCTATGTGGCAATAGTGTTAAGTGTTATGAGTGTGGTTTTCAGTTTGGGGAATCCAGTGTTGGTGCGGCGGCCAATGTATCCATACATCGAGACCCTAAATTATGATTTCCAAATCAGTGCACAAAAACACTGATTGCATGTTTTTTGAAAAGTTTTTCTTTTTATTTCTTTGAGTCAGCTCACTGGGTATAACTTATTGACCGTGGCACACCTGTTTTCTTTCAGGATGTCGCCACATAGAAAGCCAGCCAGGATTCCCAAGAGAGTACATGATGACAGCCCATCGAACGATGAGGCTTCGGTGTAGGGCCCTCTTACGGTGTTAGCACCTTCGGGTGGTGTACCAGCAGCACCACTACCCGTTGGGAAGTCGTTGCCACCAGCCCCACCAGCATAGGGTGCATGTCGACTGATCGTGTTGCACGAGTTTCAGCGGCAGAGGCCTCCGAGGTTTCAAGGGGAGACGGATCCGTAGGTGGCTGAGGACTGGATGGAGGTTGTGGCTAGAGTTTTTCACTTAGTTAGGACACCAGTTGATCTGATGGTGATCCTATTTGCCAATCTATTCTAGGGAGCAGCTGGGAGATGGTAGAGTCTGACGCTACATTTACACGATGAGGTGACCCTTGCCTGGGCGGACTTCAAGGGCCTTTTTAGGGCAATTTTCATCCCAGTGACTCTATGCTCAGTGCGTATACAGGAGTTGTTGCACTTACAACAGGGCATCATGATCGTGGCCCAGTACTCGGTGAGGTTCACTAATCTCTCCCGCTACTCCACCGACATGGCACAGGACCCTTTCTTCAGGGCCCAGACCTTTGATCGGGGTATCCGATGGGAGATTAGAGCATCGATGATATCGCTCAGCATTCCAACGCAGGATGGGGTGCTCGAGCGAGTGCTTTTGGTGGAGATCTTCCTAGCTGAGCAGGCACTGACACCGAGGGCCGCCACCAGACGTCAAGTAGTATAGTCATCCACAGCAGGAAGTAGACGGATGAAGTAGGGGCCCAAGTAGGCCAGACATTCTGGTGGATGACCTTAGGATATAGGGTTAGTGGTGAGGGGATCACGGGATAGAGAACAGACAAGAAGCAGACAGCGTTACTCGTGCGGCGTACAGGGCCACATGGCTCGCGATTGCCCGACCCGTCGTACGAAGGACCAGCAGACGGTCGAGGGATTGTCGGGGCAGAGGCAGAGGTTCGAGCGAGGAGGTTTTCAGGGCGGCAGATGTGGCAGAGGAGTTGGTCGTACAGCAGGCGGTGGGCGGCGATTCGAGGTTCTACTGCCACCACCTCCAGGTGGTCCACCCCGACCACAGGGAGTCGGTGGACAGGGACGAGCTCAACTCCAGGAAGCTGAAGTCTATGACCACAGCGCTCCGGAGATGATTTGTGGTACGATATGTGTCTACTCCACCTTAGTTTCAGTACTTATAGACACGGGTTTCAGTCACTCTTTCATTGCCATGGGACTCGTTCAGGGCTCAGATATTCCTATGGAGTCGTTGGCTTGATCCTTACGGCTAGAGACTCCTACGGGAGGGGATTAGACAATTACACACAAGTGTCGGCAGTGTGAGCTTACTCTAGGAGGTGAGAGCTTTGGATGGGATCTTCTAGTAGCGGCGTCGAGGCCTTACGACGTCATCTTGGGTATGGACTGGTTATCCACAGTTTATGCTCAAATTGACTGTATTAGGCGCAAAGTGTGGTGTGCCCGTGAGGATGGGACTAGGTTTTCCTTCACCGGCAATAAGGGAACCTTTGCAGCACAGGATAGACTTACCCAGAGGAGGGTGCAGTCGATCACTCATCAGTTGGCTAGCCTTACCCTCGGAGCAGTTGATGTTGATAGTCTGAGTTATCCTGTAGTGGTGGATCAGTATGTCGTTGTCTTTCCTGATGATGTTATGGGACTACCTCCACACAGAGAGGTAGAATTTTACATCGACCTGTACCCTGGGACGACACTGATATCTACACCAGCATATCGGATGGCTCTGATGGAGCTTCGTGAGTTACAGTTACAGCTAAAGGACTTGTAGAGAAAGGGGTTCATAAGGCCCAGTGTTTCTCCTTGGGTATCCCTGATTCTATTCACCAAGAAGATAGATGGGAGTTTGAGGCTCTGTGTGGACTATCGGCACCTGAATCAGGTGACTGTGAAGAACAAGTATCTACTTCCAAGGATTGATGATCTCTTTGATCAGTTGAAGGGATCTCGATGGTTTTTTAAGATAGACCTCAGATCAGGCTATCATCAACTCAGGGTACGAGGTGAAGATGTGCAGAAGACGGCCTTTAGATGTCGATATGGCCACTACGAGTTCTTGGTTATGCCATTTGGCGTGACCAATTCCCCAACGGTATTCATGGGACTCATGAATAGGGTCTTCCATCCATACCTCAATCACTTCTTTTTGGTCTTCATCGATGAAATCTTGGTGTACTCAACGGAGGAGGAGCATGTCTATCATTTGCAGATAGTTCTGGATACACTCCGAGAGCACCAGCTTTATGGTAAGCTCTCGAAGTTCCAGTTCTGGATACAGGAGGTCCACTTTCTGGGACACGTTATCTCAGAGGCTGGAGTTGCAGTGGATCTGGTGAAGATAGAGGAAGTGTTTTCTTGGGAGCCACCCAGGAGTGTGACTAAGGTGCGGAGTTTCCTAGGGTTGGCTAGTTACTACTGGAGATTCGTACCTGGATTTTCCAGAGTTGTGGCACCCTTGTCAGCGTTGACGAAGAAGGGACAGCCCTTCGTATGGACGAAGAGATGCCAGTAGAGTTTTCAGGAGCTGAGGAAGAGATTGACGAGTGACCCCATCTTGAGGCTACCAGAAGAGGATGTTGGGTATGTAGTCTACTACGACACATCAAGGACTGGACTTGGATGTGTCCTGATGCAGGAGCGAGCAGTGATCGCTTAAGGTTCATGACAGCTGAGACAGCATGAGCATAACTATGATACCCATGACCAGGAGTTAGTAGCAATGGTCTTCTCCTTGAAGATGTGGCAACATTACTTGATGAGAGAACGTTTTATAATCTACTCTGATCACAAGAGTCTCAGATATATCTTCTCTCAGAAGGACCTGAACCTGAGACAGCGATGATGGATGGAGTTCCTCCAGGACTATGACTTCGATATAGTCTACACTCCTAGGAAGGGGAACGTAGTGGCAGACTCACTCAGCAGGAGGTCTGGTTTACAGCTGTTGAGTGAGGTGACAGAGCAGCTAGCCGCGTTGCAGATATCCTTTGTGGATAGGGATGGAGCAACTTACCTCCAGTCTATGACTGTCACTCCCCCACTTCTTCAGCGAGTTCGGGAGGCACAGCTTGGGGACATTGACTACGAGGCTCGATATGCTCAGATGTCCTTAGGATAGGCACCTGATGGATTTTCTGAAAGTGGGGAGCACGTCATCCTCTTTAGAGAATGCATCATGGTGCCAGTTGCGCTACGAGAGGAGGTGTTGAGGGAGTTCCATACGTCCCCTCTGGTGGTACATCCTGATGTGGCGAAGATGTACCAGGACCTCAGGCGTCAACACTGGTGGCCAGGGATGAAGGAGGCAGTGGCAGAGTTTGTTTCACGATGTCTCACTTATCAGCAAGTGAAGGCCGAGCATATGGTTCCTACAGGCTTAGTAAAGCCACTAGAGGTGCCAGAGTGGAAGTGGGATGGTATCTCCATGGACTTTGTGACAGGGCTTCCACGTATGTCCAGGGGGCATGATTCCATCTGGGTGATCGTTGATCGACTCACCAAGTCGGTCCACTTCCTACCTATTCGAGAGCAGAGATCAGTAAAGGGCTTGGGACACCTCTACGTACAGGAGATTGTACGATTTCATGGGGTGTCACCGACAATCGTCTCTGACAGTGACGCACGTTTTACATCCCGGTTGTCGAAGGGATTACAGGAGGCATTCGGGACTCAGCTACATTTTAGCACCGCCTTTTATCCTCAGACGGATGGGCAGACAGAGCGGACCATTTAGACACTCAAGGAAATGTTTCGTGCTTGTGTTCTCGATTTTGATTGCAGTTGGGAGGATCACTTGCCCTTGGTGGAGTTCGCATACAACAACAGTTATCACTCCACCATCGGTATGACGCCATTCGAGGCCTTGTACGGTCAACCTTGCAGATCACCTCTATGCTGGACAGACCCAGGGGAGTCGGCACTTATGGGTCCGGAGACGGTACGGGCTACCACTAAGAAGGTGAAGATCATCCGAGATCGAATGAAGATTGCACAGAGCAGACATAAGTCCTATGCTGACAGGAGACGGAGACCTTTGGAGTTTGAGGAGAGAGACCATGTCTTCCTACGGGTCTCACTTCGATGAGGTTTGCGGAGATTTGGTCAGGGTGTCAAGCTATCTTCGAGGTTCATCGGACCATTTCAGGTTCTCAGCAGAGATGGCGAGGTGGCGTATCACCTGGCTCTTCCACCATAGATGCACTAGGTGCATGACGTTTTCCACATGTCGTAGCTGAGAAGGTGCGTACATAATCCATCGCACGTCATCGACTGGGGCGAGCTGGACATTGATGATGGGGCGACCTTTACAGAGGTTTCAGTGGAGATTGAGGATCGACAGGAGTGGATCCTTCATGGACGATTGATACCTCTAGTGTGCGTTCGCTGGCAGCACGATAACTTCCAAGAGAGCACATGGGAGCAGGAAGCTCAGATTCGTGCTCAGTACCCCCATTTGTTTCCTTAGTCTATGTTGTGGCTTTCGGGGATGAAAAACCCTAAGGTGGGGAGAATGTAAAGACCCGGATTTTCCATGTAATTTTTTTTAATTATATAGAATTATTACGAGTCTGTGAAAATTTACGACGCATGATTCTGAGGCCCGGTGTGCCCGGAATGAATTTCTGAACATTTTTGTAGGTACGTTCAGTAAACATACGAGTGGCATTTTCTAACTTTTGAACCGATGCTCGAATTAAAAATCTGAGAGCATCGTTGAATCTGCAGCGCCGGGATTCGCTTAAGGAAGGCTTCACTTCGATCGCAGTAGGTCGGGGGGGAAAAGTTAGATGTTGGACATTTAAAAGAATAATAAAATAACTTTGTTATTTTATTTCTCTCGTTTCTTTTCCTCCAACGGACAAGCGGTAGTGGCGGGACAAATGACGTGTCAAGCCATTAAATGGATTGACTCCTTAAATCCTTTGTAACAGCGCCATTGGAATTAGGATGGTTCCTATTAAATGAACCCCCATTAATTCCACGTGTGTTACTTACTCTCCCCCTCTCCCATTTATATGGAGCTTGGGGAGTAGTGTTGGCACGACTTCACCAAGCGACGAAGCTCTGGAAAATTACCACAACGCCAATCACTTAGAGGACGGGACCGGTTCCAGCGGGCAGTGACGAGCACCACCGAACGACGAATACCGACTCTTCCTCAAACACAGACGTTCTCTAACGATCTTGAGGTAGGGATTTATCTTGTTTTAATTTAAAGAGTTTGTGGAATCCTATTCTACCCTCTTGTTATCAAGCTAATGCGGAGGCCGCGGGCCAAATGAACAAGGCTCGGACCCTCCACCTTTTGTTGGAATTTGGTGCGTTCTTCGCGAGCATTCTATCTGGGTTGGACGAAACCCGGAACGGCGAGTGACGATAGCGGCCGGAAACGACCGACCGCGGAGGAGATAGCGGCGCGCCGTTGCACGCTGCCGGCGAAGAAGGTTGTGGTTGTAGCTGCGGCAAGTGATGGCGGCGGCCAGCACCGGTCGGCCGCGGAGGAGGTGGTGCGCTGTCGCGCGCTGCAGGAGGAGGAGGTTGCGGCTTTACAGCTGCGGCGGTCGAGCAGGGCAATCGACACCGGCTAGCCACGGAGGCGGTGTGGCGCGCCGCTGGAGGAGGTCGCGGCTCGAAGCTGCAGCGGCGGAGGGACCTTCCCTCCTGCAGGTCCCGTGGTGACCGGGCGGCGCCATGTGGCGCCGCCACTTCACAAACTGAATGACTACGGCCGTTCGGAAAAACTGGGGGGAGCCGCTCCCCCCCACGCCAACTAGGGCGAACCCTAGCCAGCGGACCGCATCTCCAGCAAGTTGCGCCCCTCCTCGGGTCGGGTTGCGCCTCCAGCAGGTTGCGCCCCTCCGCGAGCCGGGCCGCGCGAGCCCCACGGGCCGCGCCCTTCACAGGTCGGGCCGCGCCCCTCCGTGGGTTGGGCCGCACCAGCCCAGCGGGCCGCGCCGCCCAGGCAGGCTGGGCCAGGTCGGTCCAACCGGGTCGGACCGGACCCGGACCCTTCTAAGCCAGTTTCGCTAAAAGAGTCATAACTTGTGAACCGGATGTCCGTTTGACGAACCGTCTGCAGCGCTGGAATCCTTGGGATGAGATGGTCCTTTTGGTATACTCCACTTGAGTTTTGGAAAAAGTTGGAGTACGGCCGGGTTGGATCGAACCCAAATCCAATCGGGCCCTCGGAACTAAAATGCTTATAAGTCGCAGACTGAGCGTCCGATTGACGCGTCGTCTGTCACATTGTAACCCTTACGACATGGCGGTCCTTTGGGATACTTCTTCATGGAGTTTCGTAGCGGTTGAGTTACGACCGATGGCTTGAGGAGCAGATTCTCTCAGAATCAAGTGTGCTTTGAGCGGGAATCCAGTGGCTGGCAGTGAGGCGGAGGAGATTGGTTGTGACGTGAAGAATGAATAGCGATCCTATGTGGGTCAGTAACTATCGGTCATGTGTGGGTCAGCACTCTGTGATCTTGTGTGGGTCAGCACATACCGATCATGTGTGGGTCAGATCCTGTGTGAGTCAGCGCTCAGCGATCCTATGTGGGTCAGCGCATACCGATCCTGTGTGGGTCAGCAGCAGAGTCTCTCGACAGAATAAGATTATCTAGATTTACGACTAATCATCAGTACTTCTGTACTTAAGTTATACCTGGTGTGAGTTGAGTCTTTACCTTTGTGGTATTACCTTTGTGGTACATTTACCTTCATGGTGTTACCTTTGTGGTACCTTTACCTTCGTGGTGTTACCTTCGTGGTGTTACCTTCGTGGAGTTACCTTTGTGGTATTCATCCCTCGTGGTTCAGTTGTGCAAATGGCTTAGAAGTTGGAGCTCTATGTTTCCTCATGAATGAGACGAGCATGTTTTGATAACTTAGGTATATGTATGGGCATATACCTAAATAGAATTGATGACTGCTTCGTGCTTTGTGATTGAGGTCTTGCTTTGTGGTTATTCCTTTGTGGAACTCTGGGAGATCTTCGGGGGTCTCAGGATCCCTACTGAGTATTGTTATACTCACCCCTGCACGGGCTACGCTTGCAACTTGTTGTGTCTTGTGCAGACGACGGACAACGTTGATCGAGGCTGAGGGAGCCGGGACTAGACGATGCTCAGAGGTGGACCATTTGACGTGACGTGCCGCAGTGACTATTGATCGTGAGTTGTACCTGCCCTTTAGATATGATCATTAGTGGACGTTCCGGGAGTTGTTTTCTCTTTCAGTTGCACTTGTACTTTCCAGTTGGGCTTGTATTCCGACCCTTTTACTTTCAGTACACTTTTTAATACAGCAGTTTACTTCGTGGTTGTTTCGTATTGTGTTCTTGGATTGTGTGATTATACAGGTTTAAAGGCAATGTTTTCACGTTATAGGGATACGTCTTTCTGGTGCTAGTCGTTAGCCCCTGGCCTATGGAAGGCGGGTTTGGGGTAGTCACGACACGGGTCTCGGGGGACAGGTCGTGACAATACAGGTAATCGTAAAGTACATAGAAGTTGGTTTTAAGATATCAACTCCAACAAAGGAATCTGTTATCTAAGATTCGTCAAGCCTCAAAAAGGCTCGTCATGTTAAATTCAATATCCAAGTCTCCAATTATCCCATTTAAGGAGATTCTCTACCATTACAAAAGGCTAGCCCCACTAGACTTTGGGTAGCAACCCACCAGCCATCCAATGGGAGCTTACATCAACCCATTTATGAATTTTCATCCCCCAAAACCTGAAATCTTGTTTCAGGTCTTTTCTGTTTCACCTCCAAAACATCCTCTTTAACTTTCAAAGCACGTCCAAAAGACCACTTCTCCACTCCAAAACTAAAAAATCAAATACTCATCAGCTCCACTTCCATTGAAGTCCAGTATGTTTCCTAATTCCATCGACCCATAACAACGATGGTTGCAATTAATTTGTGGGAGTTGGCTATGGGGTGGGGGGCATTCTTTGGTGGCGTGTGTTATAATATATATATGTATCGTGTAATTTGAGAAGTTTGCAATTTGAGAAGTTTGCTTGTGGAGAGTTATGGGTAGCTCTAGTAGACGTGAGTTTTACCTTGGGATGGGATATATTTTCTTATTTAATTTCAAATGCATTAGAAGGCTTTAGTCACATTGACATTGTCAGGAATCCAAGGGAGAAATCTAGTATATTTTTATGGCCACTCTTGCAATTTACATATTCTCATATTTATAGTATCATGTTTGGAGGTGGTGTCATACATCGTTGTCTCAAACTGATTTTTTTATGGAGTTCGAGTGGTGTGTGTATACCATGATGTGATGTATAGTGTTTTTTAGGTTTTGGGGGGGTTTGCATTAGTTCTTGTTGTGGGTGAAATTTTCAGGCACATTAATATATCTCCCACCATTCATGTATGTTTAACATTTGTTAAGATTATTGTTGATTGATAATATTGTTGTATTCATGTTTTGGGCGTGCATAATATGTCATTACTCGTGATTTCGAGGGAGGGATCAAATAGTAACATTCTCAAATAGTATTATCTACCTTAGCCTAAGCTTGTTCCACTTATTAAAGTGATAAAACACCCCTAAGGCCCAATTTGGCGCGAAGGGAGAAATGGGGAAGTGAAATGAAAATAAAATCTTATTTTTTATATGTTTGATGATCGGAAAAGGGATTACAAGGATTTCCTTCAAAGCGGGTCGGAATTTCAACGAAAATGCCCAAACTCGGAGCTCCGATCCTGAGTAAACATCTATTAAAACGCAGGCCATTAAAAAATCCCAATTTAAGAAGGCGATTCAAGAAATAATATGCTCGGGGAAACACACATTTATCAATGAAAAATAGTAAACACCATAAAAGGGCAACAAAGGCCCCATGAGTGCATGTTTTTAGGTTCTTTCATCGTATTAAAGCAGCAACACCTGCAAATGTGGGTCTGGAGTCCCTCGAATACAAACGATGGTGCAGCTGCAGCTGCAGCTTTCTCTCCCCTTGAATGGCAGCAATGCAACTTTGCCACCATTTGTTTCTGACATCCCATTAATATGGCATGTATCGCATCGGCCTCCTGAACCTCGGGTACCTTCTGTCCAGCACAACAGTATAACCACCTCATCAGAAGATTTAAGGGTATGTTTGGTGGATCGAATATAGTGAAAATTTGGTTTATAATGCTTTTTGCATGCCGCATTTTCAATTTACTGGAAAACAAAATACCGGTCATTCCAACTCTTCTCCCATTCTCATCCAATACCAAATGGGATGAACGGGCAAAGGAATGAACAAAAAAATGACTGATTGATTGTTAAAATCATCCATAAGTTTCAATGACGTCCGAAGAAAAAAAACATTTTTTAGGAATTTAAGCATACCCATAACCATACGAAGGCGTGAAGGGGCCACCAGGGCCAAAGGGCCTGCGAGGTCGAGACCCTAAATATGGACTAGACCGCCTTCCTCGGTACTGTTTCATTCCTGGGACGTTAGTCCGCTTAGCAGAAACCTGCTAACAAGCCAAATATCACTACAAAAGCCAACAAATGGAATCACTGACTAATTGCACACAGCCCACTTGTATAAATTCAGATACCTTCAATTGCCGGCCATGCAATTCTGATTCATTTAATAGCAGAGAATTCTGGACGGCCTCAGTTTCAATGAACTCAACATAAGCAAATCCCTTTGGTTGGCCAAATTTGTCGGTCAAAATTGTCACTCTGTTCACCGTCCCGCAGGACTGAAAATGCTGCTGGACTTCTTCAGGAGTACAGCAATAGTCTACCTGAGGAAGACAATTAAAAGGAAATGTTGACCTTTTCTGAGAGAGAGACTCATCTTTGTCAGCTCTGTGACACAGAGCTGTGATAAATGCATAGGTTTGGATCTTTATTAAATATAAAAATAGCTAACATCTACAGTTTTAGATTTCTCATTCAAAAGGGAAAGGACTTTAATTGTTAAATGGTTGAAAGGAACGGTATTCAAAGATCCATCAATGCACCAAGAATTGAGGTGATCGACTTGGAAGAGGCAAGGGTGCTAGGGTCAGCACTAAGGGCCCGTTTGACAGTGCATATCGAGAACTGATCGTGTCAATTATCACTCATGATAAGTGCTTCTATACTAGTGTTTCCAGATTGTTTATTGAAGATGATTTTCTGCCAAATATTTAAGTGATTTTCTTTGTTTCAAACTGCTTATCTTATCGTAAGTGTTATAAATAGTATTTCATCAGTGTTGCTAAACAGACCCAAAAAATTCAGATACAATTTGTAGGGAAGCGCATGAGTATTAAGGTAAGTAGGTAAATGAAGAAGAGTTGCCTGAACAGGCGTGCCATCATTGTTAAAACATTTTATTATTGCCAAGAACGACAATGGTGAACCCTTTGTTATAAACTTAAATGAGTCAAAATATATTCATGGTGCACATAATGTTCACACGCATGGCCTACTTGAAAGGCTAATAAAAGGTGTCTGCTTTTAATAAAGCAGGTCAAATGGGGTAACAATTAAGCTTCTTCTCACTTCTCTCTCTCTCTCATTCTCCCCGTGTTTGTGTACACTTCTATGCCTTATTTCATAATGTTTAATAATAAATAGAGATCATACATTCACTGTTTTTTCCCTTAGAACCAGATATTAGCATCACTTGATCGGGAGTGTTATAGCAACATAAAGATGCTGTTGGAACACTGTCAGGGCCTGCAGTTGGAAATTTGATATTCTGGAAGATTGAATCAGTCATCACACAATACTGCACTGGAAAGACCCGAAAAACATTTAACCAAAACCTGTACAAGCCTAGTAGGAATTATACAACTTTCCCCCTTTCTCCTGCTCTTATCACTGATGGAACATGCTTATTATCAAATCACTAAAGTTTTCCCTTTAGATTTCTTTAAGAGGCAACTTCAGGATGAATACAGATTTCACAGTAAGAGGGTACCTAGTGTTGTCATTGGTACAACGAAAAATACGAGAAGAATCCAACTTACCACGGTGATTCAATCACAACTCTATTAGCCAATGAAAACATTTTTAAACCCACACGGATAAGGAGTTCGGAGAAAATTAGTAAATACAGTTAATAAGATGTCACATAATCCACTAATAAACCCCTATTGCTACAGAAATCATAAAAACAATCTCATGTCGTCCGCGATTAATACAACCATATAAGTTTCAGCAACATCCCAGAGATGAAAATGACGTGCCTGCTGTATGACGAGTATGCAAAAATAATTAAAATGAGTTAAAAGAATTGGAGCAGACTAAGGGATTTAAACCTCACATTACCAACATAAATCGAACGGGAATCCACCTCCTCCTTTTCCATGACAGCAGCAGTGGAAGGATCTGCATTTATATGCAGGAGAACAGGACTAGTTAACAATTAAAAAATGAAAAAAGATAGCTATCGTGATCTGAAGTGTTACAACACACTGTCAATATTCAGAAAAGAATTGTAGCAGTAAAGTTCGAGGGTTTATATTAGCTTATTGGTAAAATTTCAAATATAACATTGCAAATATAAGTTACTCCATCTCGAATAATAAAAGGAGAAGAAAAAAATGAACCGTTTTGTACCCAATTGCCCATGAACAAGGGTCATTGCTGTATGGAGATTTCAAGAGAAACCAGTAAATCTTTAAATCACTGAGAAACTGTTAAAATGCTCAACAGAAATCAGCAACTGGGTTCCATCAGATTAAATTAGGCACTGGTGACAATCCTAAATCTAAATATTAAAACCCAAATTCTAGCATTTTCCATCGATCCATGAAGAACGCTTCCTGTTTTCTTAGGTCCGCGAAATGAAATGGCTAGAGGTGCGAGATTTTCAAGGAAAGAAACGAAGAAGCAAAAAAAGAAGCAGAATCTACTAAGCATGCACATAATCCCCATGGATTTTTTTCTTAAAAAAAAGAGTTAGAATGGAGAAATAGTAGGATCACTATGAGAAAAAACACGCAATTTAAAGGGTTAAAAGGATCATATATTCCATCACACCCACACTGACCGACAAAAAAGGGAGGAGGTGTGTACGCTTGTGTGTGTGCGCGCGCGCGCGCGCGCGCGTACGTGCGTGAGAGAGAGAGAGAGAGAGAGAGAGAGAGAGAGAGAGAGAGAGAGAGATAGAGAGAGGACAACCATGAACAGCTCCCATTTCCTTCTCAACTTTAGCTTGCATTTCGCGAAGTGCGCTAGCTTCATCTTCAATCTCCTTTAGTCTCTTTTTCATGCCTTCCAACTCCTGTCCTCCGAAAAATGAACAAACTATCGACTAGGACAAATTAACTTGAGAGACGAACAAGAGGTCATGCAAATAGGGGGAGGAGACCTTGGAGTTGGGCTCTTCCTCCTCGGGCTTGGACATTTCAACATCAGCATCCATTTCTCCGTCGTCTGGGATGCGTCCTTCATGTACATCGTGTTCCGGCTCCCCCATAGATTTCCCTCCTCTTTCGGTGGCCGGAATCCGCTCCGCGCCTGGGGTTCAACTCTGCGAAGATAGGGTTTCGAGGAGCAAAGGAATTTCACACAGGGTCTGCAGTCAAATGAACGGGGCAGAGTCGATTTGTAATAACTATCAATGTGAGGGGCTATATTGGTATTTTAAGTAGTTAAAATAATCATGGCCACCCGTATGTATCTATATATATGGGCGCGCCACAAATTATTATTGTTTTATTTATGTTTTTGATAAAAAAAAATTATAGATCCGACTTGGTTTTGGGAAAAAATAAGAATTCACGTGCATAATTTGATTTTTTTAATGTTTTGAGATTGATTTTGTAACTTCAATCAAAATTAAAGTACATTGTAATAGGTAAAGCTAAGTCAAAATAGATAAAGTGATAGGTTACAAATGTATAAGGGGCAACATTTAAGGACCACCATTGTCTCCAATACCCTGAAAACTACGGTCGTTGGATTGAAATACAATAAAAAAATGCAGCTGTTAGAATTTTTACAAAAATCCATTTTTACTCTTTGTTGTTATTACCGCCATACAACTGTAATACACCATAAAAACAAATTAAAACATTAAAAAACCGTATCAAAGGCATACAAAAAAATATCAAAAAACAAAAACACTAAATAATAAAATGCTATTTAAAATGCTATAAAAACTCTATAAATTACAAAAAAAAAATAACATATAAAAAACACTGATATAAAAAAAATCATAAAAAGCGATAGATACAAAACATAAATATATCAAAACCAAAAAATAGATATAAAAAACGTAGATATAAATTACTATTTAAAACATATCAATTTATAAAAAAGTTATAACATTGAAAAATAAAAATTTCCTATAAATTTTTATTTTTAAAAATATATCAGTTTTGTATTTCTTAAATAATATTGTAAACAACTATTAATCTTTGCAAGTTTAAAAAACATTTTTTATGAAAGAAATTAAAAATATGTACTTAGAAAAATGTACCAAAACATTATTACATTTAAAAGTTAAATAAATATATTGTTTATAAATAATAAAATTTTCTCAAATAAAGAGAAACTCGTTATTTTATAAATGCATAACCATTTTTATGCTGTAATTTTTTAAAGGCATAAAAAGAATATATTTTATAATGGAACTAAAAATAAAAAAATACCAATTTCAAGAAAAAATCAAATTTTTATTTAAAGGGTAAAATGTCAATGAAGAATTTTCATTATAAAAAACAGAAATAAATAAATAAATAAAAGGCAAAAATGTAAATTAGATTTTAATGAATGTATTTATATTAAATGAAATTACATATAATATGTATTAACTTTTTTACATAAATTTTATAAAAATAATATAATTTACCATTTAAAAATATATATAATACATGAATAAAAAAGTAAATAAAATGTACATATTTAGGAAGTTATAGTGGAGATTCCAGTGGAAGTTCCAGTGAAAGTTCAAGTGGAAGTTCCAATGGATTTTCCAGTTCTAGTGGAGGTTCTAGTGGAGGTTCCAATGGAGGTTTCAGTGGAGGTTCCAGGTTCTAGTGGAACTCCAATGGACGTTCCAGTAGATGTTCCAATGGATGTTCCAGTAGACGTTTCAGTGGAGGTTCCAGTGGACCTTCCACTGGTGGTTCCGGTGGAAGTTCCAGTGGACCTTCCACTGGTGGTTCCGGTGGAAGTTCCAGTGGAGGTTCCGGTGGAAGTTCCAGTGGAGGTTCCAGTGAAATTTCTAATTGAAGTTTCAATGGATGTTCAACAATACAACAAAAGTATATATTTATAAAACTATAGAATATATTAATAAAAATTAAATTTTAATAAATATATTTATATTAAATGCAATTATATATAATATATGTAATATATTTTATTCATCATCTATACTAATAACAATTATAAATCTATTAAGAGGAAGTTCCAGTGGAGGTTCCAGTGGAAGTTCCAGTGGAGGTTCCACTGGAGGTTCCACTGGAGGTTCCACTGGAGGTTTCAGTGGAGGTTCTGGTGGAGGTTTCAGGTTCTAGTGGAACCTCTAGTGGATGTGCCAGTGGAGGTTCCAGTGGAGGTTCCAATGAATGTTCCAGTGAAGGTTTTAGTGGAATTTTTAATTGAAGTTTCAATAGAAGTTTCACAATACAACAAAAGTATATATTTATAAAACTATAGAATATATTAATAAAAATTAACTTTTAATAAACATATTTATATTAAATGCAATTATATGTAATACATGTAATATATTTTATTCAACATCTATACCAATAACAATTATAAATCTATTAAGAGGAAGTTCCAGTGGAGGTTCCAGTAGAGGTTCCAGTGGAGGTTCTGGTGGAGTTTCCAGGTTCTAGTGGAACTTCTAGTAGATGTTCCAAGTGGAGGTTCTAGTGGAAGTTACAGTGAAGGTTCCTGTGGATGTTCCAGTGGATGTTCCAGTGGAATTTTCAATTGAAGTTTCAATGGATGTTTCACAATACAAGAAAAGTATATATTTATAAAACTATAGAATATATTAATAAAAATTAAATTTTAATAAACACATTTATATTAAATGCAATTATATAAAATATATGTAATATATTTTATTCAACATCTATACTAATAACAATTACAAATCTATTAATAGGAAGTTTCAGTGGATGTTCCAGTAGAAGTTTCAGTGGAGGTTCCAATGGACATTCCAGTGGAGGTTCCAGTGGACATTCCAGTGGAGGTTTCAGTGGACATTCTAGTGGAGGAAGTGGAGGTTCCAGTGGAGGTTCCAGTGGATGTTCTAGTGGAGGTTTCAGTGGACGTTCCAGTGAAGGTTCCAGTGGACTTTCCAAAACTATAGAATATTTTAATAAAATTTAAATTTTAACAAATATATTTATATTAAATGCAATTATATAAAATATTTATTACATTTTTTACATAAATTTTACAAAAACAATATAGTTTATCATTTAAAAATGTATACAATAATAATTGTATTTATAATACAATAGACTCAATATTTTTTTATGCGTTAAAAAAACTGTACGACTTTAAAGATATCAAGGAAAATCTATTAATTTTCCCCTAAATAATTAAAAAATCTATTTTTATCACACATTTATTTTTAATTCTTTTTAAAGGACGTAACACAATTTTTTTAACAAAATAAAATATCTTTCAATTACAAATATAATTGGTTTTAAAATAAAATTAACTCATTAATATTTAACATGTTTTAAAAAAATGTATGCACTTAAAAATATCAATAAAAATATATTCATTTTACTCAAATAATCAAAAAATTGAAAACAAATATTATTTGATCATTCTTTTAACAAAGCATCATAATTGTTTTTATATAAGACAAATAAAAATTCATTTTAAAAATATATTCAGTTGTTAAACATATCACAATTTTTATTATTTTTTTAATATATAATATAATATTATAAATTGGAGATGTGAGATTTTGTTGATTGGAGAGAGGGAGAATCTGCCGCCTATTTTTTGTGTAAGACCAACATACCCCTCACTTCCTTGGTTACCCGATTGCAACGCGTGGAAAATACAACATGTGTCAACATCCTAATATGTGACCGGATGATCCATTATTTAATGGAATTGGAGACGATAAAAACCGAACATTTAAGGACCTCAACTATTTTTGAATTAAAGTGAAATTGCATTTTAATTAAAAAATTCATAATCTTTTTTATCCTTTGTTGACATTTTCTATTTCTATGGACATATACTTGTATTATTAACATAAATCAAACTTTTTATCAATGTTTTTTTTTAACGTTGATAAAGAAAACATTTATCAGCGCTTTATTTTTAGCACTGATAAATATTTCTTTCATCAACGTTTTTTTAATGTTGATAAAGATTCGAATAAATAAAATAAAATAATCAAATAAATTAAAAATAAAAATGAGTTTATTTAAAAAAAATTAAAAATTTTATTAACTAAATAATTATTGATGAAAATGAATAAATTGATTACACATTATTAAATATTAAACATCTTATTAATTAAATAATTGTGATAATTAATGTTATTAAATTGTATATATTAAATATATAGATATATATTAATGTATATAAATATGATTTATATATTACAAAATATTTATGTGTTTTACATTAAATAGTCATATATTTATTGGATAATGGTTTATAATTAAAAATTAATATAAATTAAAAATATTGACTAATTGCATAACACTTGACATATAATTGAATGTCGTTTGATTTTTCAATTTAACATAGATCAAATATGCGTTATATTGATTTCACATATACGTAATTAATGCATTTTTATATACAATGCAAACACATAAAACCTATCCATTTTTTAGTATTTTCAAAGCATGCTTATTCTTAATTTATTCAATTTCACCCATTTTTAACATATATGCATGCACTTAAAATTAGATATTCATTAATAATGTTAAAAATATATTTGTAAAAAAATATTTATAAATAAAAATATTTATAAATGTATATTTACTATATTTATACAATTATATACTTATAATTATAACTAAATAAATATTTTTTAAGTATTTATATAATTATAAATAAATAATTATATATATTTAAATAATTATTAAATTTATAATAAATTTACTTAAATAATGAATATATTTGCTATATTTATATATATTTATTAAATATATATATATGTATAATTATATAAATATATATAATGATATATTTTTTTTAAATATGTCTATAATTATAAATAAATAATTATAAAATTATAATAAATATATTTAAAAAGGAATATATTTACTATATTTATATTTATATATCTTTATTAAGTATATATAAATATTGAATTTTTTTATTTATAATTATAATTATAAATCCTTTATCAGTGTTTGAGTAATAAGCGCTGATAAAAGCATCTTTATGAGCGTTTTTTTTGCGCTGATAAAGATGAGCCTTTATCAGCACTATAATTTTAGTGCTGATAAAGATTGATTTTGTCAGCCCTTTTTTAGCGACGATAAAGACCCACCTTTATCAGCACTAAAAAAGCTCTGATAAAAGTGTCTCGATCTAATTAAAAAAGCCTAACCATTTGCGAACTCGTCGCGATATCAGAAGATTTATGCGGAAGTCATCCGTTGTCGGCGCTCCTCCTCAGTGAATCGAATCTCAAATCACACCACTCGACTGCCTTCGTTCGACATCTGGTGTTCGATTGAAGTTAGGGTTTCTGAAGAGAGTTTCAGATTTTCTTAAACCTAATGAGGTAGGCCTTTCGATTTTCTTTGTGTATTTTTTGTTTCGTTTTTTATTTCTTCTTTGAGGATGTCATTATTTGTGGTCCGGTGATTGTATACCCGTGAGGTAGGCCTTCTGATTTTCTCAGTTTCCAATTTTGATTCAACTCTTAATCTCCCATTGAGAGTTTATTATTTATAGACTTGATGGTGACACATGGAGTCACATGGAGTTTAGTTGGTTGTTTTATTTTGTTTACATTTCCCAAATTGATCGTCAAATGCTATTATACATATTTTTCATTCTTTATTTTATCAGTGATATTTCATACATGTGAAATTTTAGAAATTGAAACTAGTGCTTTGTGTGTGAGGGAGTTGAAGGTAGGTTAAAGGATTTATTTTATATTAAACCGATTCATATCTTCTTTTTTCTACTTATCTGGGTTGGTGTGAGAATCCAATGTTTGGATGCATCATGATAGTTTTTATTTAAATTTTCTTTCTACTAGTTTTATTTATTTATTAGTTCAAATCATTCACACTGTTTTTTTCATTCCCTGGTGCTTGTTGCTAGCCCGAGTGGGATCGAGAATGTCCCTTGGACCCTATCATGGGCTAGCTCGGGTGTTTGATATACAATTATCTTGAGTTTGTTTTGGAAACTATATCTATTATTAAATGTGTTGTACCTTTTCTCAGTAATCCAACTTCCTATGTCTCTACACTTTTAAAAAAATATATTTTATTTTTCTCCCTCTTTAGATTAATCCAACATTATTTATAAATCCTTTTAATAATAATATATAAAATATTATACCTTGATGCTATGTACTATTTTCCGACTATATTATAATTTTTCATCATCATCCTACCCCCCTCTCACAATAATTTACAAAAAAATATCCTTTTTAGATTACCCCTTTCTAGTTATACAACTTTTTTGAGACCTATATACCACTACAAGACATTATAATTTCTTGCTCAGAAATGTAGATTTTCAAGAATTCCGCCCCCTTTTTGAGTATTTATTTAACTAATAACAAGTGGATTTCCATGGAATCACTTTGATACCTATCTATAAAAATAGTATGTAAAACCTTTTTATTATAAAAAAAGTTGCAATATAATGAATCTCCCACACTCCATGATATAGATTGACATTCCATCCACAACATTTGAAAATTTTATTCAATTTTCAAGGGGTGTCAACATGGGTTTTCAATCTTCCGTTTGAAATCTATAAAACACTTCCCTCACATACATGAATTGAGAAATAAATATCCCATGAATTCCATGAGTCACTTATGAACTAAGAAAAATGTCAACTCACTAATCATCAACATTTAAACATTGGTCATTGTTAAAGTAGAAAATTATTATCATCGTTCATCTCTTGGACCTCTAAATATTATGTCATCCGCATTGATAAACACTTTCAATCTATCCATAAAATTATTTTTTATGTAATGATTATGATCAATTCCTCATTTTTTAAATTAAATTTTCTTTAATAATTCATCCAACCTTCAATACCATGCTCTTAGTTCTTGTTTCAATTCATGCATCACCTTTGTCAATTTACAAACATTATTCTCATATTAAAGAATGAGAAAACTATCTGTTTGTTTGATGTAAACTTCCTATTCGTGTAATCCATTAGTAAATGCTAATTTTACATCCAGTTGGTATACCTTGAATTTCCTTGGGACGGGTCAGTGTGGTGATATGACATCCCAATAGTCTTGATATGTTTTTAAATATTGATATACCATTAATTTTAAATGTAATAATTTCTTAGGTTGCTACATCACTTTTTCCAATACATTTTATATCTTCTAGTTGATTGAATGAGATTTTATTATTCTTGTTTTTCATTTTTGAGTTTCTTATTACTCCTTAATTTATTATATTATATTTTCATTTGTTTAGGGGATTTAAGAAAGATTTGACGTGGAGTAATTCTTTTCTTAAATTAAATTACCCATTTTCTTCAACATACTGAAATTCATTGAAACAATCAGATGTTGAGTTTCCCTTATTAGAATTGTCTACAACTTTCACTTTTGATAATGAATATCTTATGAGTATTTATTTATATATTGTATAAAATTAATCTTTTATGAACCCAATAGGATGTATATGAACTGAAAATGGATGCATGCTAATCATTTGACAAACGAATATAAAGACGGAGTTAAATAGATCATCAAGTTTGCAAGAGAGCATGCAAATGACCCTTATAAAATCCTCTATCTATGTTTACATTGTTTTTATTTAAGAAAAATTAGTCTAGAAGAGTTGGAAGAACATTTTATTTGTCACAGAATATATCAAAGCTATAAATGTTGGACTAAACATGGGAAAAATTGAATGTGGACATCGATTGTGATGATACTATGGTTTATGAATCATTTGATATTAATACCTTTGTAAAAGATGATGGAGATCACATGGAAGAAATGATAATGACAATTGAATACGATCTTCATGATTTTAAAAATTTGTTTGAGGAGTTGAATAGTTGTTCTAAGAAATCATTGTATATCGGTTGTACTAAATACACAACATTGTCAGCTGTATTGAAGTTATATAATTTTAAAGCTGACAATAGATGGAGTGACACCAGCTATATAGAACTACTTCGTCTTCTAAAATATATGCTACCAGAAGAAAATGAACTACCATGCCAAACACATGACATTAAATGAATGTTACGTTCAATGAGAATGATCTCTAAAAAAATACATGCTTGTCCAAATGATTGCATATTGTTTCACAAGGACCATGAATCACCCATAAAATTCCCTAAGTGTGGCACATATCTATACAAGAAAAATGAATCAAGCCCTTTGAAATATGTATGGTACTTTCCTATCTTTCCACGGTTTAGAAGACTATATGGATGTCAAGAAACTGCAAGACAATTAACATTTCATATAGATATAAGAATTAAATATGGGAACCTACGTCATCTAGCAGATTCTCCTCAGTGAAAGAAAATTGATTATGAGTTTCCTAAATTTGGATATGAGTTGATAAACTTTCATCTTTCATTATATATAGATGGAATAAATCCTTTTGGTGTACAGAGTAGTACTCATAGTACATGGCCCTTCATGTTGGTAAATTATAAATTGCCTCCATGGTTATGCATTAAGCGCAAATACATTATGTTGCCTCTGCTTATATCTAGACCAAAGCAACCTGGTAATGATATTGATGTCTATTTGGATCCATTGATCAAAGATCTGAAATTGATGCGGGATACAGGTATTACAATGTATGATGCTCATAAAAGTGATGAATTCGTATTGAGGTCCATGTTGTATGGAACGATAAATGAATTACTCGCTTATAGAAATTTATCAGGCTATAACATTAAAGGAATGTTGGGGTGTCCCATTTGTGAAAAATGCACATACTTAGTTCAGTTGAAACATTCCTCAAAGACTATGTTTTTAGGACATCAGAAATTTTTACCTTGACGACATAAATACCTATCTTGGACGACAATATTTGATGAGAATATCGAACAAGGTACAACACTGTCTCCAACAATGGGTGATCAACTGTATAAAAAAAGTAAAAAAGATTGACACTATTTTCGGTAAACCATTTTCGAAAAACCTAACAAAATTAGGTTGGAGGAAGAGATCAATTTTCTTTAAATTACCGTATTGGAATTGTTTTTATGTCATACATTTTCTTAATGTAATGCATTTAGAAAAAAATGTATTTGATAGTGTTATTGGAACATTACTAAATGTTCCTGAAAAAATAAAATATGGCATCAAGGCTAGGTTTGACTTTATTGAAATGGGGATAAGGGAAGAGTTGGCACCGATGAAGGGTAAAAGGCGAACTTTTTTTCCTCCAGCAGCTTACACTCTATCCAGACAAGAAAAATTGTAATTTTTCCTTTTCCTTACTAGTGTAAAAGTTCCATAAGGGTATTCATCAAATATCAAGAATGTTATGTCAATGACTAATTTGAAGTTATAAGGACTAAAATCACATGACTGTCATGTTTTGTTGCAAGATTTAATGCTTGTTTCTTTCTATTGGATTCTGCCTCGAAATTCACGACATACATTAACCATACTCTGCTTCTTTTTCAATATACAGTAAAGTTGTAGACCCAAATAAGTTTCCCATTATGAATAAGGAGATTACAACCATATTATGTGAATTAGAGATGTTCTTACCACCATTATTATTTGATATAATGGTCCACCTGATGGTTCATTTGGTCAGAGAGGTTCAACTATATGGTTATATCCATTACATATTGATGCACCCCATTGAATGATATATGAATATTTTGAAAGGGTATGTCAAGAATCAAATTCATCCATAAGGTTGTATTGCAGAAAGATATATTTTTGAAGAAGCTATTGAATTATGTACTGATTACCTATCAGATATTGAAAGCATTAGTCTCCCAAAGTCTCGTCACAATGAATGCCTTATGAGTGAAGGGATTTCTGGAATAGATGTTGTTACAATTACCTTGAAAGAGTGGGAGAAAGCACATCTTTATATATTACATAATAGTGAAGATATTGATCTATACATTGGATCCCACAAAGAATTTCTTAGAGGTTTGAATCCATCAAGGTATGAATGATTGATATCAAATACACATAATCAACAGTTTTAGGATGGTTCAAAGATCAAATTTATAAGGAGTTATATGAAAATAAAAATTCAATTACTGAATGGCTTTAATGGCTAGCCAGAGGACTGAATAAAAATGTTATATCTTACACTAGTTTTGTAATTAATAGTTATACGTTCTATACAAAAGAACACGATGACTTTAGTATGATGCAAAATAGTGGTGTTACGCTTATGGATGAAGTGATGCACATATTTGGTTCCAAGGATAAAAATCCAATTTATGAAAGTATGCCATATTTTGGAATTATCGAACATATATATGAGTTGGATTATACAACATTTAAAGTGCCATTTTCCATTGCAAATGGGTTGATAATATCAATGGAGTGAAAGTTGATGAAATGAGATTTGTGAAGGTGAATTTTAGTGTGGAAGGGGGAAAAGACAATCTATTCATAATGGCATCACAAGTAGTGTAAGTATTTTATGCCTCTGATCCAACAAACAAGAATTGGTTGATTATCCTACTAGTGACTAAAACAAATGTTGAGTTAGATGAAAATTCAATCGAGGATGAGCCTTTCATTAGGAAATCACAACCAATTCATGTCGGTCCCAATGTAGACAATATCTTGTACATTAGAGGGGACCACAAATAGGGGATTTGGATTCTTGATAGAGGAACTAAATCCTTGAAACCTTTAAGAAAATAAAGAGGGTTCAATGAGAAGGTAAAAGTTTTTTTTAATATATTAATTTTTTCCTCATAATATTATATGTTCTCTACCGAATTAACATAATATAAATTAAATGTTTGACTACTCATGTAGACAATGTATTATGTACATGATGGAAGAACAAACTATAATGAAGTAAACCCTTTGGAAAGATGTAAAGGTAATGTTATGATTTACTTTCTCTATTTTAACGAAAAATTATATAATGAAACGTTGATTTAATTTTCATTATTCCTTGAAGAGTTTGTTTCTTTTAGAAGATTTATGTCCATGTGTCATGCCTTTGTTGAAAGAGAAATGACGCTATCTCTGCTGAATCACAGAGGTAATCTTGATGTTTGCACAGTAAAATTATCATCCATAGAATTAATTTATTGTTTCATATTTATGTTTAATTTATTTATTTTTAGTATTACTCACATAATAATTGTTTTCTTATACAAGTGAATTATTTTGTTTGATTTGGGGTACTCTATCTAACTTTCATTCTTCTTCTCCTTTAAAACCTTTTCACTCCTGTAGTGGTGCATTTATCACTTTCATTCAAGTCACCTCCATTGACTTTGTAGGAAGACCAACAACGCTACCTCTGCTCAATTATAGAGTTAATCTTGATGTTTTCATAGTAAAATCATTTTCCATAAATTTAATGTATTGTTTCATATTTATGTTTAATTTTTTTAGTATTACTCGCACAAATTTTTTCTTCTTCTACATGTGTATTATTTTGTTCGAGTTGTGGTGTTCTGTCCAACTTTCATGCTTCTTCTCCCTTAAAACATTTTCACCTCTATAGTGGCGCATTTATCACTTTATTTCAAGTTACCTTCACTACCTTTGCAGGAAGAGAAACGATGCTTCCTTTACTCAATTATAGAGGTAATCTTGATGTTTGCTTTCATATTTATGTTTAATTTATTTCTTTTTATTATTAAGTACATAATAATTGTTTTCTTATGCAGGTGGATTCTTTTGTTAGAGTTGGGGTGCTCTGTCCAACTTTAATGCTTCTTCTCCTGCAAAACCTTTTCACCCCTGTAGTGTTGCATTTATCAATGTCTTTCAAGTTCTCTCCCCCTGCCTTTGAAGGAAGAGTAACAATGCTACATTTTCTAAATTACAGAGGTAATCTTGATCTTTGTACATTAAAATCATTTTACATAGAATTAATGTATTATTTCATATTTATGTTTAATTTATTTATTTTTAGTATTAACCACATAATAATTATTTTATTCTATAGGTGGATTCTTTTATTCTAGTTGGGGTGCTCTATCCAACTTTCACGCTTCTTCTCCCTTAAAACCTTTTCACCCCTGTAGTGGTGCATTTATCACTTTCTTTCAAGTTACCTCCACCGCCTTTGTAGGAAGAGAAATGATGCCGTCTCTAATCAATTACAAAGGTAATATTGATGTTTTCATAGTAAAAACATTGTCCATAGAATTAATGTATTATTTCACATTTATGTTTAATTTTTTAGTATTACTCACATAACAATTGTTTTCTTATACAGGTGGATTATTTTGTTTGAGTTGGGGTGCTCTATCTAACTTTCATACCTTTTCTCCCTCAAAACCTTTTCACTCCTACAATGTTGCATTTATCACTTTCTTTCAAGTTCTCTACACTACCTTTATAGGAAGAGAAACTACGTTGTCTCTACTCAATTACAGAGGCAATCTTGATGTTTTCATAGTAGAATCACTGTCCATAGAATTAATGTATTATTTCATATTTATGTTTATTTTTTTAATATTACTCACATAATAATTATTTTCTTATATAGGTGGATTATTTTGTTTGATTTGGGGTGCTCTATCCATCTTTCATCCCTTTCTGCACCAAAACTTCCACAAACTTCTTCTCCCTCAAAACCTTTCACCCCTACAGTGTTGAAATTTATCACTTTCCTTCAAGTTCTTTCCACTGCTCAATCACAAAGGTAATCTTGATATTTTTACAATAAAATCATTGTCCATAGAATTAATGTATTATTTAATATTTATGTTTAATTTTTTTAGTATTACTTATAATAATTGTTTTCTTATATAAGTGGATTATTTTTTTAAGTTGATGTGGTTTGTTCGAAGCTACTCATGCAGTGTTGGCAGTTCGACAAAGAAAATCAATAGAAATCATGGTAACATTGACAGTTAGGATTTTTTTGAGACTTTGGGATGTACAGGAATCAACTACACATCAATTTGACACACTATTTGAATATTATAACTCTAATCACTTATTTTTATTTTAAATTGACATTACTTTTAGTAAAAAAGACAACTAGATCAATGTGTCCATTATTAGTTTAAAATTGACATTTGACTTTAAAAAGTTACACTCACTAAAAACCAAGAAAATGGGCTCATATTTTCTTGATAATTTAGGGAATCTATTCATAAATAATTTATGAAATGTAGGAATTAGTATCACATCAAACTGATACACTATGTGATTCGTATGAGTCAAAGTGTGTGTTTCAAGTTTAAAATGACATTTTAGTAAAAAAGACAAGTGACATACTCAAAACCAATAAAAAACATTCAGATTGTTTTGATACTTTAAGACAAAAATACATAAGTGATTTGGAACGTGTAGGAATCAGCCGTACCTCAATCCGATGCATGGTGTGACCGGTATGCCTCTAAGTGCGTCTTTATTTAAAATTGATATCAATTTTAGTAAAAAAACAAACTGACCTACTCAAAACCAAACAAACACATTCAAATTATTTTGATACTTTAGGACAATGATCCATAAGTGATTTGAGACATGCATGAATTAGCCTCACCTCAATTCGACGCACGATGTGTCCAATATGACTCAAAGTGTGTGTTTTTATTTAAAATTGACATCGATTTTAGTAAAAGGCCAACTGATCAAAACTGAGAAAATGCATTCAATTTTTTTAAATAATTTAGGAAAATTATCATTAATTCATTTTTGATGTGTATTAATTAGCTGTACCTCAATACGATGCACGACGTGACTTTTATGACTCCAACTACATCTTTTTATTTAAAATTGACATCAATTTTAGTAAAAGTAACACTTTTTGTTAATTTATTTCTTTATATTATTACTAACATAAGAATTTTTTTCTTGTAAAGCTGCGTTATTTTGCTCGAGTAGGGGTGGTTTGTTTGGAAATGGCATGATTTAGGTCTAGATTAAATGATAAAGGAATAATGATGTTTTTGAATGTATGTAATAATTTGTATTTATGTAATTGTATGAACCAGTGTTTGAAATATCTATAATATTGTGTTTTTTTCTTGTGTTTGTGTTGTAAATTTCATTTCATTTAAATCATGTATTGGGACTTGTTTTTGTTGATATCTGGTGTGTTTTTGGTGCTGCGGTGTACTGTTATAGCACACTGTAGTATGACCGTTTATCAGTGTTCATAGAAGCACTGATAAAAGTCTATTTTATCAGTGCTCATAAAAGCACTGATAAAAGGTCCTTTATCAGTGCTTATATAAGCACTCATAAAATACCTGGGATTTTAACCTCTCTCATGTAGTCAACGCTTTTCTAGCGTCGATAAAGGCCATTTATAGCGTTGTTAAAGGCCAATTTTGTAGTAGTGAATCATCATTTTCCCAATGCATAATCACATCATATTAACTAAAAAAATAAGAATAAGAATAATAAAGATAGAAATGAAGGTACAAGTTTTTATTTCACTACTGTGTCATAATATATATAGGTTGCGTGTATAAATGATCAACAATGTGGATTAATCTCTACCACCTAAGAAATATCTGAGGTTTGGAGTCAATGATAAGGGAAGGAGGTTAACAAATAATGATTATGGGAAATTCCATCCAAGGTAATGTAGCTTATAGGAATCATCACTCATGGGAAATCAATTCATCCACGATTAGTTTATAATACTTCCCCATGGATATTATCCATTTCATGGAATATTATTTATCATTCAATTAAAAGCTTTTGTGAAAAAAATAGGCAAAGCAAAAAAAAGCTAAATTGATGTCAATTTTAGCTACTTCATTAAAAACCTTATCTGGTAAACTCAATGAAAAAATACCTGATGAATAAAAATAAAATTAATTCACTCTCAACTTATCTAATCAATTCATGATAGACTTTTTAGTATTTACATCATAATTTTATAAATTAATTTATCAATTTTTTTTGATAATTTCTTTGTGAATAAATCTATAAGATTATTACATGGTCTAATTGGTTGGATATGGATTTCATAATTATTTTGAAGCTCATACGTAAAAAATAATTTCAATGAAATATATTTTATCTCATCACTTTTTGATATACTCACATTTTAATGGTGTTATATAAGTTGAATTATACTCATGTATAGTAGTGGGGATATTATTATCCACAATCAATCCACACATCTTTCTGATATGATAAATTATTGATATCAACCAAACACGTTCTTGACTTCTTTCATAAATAACAATCAACTTGATGTGATCGATGGAAGTCATAAAAATTGTCTGTTTTATAAAATGTCACGATATAGACATTCTACCATATGTGAATAAATATAATGTTTGAGATCTAGTTTTTTATAGATTTGACTGATATCCAATATTAGCATAACCTCCCAATTTTGGTTCTAAATTTTGGAATAATTAATCATTTACACACTTTAAATATCAATGAGTTGGGAAAAACTTTATCTTGCATCAAATTGATTATACTAAGAGCTCATATTATTTACATGGTACATATGGAGGTGATTATGCTTATCTTTTAGTGATAAATAAAATATGAATTTTAAACTTTACAAGACAAATAATTTCTCCACTACCCCCTTGTGTATAAAATAAAACACTTTTAAAAGAAAGATATTTAATTATTCATGAAGGGTGTTTTCACGAATATACAGAATTTTCCAAAATTTAAAATTTTATCTTCTCAATGATTAATTCAAAAGTATAAGGACATTCCTTGTAATTTCATAACCACATATTCTAATATTTTCATAAATCATTAATGAGTTTTGATGTTATTAAAATTAGTTTGATAATATTATGATTAGTGTGAATTTAGAAATCTTCACAAACCATGGGTTGGTAAAATCAATTTTATATTCTTCATCCCATGAATTAAAATGGTTATATCAGATATGCCTTATCTATTTCAACCCATATTTAAATTCATCTAATTGGGTGAAATTTTCATAATTTTGAATATTATTTAGGAATTTTGAACCCCTTTGGGACTCATATATAGATCTTGTAATCAATGTTTCTATATAGATAAACAATGACAACAACAATCAAGAAGAACATTTCTATAATTATCTAATCAATATGAAATAGTCTTGATAGTTTGGATAACCAATCCAAAAAATTCATACATTGAATATATCATACATTCCTTTAATTATTTTTGGGCCAATTTTTCACGACACAACCCAATGGAGTCCAAATCACGACTATCCCAAACCCACATCTAATAGGCCAGTGTCTAGCGACTAGCACCGAGTAGGCATATCACACAAATGAGAGACATTAGCCTAATGTACTTATACACAAGCATGCATCTCCAAGCCTATATAATGATTAAATGTAAAACAAATGATACCAATGCATGCATACATCTATGATCCCACAATCAGAGTATGACAGTAAAGTACTGAAAGTGATAAAGAGGTTCAAATACAAGCTAGACCAAAAACTGCAGAGAGTCCAACCTACACCA
The DNA here is from genome assembly GCA_963277665.1 of Viscum album. NCBI lineage: Eukaryota > Viridiplantae > Streptophyta > Magnoliopsida > Santalales > Viscaceae > Viscum > Viscum album. The sequence continues at coordinate 2,089,116,363 of OY728120.1, forward strand.
AGGGTGAGTACTATGATCAAATAAAACCACTCAAAAAACACCGCAGTCTGTCTAGATCAAGCTATACTTCACTAACTCCCTGTCCTTCCAAGACACCATCAGATGATCCTTCATCTGCATAAGACACAACACATACAGGTAGAGCTCATGCAAGGGTGAATAGAACAATACCCAATAGAACACCCTGAAAACACTAAACACAAAGCACCAATAATAGTCACCTCATAATAAAGATATAAAAATTAATGCATAAATAATAAAACCCAGATATAATCACGAAGGAAAATATGCCTCTAGGTGGTCACAACCAAATGCCAACCAAAGGATTTTGCTCACAGTAATGCTCGTTCCTAGAGAATCAACTCCAAGAGCCATCCATCACTAGAGACACTCATCTAAGGGGTCATGATCAATTGGACCTCACAAAATAAATCTCATTGGCCTCATAATTGAAGGACCCCGGGACACCCTGAGAGGGGAGGGGTGAATCAGGGTGACCACTTTTTCTTTTAATGTGATGGATCTTGTTCCCACGTTGGTAGGAACTTGTTGAACCTGTATGATGATTATGTTCAGAATGCAAACATTCACATGCACAGAGAAGACACAACCCTTTTTACTTGGTTCACCACTAAGGGCTACGTCCAAGGAGCATACGCCGACAGGTTGTCGGTCGTACCAAAATCCACTATGATTCACTAGCAGTAGATTACAAAAGTTCGGGTACAGTTACTCTGTCCCAGGCTCACTGCCTTTACAAAGGTTCAGGGATAGCCCACTGCGTCCCTCGGGTCACTCCCGTTGACTCCCCCTAGCTCACTGCCGTTGGTGACGTCTCACTCAGTTTATAGACGTGAAGGTCTCTTCATCATTTGCATAAGAAAGCATCCTTTGTTGTATGTAGATGCTATATTGAAGTCCAATTCTCACCAGAAGAAGAATATCACTTTTCCTCAAATGTATCGGGTAGTCTCCTGGCTTTCGTGCAGCTCCAAACAGGCCGGCGGGCTTCAACAAAACCTGGCGCGCTTCTCCAAGCCGGACGCGCAAGTCCCAATACAGCGCGCAAGTCCAGACTGGCGCGTAAGTGTCACCAACGTACCTACGCGACGCTTCCTTCCCCGACAACAAACTTGCGCGGTCCACTTCCTTTCTCTTCCAAACCGCCTTGGGCGCTCAACAGACAACCGGCGCGCAAGCTCTACTTGCGCGACCAAACTACCACCTGCGCGGCTCAACCACCTGCGCGACGAGAGATCGAACAATCTCTAAGTCTCGAACTCCGTGGGAAATGAGGAGGGGTGGTCCAGTATTTATAGGCAAACTGGACCCCCTACGCGGAGGCGCGCAAGTCCCTCAGCGGCGCGCAAGTCTTGTCTCCAGTAACCTCTGTCGTGCAACTCACTTGCGCGACCCAACCAACACTTGCGCGACCTTCTTTCCTTAGCCAAATTTTGATGTTCTGATCCTCAAAAACATATGGCGCGCAAGTCTTTTATCCTCCAAGAGCTCGGCGCGCAAGTACCTTTGCCAAAAACACTTTACTTTATTGGATGATTTTCAGGCCCAAAAATTTGGCAAACACTAGGAAACGGCGCCACCTTCACTACGGTTTTCTGCTTGAACGGTATGATCTCTTTGTTGGTACACATCCTGAACTTCCACTGAGGATTGACAACAAACACAAACCATACGCCAAATCATGCTTTGAAGACCCTGATTCCAACAATCTCCCCCTTTGGGTTTGTTGGCAATCAGAATAAATTCAATAGATCTCCAACCATGAGCAAACCCAAAACACAAGAATCAACTCAGCCAGCACTCTAAGTCTACGTGAGCAATGCTCGGTGTAGAAAACAAGAGAGGAATCTTGAATTGGGTTCTGGTGTTTTGAAATTCTCCATGACGCCCGATTGTATCCTTCTTATACTTCTCATCACATAAGCATTTCTTTCCTTGAATTTATTCTTTTCTCCCCCATTGACAATAAAACCAAAGACCGATAAGTTGTTCAAAGTTCAGCTCAAGCCATACTCCCCCTGGATAGTATCTCCCCCATAAACCTACATCACATCCAAAAGCAGATAAAAACAGTTTTAACAAATGGGGAGAGGGGATTTCCGGAGCCTCCTTATACAGTAGGAGGTGGTTGAACACCGAGGTTCAACCGATGCTTCTCAAACACAGCCGTAGACAATGGCTTGGTCAGGATATCAGCCACTTGCTCATCAGTTCCAACATGATCCATTCTAATCACGCCTTGTTCAACCTTTTCTTTGATAAAATGATACCGTATTTCAATATGTTTTGTACGAGAATGCTGATCTGGATTCTTCGTAAGATCAATTGCACTTTTGTTATCACAATAAATCACCATTGGTTGCTGCACCTTATCACCAATATCTGTTATCTGCTGCTTCATCCAAAGAAGTTGAGTGCATGCCTTTGTGGCAGAGATATACTCATCTTCAGCCGTACTAAGAGAAGTACTTTCTTGTTTCTTGCTCAACCAGCCAACACATTTCTTCCCAATATAGAAAGCTCCACCACTAGTGGACTTTCTGTCTACCACATCACCAGCCCAGTCAGCATCTGAAAATGCAGATAATTCACTGTCCCTGCCTGCAGCAAAAAATAACCCGAAGTTATGTGTACCGTGAATGTATCTCATGATTCTTTTTACTGCTGCCATATGTTCTCCTTTTGGATTACTCTGAAAGTGGGCTGCAAGGCATGTGGCAAAGACAATATCTGGCCTTGTCGCTGTCAGGTATAGTAGGCTTCCAATGATCCTCCTATACATGGTGGGATCAACAGAGTCCCCATCCTCATTCTTTCCAAGTTTAGTTCCAACTGCAACCAGAGTTGACATTGGTTTGGAGTCTTGCATATTGAACTTCTTCAGTAGCTCTCTTGCATATTTTTCCTGAGAAATGAAAGTGTATTCCTTCTTTTGAATCACCTGCAGCCCCAAGAAATATGTGAGATCCCCAATCATAGACATTTCAAATTCTGATTTCATGTGGTTGGCAAATTCATCCACTGATTTCTGCCTACTGCCACCAAATATGATATCATCAACATAGACAAGAACCATGAATTGATCTTTTTGAGAATTCTTCACATAGAGATTGTGATCAACTCCTCTTTTGAATTCCAACTTCTTGAGATATGAATCCAGCCATGAGTACCATGCCCGTGGTGCCTGCTTCAAACCATATAGAGCTTTCTTCAGTTTACAGACCTTTGTTTCATCAATACCCAAAACAAAGCCCACTGGTTGTTCAATGTAGACTTCTTCTTCGAGTACACCATTCAAGAATGCTGTCTTAACATCCATTTGATATACTTTATATCCTATTTGGAGTGCCATGGCAAGGAAAAGCCTGATTGACTCCAGTATAGCCACTGGAGTAAAGGTTTCTTCAACATCAATGCCTTCAATCTGAGAGTATCCTTTACATACCAGACGTGCCTTGTTTCTGATGACACTTCCATGTCCATCGAACTTATTTTTGAAGATCCATTTGGTACCAATCACATTTTGACCTTCGGGTCTCTGGACAAGATCCCATGTCTGATTCTTGTCAATCTGATCTAATTCATCATTCATGGCCTTCACCCAAGATTCATCATTAGCAGCTTCTTCGAATGAGGATGGCTCTACAACTGATAGAAATGAAGATTGCGTGTTATTCCTCATTCTCCTTGTTTGAGTGGGTGCACTCCTGTCCCCAATTATGTTGGATGGATCAATCTCAGCTCTTCAATTTCTCCTGCGAGGTTCAGTAGCATTTTCTTCAGTCATAGTTTCTTCTTCAGATTCTTCTTCTGAGTCAATATCATGATGTGACTGCTGAGAGTTTTGAACAACCTCATCTATTTCTGCATTTGTATTTTCTTCACGTTCACATTCTTCCTGACTTTCTATCACATCAGTATATGACATCCTTGAAGCATTCATGGTTTTCTCTTCAATTATCTTAACATCACTGCTTTCCACAATTCTTCCCAAATGCTTGTTGAAGAATTTGTAGGCTTTGCTGTTCATTGAGTAACCAAGGAAAATTCCTTCATCTGCATTGTCGCCATATTTCCCTTGATTTCCTTCTTTGTTCCTGATGAAGCATTTACTTCCAAAGACACAGAAGTATTTTAGAGAAGGCTTCTGTCCATGCCACAATTCATATGGTGTCTTCGTCTCACCCATATAGAGTCCTGTTCGATTCTGAATGTACACTGCAGCTTGAACAACCTCTTTCCAGTAATGTCGTGGAATACGACTCTCAATCAGCATAGTTCGCGCCATGTTGTTCACCTGTCGATTCCTACGTTCAACAACTCCATTTTGTTGTGGAGTTCTCACAGCATCTACCTCATGCTGTATCCCATGCTTCTCTAGATAATTCTCAAATTCAATGGATGTGTATTCTCCTCCATTGTCAGATCGCAACACTTTGATTGTTCGTCCAGTATCATTCTCGGCGATTCGCCGATATGTTTTCATGCAGTCAAGGACTTGTCGTTTCCTATGAATGACCATCACACATGCCATTCTACTGTAATCATCTATGAAAAGGACAAAGTACCTTTCTCCATGTGTTCTGGCAACATTTATTGGACCACAAACATCTGTATGAATCAGATCAAGAAGGTGAGATGCCTTTTTCTTCTTTGGACGATATGAACTGCAGACCAGCTTCCCACGAATACAAGCATCACAAGATTTTTCACGCTCATGCTTCAGGTTGGGTATGTCCATGACAATTCTCAATTTTGATATTTTCTCCATGTCTTTTTGATTGATGTGTCCCAATCTCCGATGCCACAAATTGTTTTCTTCTTCAACAGTCATGTAACATACATTTTCTTCACTATCAACCTGATACAAGTTGCCTTCTGTTCTGCATCATTTCATAAGTGAATTGCTGGTTTTTCCCTTGATAGTGCATCCTTTCTGATTAAAAGTAACTATAAGTCCTGAGTCACAGAGTTGACTCACACTGAGGAGATTATGACGTAGGCCATCTACGTAAAGGACTTCAGTCTTCTTTAGTTCTCCATTAGCTAATTGGGTACTTCCACTCCCTTTGATTTTCAGAGCCCCATCATTACCAAATCTTACTGTACCATCAACATTATTTATGATATTCGTTAGTAGGCCGGCATTACCCGTCATATGAGATGAACAACCGCTATCCAGAATCCAGGTACTGTTGTTCTTTGTAGCTTTGAGGGCTACCTCTGCAAGGTTCGATTTCTCAATCTTCTTCCTTTCCTTCCATGAGACATTAGATTGAGTATATAGAACTGATGTCCTTTCAACTATCTCTTCCGCATACCCAGGTTCTTCATAGTCAAAGTCTTCTTTGAGAGGTGAGAACCTGTTTGAAAGAGCAACACTATCTTTGTCACGACCCGCCCTCGGGGCCCGTGCCGTGACTACCCCAAGCCCGCCTTCCATAGGCCAGGGGCTGGCGACTAGCACCAAGGCGTAAAATCCCAGTAAAAAAAGGGAAGGCATTGCCTTAATAAAGTAAACAAGCACCTCAGAGTAACAAGCGGAAGTAAAGCAGTACACAAAACTAGAACAACTGTGCTGAAGTAAAGGGGCCGTAAATACAAGCCCAACTGTAAAGTAAAGAAAACAGCAACTGAAAGTACAAGCGGCTCCTGGAACGTCCTCCTCGATTCCTACCTGAAGGGTAGGTACAGATGGCTCAGCTCCTGGATCGTCCACCACGGATCCTACCTGAAGGGTAGGTACAGATAGCTCCACAACTCCTCGGGTCCAACTGTCCGCTCCGAGCACGTCCCGCTCAGTGGTCCTCCTCCGGGTACTGACCTACTCCGTAAGCCTCAACCGCAGTCAGCGCTGTCCGTCGTCTGCAACCAACACAACGAAGTGCGGGCATAGCCCGTGCAGGGGTGAGTATAAGATACTCAGTAGGGACCCCGAGACCCTCGAAGGTCTCCCGAAATCCACAAAGGATAAACCACATGAAGGATACAATCACGAAGTAACATCCAGTATTGATTAGGTATATGCCCATACATATACCTATGTCACCAATTTCCGTTCGGCTCCAACACCGAGCCCAAGAACAACCCAATCCACAAAGAAGAGTAAACAGTAAATCCACACAGGATAACAGTACAAGTCCACACAGTTTATAACAAGTTTATGAAATCAACGGATAACCATTACCCAGGTATATGCCCATACATGTACCTAAGTTATCAAGCGACCCATCTCAATCATGAGGAAACACAAAGATCATTGACTCAGCTCAAACCAGGATTTTTTTATTATCGAAACCGTAACTACTGAAGAGCTCCGTCTCTAGAGTGTACAGTGGTCTTGTCACGACTCCGAGGTACTGCTCACTAACCTAAGACTGCTGAGGTACTCCTCCTGTCGAGTACTGCGGGTTTGCGGCCAACTACCGGGCGCTCCGTCCGCTGAGGGTCTGTCGCCTAATACCGGGCGCTCACCCAAATAGCCTACTGAGGTACTCCTCTGACGAGTACCGCGGGTTTGCTGCCAACTACCAGGCGCTCCGTCCGCTGTGGGTCTGCTGCCAACTACTGGGCGCTCCGTCCACTGGGCTAGTCGACTCACTCCAAGTCGAGTCGGTCAAGCAGTCATCAGGTCTCAGTCGGCTACACGGTCTTCGTACTCCGCACGCACGTCTCCACCGTCGCGGGTCTGTCGCTACAACCAAGCACACACACTCCGTAGAGTATCGCGGGTCCACCGCTACAACCAAGCGCTCCACCGCCAAGGGTCTGCTGCTGCATCCAAGCGCACCACCACTGTCAAGTACCACAGGTCCGCCGTTACACCCAAGCGCTCCCCCGCCCGCTCGTCTCCGGGAGGGTCCACTCCACGAGCTACCGGTCGATACTCCAAGTATCTCAAAGTCCAACGAAGAAGTGCCACATCCGTCCGCTTCGTCAAAGGAGTCTCAACGCAACAGACGGCGCGTCAATCGGACGCCCGGTCTGTGAGTTATTAGCCTTTTCGTCCCGAGGGCCCGGTTGGTTTCGTGAGCGAACCAAACCCAGCCATATCTCAACTGTATCCAAAACTCGGGCGGAGTATGTCAAAAGTTCCGTCCCACTTAGAGGATTCCATCAAAGTCGACGGCACGTCAATCGGACGTCCGGAACTCAAGATATGAGCGTTTCCGCTCTGAGGGCCCGGTTGGTTTCGTGAACAAACCAACCCGGCCGTACTCCACCTACGTCCAAACCTCGGGCGGAGTATACCAAAAGATCCGTCTCACTAAGAGGAACTTATCAGAACTGACGGCACGCCGTTCGGACGTCCGTAGCTCAAGATATGAGTGTTTCCGCTCCGAGGGCCCGGTTGGTTTCGTGAACGAACCAACCCGGCCGAACTCAAAGTAATCCGAAACCTTGAGTGAGATATACCGAAACGACCGTTTCGATCCAAGGATCGCGTAGCCGTAGACGGTTCGTCATTCGGAGGCCCGTAGCTCAAGTTACGGGCAAATAACCGTTCTGGTTCGAGAAGGAAGGGGTCCGGGCCGACCCGGCCCGAACCGGCCCGGCCGGTTCGGCCGGCGGCGCGCGGCGGCACGCGGCGGCGCGCGGCGGTGCGCTGAGGCGGCGCGGTGGCGCGCTGGGCGCGCAGGCGGCGCGCGGGTGAGACCCCCGCCCCCCCGTTTTTCCCCCTGGCGGCGCGGCGCGTGCCGCGCCGGTTTCAAAAATAAACCGCCCCGTCACATGAGGGGGCCTGCTGGACGACACGGGGGGGCGCTGCCCCCCCCCCCCTTCTAAGAACCGCCCCCCTCATAAAGAGGGGGGTTTTAATATGTTGGCCGGGGGATTAATTCCCCCGGTTTAACTCCATCCGGCCGGCCAGTTGGCCGGCCGGTTTTCTCCAACGGGACTGGAAATTCCGGTCCCCCCCTTCGGCTTCCTACGCCGGCGGCCCGGCCGCCGGTCTTCTCATCCCGCCGCGGCCCGGAACCGGCCGCGGTCTCCTCGTCCCGCCGCGGCCCGGAACCGGCCGCGGTGTTCGTCGTCCGGCGCGGTGCGACGACACCGCGCCCCTTCGCCGTGCCTTGATTCCTTTCAACGCGGCGCGACGGCGTCGCGTTCTTGAAGATTCTTCCTCGGCGTGGCGCGACGGCGCCGCGCAAAATAATTGCATGGTTATCCGCGTGGTGTGACGACACCACGCCACTTTGCTTCTACCCGTAAGAATAAACAACAAGAACGAAGGAGGGGGGGTTCGGCCGTGTTCGTGCGGTCCGGCCCCCCTCACGTTAAACAATAACACTTATATAATAAATTCAAAAGCCTCACGTAGACATGCGATCCACGATCAAGAATAGAATAAATTAACAATAAATCAACAACCCCTACCTTGGTATAAGGTTCGAAGATTGTCAACGTTCCGCGGAAGACGACGTCGCGGAGGTCGGGCGTCGCGGTAGCCGTTCGTCAAATCCGATGACGAAGGAATGCGTCCGAAGAGACACGTCGTTGGCGAAACCTCGTACGCCGACGAAGGTTGTCCGAGGAAGAAGCGGTGTTCTCTCTCGTTGACACGGAAGACGAAGAAGAGCGGAGCGGCGTTCTTCGTCGGAACTTGAGCGTTCTTCGTCAAGTCTTGAGGAAAGTCAAATAATAAAGAAAACAACGAACTCAAGAACCCCTACCTCGATAGTCGCACGTTGACGTAGTCGTGGAATATCGGTGTCGATTCCTTTGACGTCGGAGGAAGAGTCGTTGTCGATGGCGTTCGTCGCGGAAAACCGTCGCGGAAGAGATGACGCAGAAGAAGTACGTCGCGTCGCGGATACGGCGTCGCGGATGGACCGTGTTCTTCGGCGGAGAAGTTCTTCGTTGAAGAACGACGTTCTTTGCGTTCTTCGTTGAGTTTGAAGAAGATGAAGAAGACTTCCCTACTCTCTCAAGGAGATAAAATTCTAACAAAATAAAATAAGACTCTTTCTTATTTTATTCACACAACCCAACCTCTTTGAATTTAAAAGGTTTGAAATTCAATAACCACACACAACTCACCTCATTAACTCATTACATTAATTAATTCTAGAGTTGTCAAAAATTAAAAGAAGAGATAAGTTGGCAAGAATTAAAGTAGGGGAGAGTCACATAATTAAGAGGGGGTTTAGAGGGGTTAGGGAATTTGAAAAGGTGGGGGCTCGTGTGGGCCCCACCTCCCTCATAACCACACATGGGAAGTTGGGTGGTTGTGGGCCCCACCAACAACTTCCCATGAGAGAGTCTAACTACCATGAATAAAATAAAATTCGCACACAAAATTTTATTTTACTTATCTTTTAATTCCCAAAACTAACTTTCAACCCGCAACAAACGCAACTCCCGAAAAGGTCTCTTTAAGTGAATATCGGCGCTGCGAGTTCAACGGTGCCCTCGGATTTCAATTCCGAGCACCGGATCAAAAGTTAGGAAAACCCGCTCGTTCGTTCACTGAACGTACCCAAGCCAAACTTCGGAAAATGATTCCGGGCACTCCGGGCCTCGGAATCAGGTGCCGTCTGAAACCGCGCTCTTGTAAAATTCTAAAGAAAATTAAGAAAAAATTTCCCTTGAATTTTACGGGTCTTTACATTACTCCCACCTCAGGGCTTTACGTCCCCGTAAAGCTTCAACTCACACTTAAGGGAAACAAGGTAGTACTGAGCACGCAACTGAGCTTTACGCTCCCATATGCTCACCTGAAGATCTCGTGCTACCCGAGAAGCACCCCAGAGGAAGCAACCGTTCACGTAGAACCTGCTCCTGTCGATCCTCGATCTCTACTAGAACCTCTGTGCTTGTCGCCCTGTCATCGACGTCCAACTCCCCGGGGTCGATGACGTGTGAAGAAACATACACGTATCTCCACAGCTGAGACACGTGGTGGAAATTATGCACCCGGTGCGACTGAGGTGGTAGGGTCAAGCGGTAAACCTCCTCGCCTACCCTGCTGAAGATCAAAAGGGTCCATCGAACTTCGGAGATAACATGCCGCCTCAGCCACATCTCCGAAACCTCATCGGGTTGAGACCGTATAAGAACGTGTTCGTCACCCTCGAACTCAAGAGGTTTCCCTTTTTAGGTTAGAACTGAAACTAAAAACTCCTGCTGCCACAAGGGTAGGGTTGACCAACTAAAGAGTGATCGGTCACACCCTCTTATGCCTGAGTTTAACATGTGCTGCCCAGGGTTTCCTTTTCGCCGACCAAGGAAAACCCATTCCGACGTTTGCCTAAAACAGTCAACCGGGGTATGATTTGTGAATAAAAACCATGCCCAGATCAACGTCGTAAGGCCTCTACGCTGCCACCAAGAGATTCCAACCGAAACTCTCGCCTCGAGGTCAAATCACACCGTCGGCGTAAGCGTGATTATCGAGTCTCCTCCCAAAGGTATCTCCAGACGTGAGGGTCAAGTCTACGGCTTACCCGGAACCTCTAGGTCTGGGACATGATTCGTGGAAGGGTAGAATGATTGGTTCCTATGTCTATAGATATGGCAGCTCGTAGTAGACATAATTCATACCCCGAATCATTCTTAGAGCTCCTGGGTCACACTCCTTGACCGCAATGCAGCTACTCTCCTCCCCAGCCCTCCTGCTCCCTGAGCCTGGCGGGGACTACTAAGTCGGGTGGTCGTAACATGTCGAAATGTACACCACCACATGCTGCTCTCCAAGCTCTGCTTCCACGTCTACTACCCTGAAGATTCATCTGTCCTTAGCACTTCCTCCTCCTAAAACATTTTACACGCCCGAGTCTCTGAGACTGGCGCTAGTTTCCTGCCTTTCACTGCTAACGTTCACAACCACAAAGGTTCTCTCTAGCATCCTAGCATAGGTAGAAATGCATAGAGGAAAAGTAATGGTTCGGATGTCCCTTAGACACACTTTGCTCAGAAGTTCGAGTCTAAAGAACTGATCACAACATAACTAACGAGTACCAAGATTGATTGGTAAGCCACGTTGAGTGATCTGCTTCCGACATGTCGTACTGTCGAAGCTGTATTAGCTCCAGAAAACTCACAACCACCTCCTCAAGCCAGTCCTCAGCCGCCTACGAGTCAGGCTCACCTCGAAACTTGAGGGATATCTGGTGCTAAAACATATGTAAGGCACTAAGCCTGTGAGTCTCTGCTACCGGTACCGCCGGTAGTGTCTGCTGACCAACAGGTAGTGACATAGCTTGCGCTCTACCCGTAGGTACTATCCCAGGTATCGGTTCGCGTACCGAAGCCTCATTACTATAAGGACCAACCTCATGGTCACTCACTGGAAACACCAGGAGCTAAGATCATCATCCGCTCTACTAGTATCAAAGCTAGGCATAGAACTCTAGCAATCGCCTCCATCCAGTCCACTGCTGCCTGGGAAATCTGTCTCGCCTCGTATCCTCAGAGGCCTCTACTGCTGGAACTCGTGCATCCCGCTCTGCTAGCGTGCACCGTCAGCTAGTGGCATCTGCTGCCTAACGGGTGGTGGTGCTACTGGTACACCACCCGAAGGTGCCAACACTGAAAAAGGGCCCTGCACTGGAGTCTCACTGCTCGGTGGGCCATCATCGAGAACTCTCTCGGAACTCCAGCTAACTATCTGCATGGTGACATCCTGAACAGTTGTGTCATGGTCAACGATTTATACCTGGTGAGCTGACCTGGTTTGAGCTGACTTTAAACCTTTTGGGAAACACACACGCAATCAGTGTTTTCATGCATTAAGTCGGAAATCAGAAGTCAGGGTCCTGGTGTACGGATACGTCGGCCGCCGCACCAACACTGGACTCCCTGGACTGATAACCACACTCAATACGCTAAACATTATTGCTTCACATAGAAAAGATCAGAGTTCGCGGTAGAACCGAACTCCTCTGATACCAATTTGTCACGACCCGCCCTCGGGGCCCGTGCCGTGACTACCCCAAGCCCGCCTTCCATAGGCCAGGGGCTGGCGACTAGCACCAAGGCGTAAAATCCCAGTAAAAAAAGGGAAGGAATTGCCTTAATAAAGTAAACAAGCACCTCAGAGTAACAAGCGGAAGTAAAGCAGTACACAAAACTAGAACAACTGTGCTGATGTAAAGGGGCCGGAAATACAAGCCCAACTGTAAAGTAAAGAAAACAGCAACTGAAAGTACAAGCGGCTCCTGGAACGTCCTCCTCGATTCCTACCTGAAGGGTAGGTACAGATGGCTCAGCTCCTGGATCGTCCACCACGGATCCTACCTGAAGGGTAGGTACAGATAGCTCCACAACTCCTCGGGTCCAACTGTCCGCTCCGAGCACGTCCCGCTCAGTGGTCCTCCTCCGGGTACCGACCTACTCCGTAAGCCTCAACCGCAGTCAGCGCTGTCCGTCGTCTGCAACCAACACAACGAAGTGCGGGCATAGCCCGTGCAGGGGTGAGTATAAGATACTCAGTAGGGACCCCGAGACCCTCGAAGGTCTCCCGAAATCCACAAAGGATAAACCACATGAAGGATACAATCACGAAGTAACATCCAGTATTGATTAGGTATATGCCCATACATATACCTATGTCACCAATTTCCGTTCGGCTCCAACACCGAGCCCAAGAACAACCCAATCCACAAAGAAGAGTAAACAGTAAATCCACACAGGATAACAGTACAAGTCCACACAGTTTATAACAAGTTTATGAAATCAACGGATAACCATTACCCAGGTATATGCCCATACATGTACCTAAGTTATCAAGTGACCCATCTCAATCATGAGGAAACACAAAGATCATTGACTCAGCTCAAACCAGGATTTTTTTATTATCGAAACCGTAACTACTGAAGAGCTCCGTCTCTAGAGTGTACAGTGGTCCTGTCACGACTCCGAGGTACTGCTCACTAACCTAAGACTGCTGAGGCACTCCTCCTGTCGAGTACTGCGGGTTTGCAGCCAACTACCGGGCGCTCCGTCCGCTGAGGGTCTGTCGCCTAATACCGGGCGCTCACCCAAATAGCCTACTGAGGTACTCCTCTGACGAGTACCGCGGGTTTGCTGCCAACTACCAGGCGCTCCGTCCGCTGTGGGTCTGCTGCCAACTACTGGGCGCTCCGTCCACTGGGCTAGTCGACACACTCCAAGTCGAGTCGGTCAAGCAGTCATCAGGTCTCAGTCGGCTACACGGTCTCCGTACTCCGCACGCACGTCTCCACCGTCGCGGGTCTGTCGCTACAACCAAGCAAACACACTCCGTAGAGTATCGCGGGTCCGCCGCTACAACCAAGCGCTCCACCGCCAAGGGTCTGCTGCTGCATCCAAGCGCACCACCACTGTCAAGTACCACGGGTCCGCCGTTACACCCAAGCGCTCCCCCGCCCGCTCGTCTCCGGGAGGGTCCACTCCACGAGCTACTGGTCGATACTCCAAGTATCTCAAATTCCAACGAAGAAGTGCCACATCCGTCCGCTTCGTCAAAGGAGTCTCAACGCAACAGACGGCGCGTCAATCGGACGCCCGGTCTGTGAGTTATTAGCCTTTTCGTCCCGAGGGCCCGGTTGGTTTCGTGAGCGAACCAAACCCGGCCATATCTCAACTGTATCCAAAACTCGGGCGGAGTATGTCAAAAGTTCCGTCCCACTTAGAGGATTCCATCAAAGTCGACGACACGTCAATCGGACGTCCGGAACTCAAGATATGAGCGTTTCCGCTCCGAGGGCCCGGTTGGTTTCGTGAACGAACCAACCCGGCCGTACTCCACCTGCGTCCAAACCTCGGGCGGAGTATACCAAAAGATCCGTCTCACTAAGAGGAACTTATCAGAACTGACGGCACGCCGTTCGGACGTCCGTAGCTCAAGATATGTGTGTTTCCGCTCCGAGGGCCCGGTTGGTTTCGTGAACGAACCAACCCGGCCGAACACAAAGTAATCCGAAACCTTGAGTGCGATATACGAAAACGACCGTTTCGATCCAAGGATCGCGTAGCCGCAGACGGTTCATCATTCGGAGGCCCGTAGCTCAAGTTACGGGAAAATAACCGTTCTGGTTCGAGAAGGAAGGGGTCCGGGCCGACCCGGCCCGAACCGGCCCGGCCCGACCCGGCCGGTTCGGCCGGCGGCGCGCGGGGCGCGCGGCGGTGCGCGGTGGCGCGCGGCGGTGCGCTGAGGCGGCGCGGTGGCGCGCCGGGCGCGCAGGCGGCGCGCAGGTGAGACCCCCGCCCCCCCGTTTTCCCCCCTGGCGGCGCGGCACGGGCCGCGCCGGTTTCAAAAATAAACCGCCCCCTCACATGAGGGGGCCTGCTGGACGACACGGGGGGGCGCTGCCCCCCACCTTCTAAGAACCGCCCCCCTCATAAAGAGGGGGGTTTTAATATGTTGGCCGGGGGATTAATTCCCCCGGTTTAACTCCATCCGGCCGGCCAGTTGGCCGGCCGGTTTTCTCCAACGGGACCGGAAATTCCGGTCCCCCCCTTCGGCTTCCGACGCCGGCGGCCCGGCCGCCGGTCTTCTCATCCCGCCGCGGCCCGGAACCGGCCGCGGTCTCCTCGTCCCGCCGCGGCCCGGAACCGGCCGCGGTGTTCGTCGTCCGGCGCGGTGCGACGACACCGCGCCCCTTCGCCGTGCCTTGATTCCTTTCAACGCGGCGCGATGGCGTCGCGTTATTGAAGATTCTTCCTCGGCGTGGCGCGATGGCGCCGCGCAAAATAATTGCATGGTTATCCGCGTGGTGCGACGACACCACGCCACTTTGCTTCTACCCGTAAGAATAAACAACAAGAACGAAGGAGGGGGGGTTCGGCCGTGTTCGTGCGGTCCGGCCCCCCTCACGTTAAACAATAACACTTATATAATAAATTCAAAAGCCTCACGTAGACATGCGATCCACGAGCAAGAATAGAATAAATTAACAATAAATCAACAACCCCTACCTTGGTATAAGGTTCGAAGATTGTCAACGTTCCGCGGAAGACGACGTCGCGGAGGTCGGGCGTCGCGGTAGCCGTTCGTCAAATCCGATGACGAAGGAATGCATCCGAAGAGACACGTCGTTGGCGAAACCTCGTACGCCGACGAAGGTTGTCCGAGGAAGAAGCGGTGTTCTCTCTCGTTGACACGGAAGACGAAGAAGAGCGGAGCGGCGTTCTTCGTCGGAACTTGAGCGTTCTTCGTCAAGTCTTGAGGAAAGTCAAATAATAAAGAAAACAACGAACTCAAGAACCCCTACCTCGATAGTCGCACGTTGACGTAGTCGTGGAATATCGGTGTCGATTCCTTTGACGTCGGAGGAAGAGTCGTTGTCGATGGCGTTCGTCGCGGAAAACCGTCGCGGAAGAGATGACGCAGAAGAAGTACGTCGCGTCGCGGATACGGCGTCGCGGATGGACCGTGTTCTTCGGCGGAGAAGTTCTTCGTTGAAGAACGGCGTTCTTTGCGTTCTTCGTTGAGTTTGAAGAAGATGAAGAAGACTTCCCTACTCTCTCAAGGAGATAAAATTCTAACAAAATAAAATAAGACTCTTTCTTATTTTATTCACACAACCCAACCTCTTTGAATTTCAAAGGTTTGAAGTTCAATAACCACACACAACTCACCTCATTAACTCATTACATTAATTAATTCTAGAGTTGTCAAAAATTAAAAGAAGAGATAAGTTGGCAAGAATTAAAGTAGGGGAGAGTCACATAATTAAGAGGGGGTTTAGAGGGGTTAGGGAATTTGAAAAGGTGGGGGCTCGTGTGGGCCCCACCTCCCTCATAACCACACATGGGAAGTTGGGTGGTTGTGGGCCCCACCAACAACTTCCCATGAGAGAGTCTAACTACCATGAATAAAATAAAATTCGCACACAAAATTTTATTTTACTTATCTTTTAATTCCCAAAACTAACTTTCAACCCGCAACAAACGCAACTCCCGAAAAGGTCTCTTTAAGCGAATATCGGTGCTGCGAGTTCAACGGTGCCCTCAGATTTCAATTCCGAGCACCGGATCAAAAGTTAGGAAAACCCGCTCGTTCGTTCACTGAACGTACCCGAGCCAAACTTCGGAAAATGATTCCGGGCACTCCGGGCCTCGGAATCAGGTGCCGTCTGAAACCGCGCTCTTGTAAAATTCTAAAGAAAATTAAGAAAAAATTTCCCTTGAATTATAAGGGTCTTTACATTACTCCCACCTCAGGGCTTTACGTCCCCGTAAAGCTTCAACTCACACTTAAGGGAAACAAGGTAGTACTGAGCACGCAACTGAGCTTTACGCTCCCATATGCTCACCTGAAGATCTCGTGCTACCCGAGAAGCACCCCAGAGGAAGCAACCGTTCACGTAGAACCTGCTCCTGTCGATCCTCGATCTCTACTAGAACCTCTGTGCTTGTCGCCCTGTCATCGACGTCCAACTCCCCGGGGTTGATGACGTGTGAAGAAACATACACGTATCTCCACAGCTGAGACACGTGGTGGACATTATGCACCCGGTGCGACTGAGGTGGTAGGGTCAAGCGGTAAACCTCCTCGCCTACCCTGCTGAAGATCAAAAGGGTCCATCGAACTTTGGAGATAACATGCCGCCTCGGCCACATCTCCGAAACCGCATCGGGTTGAGACCGTATAAGAACGTGTTCGTCACCCTCGAACTCAAGAGGTTTCCCTTTTTAGGTTAGAACTGAAACTAAAAACTCCTGCTGCCACAAGGGTAGGGTTGACCAACTCAAGAGTGATCGGTCACACCCTCTTATGCCTGAGTTTAACATGTGCTGCCCAGGGTTTCCTTTTCGCCGACCAAGGAAAACCCATTCCGACGTTTGCCTAAAACAGTCAACCGGGGTATGATTTGTGAATCAAAACCATACCTAGATCAACGTCGTAAGGCCTCTACGCTGCCACCAAGAGATTCCAACCGAAACTCTCGCCTCGAGGTCAAATCACACCGTCGGCGTAAGCGTGATTATCGAGTCTCCTCCCAAAGGTATCTCCATACGTGAGGGTCAAGTCTACAGCTTACCCGGAACCTCTAGGTCTGGGACATGATTCGTGGAAGGGTAGAATGATTGGTTCCTATGTCTATAGATATGGCAGCTCGTAGTAGACATAATTCGTACCCCGAATCATTCTTAGAGCTCCTGGGTCACACTCCTTGACCGCAATGCAGCTACTCTCCTCCCCAGCCCTCCTGCTCCCTGAGCCTGGCGGGGACTACTAAGTCGGGTGGTCGTAACATGTCGAAATGTACACCACCACATGCTGCTCTCCAAGCTCTGCTTCCACGTCTGCTACCCTGCAGATTCATCTGTCCTTAGCACTTCCTCCTCCTAAAACATTTTACACGCCCGAGTCTCTGAGACTGGCGCTAGTTTCCTGCCTTTCACTGCTAACGTTCACAACCACAAAGGTTCTCTCTAGCATCCTAGCATAGGTAGAAATGCATAGAGGAAAAGTAATGGTTCGGATGTCCCTTAGACACACTTTGCTCAGAAGTTCGAGTCTAAAGAACTGATCACAACGTAACTAACGAGTACCAAGATTGATTGGTAAGCCACGTTGAGTGCTCTGCTTCCGACATGTCGTACTGTCGAAGCTGTATTAGCTCCAGAAAACTCACAAACACCTCCTCAAGCCAGTCCTCAGCCGCCTACGAGTCAGGCTCACCTCGAAACTTGAGGGATATCTGGTGCTAAAACATATGTAAGGCACTAAGCCTGTGAGTCTCTGCTACCGGTACCGCCGGTAGTGTCTGCTGACCAACAGGTAGTGACATAGATGGCGCTCTACCCGTAGGTACTATCCCAGGTATCGGTTCGCGTACCGAAGCCTCATTACTATAAGGACTAACCTCATGGTCACTCACTGGAAACACCAGGAGCTAAGATCATCATCCGCTCTACTAGTATCAAAGCTAGGCGTAGAACTCTAGCAATCGCCTCCATCCAGTCCACTGCTGCCTGGGAAATCTGTCTCGCCTCGTATCCTCAGAGGCCTCTACTGTTGGAACTCGTGCATCGCGCTCTGCTAGCGTGCACCGTCAGCTAGTGGCATCTGCTGCCTAACGGGTGGTGGTGCTACTGGTACACCACCCGAAGGTGCCAACACTGAAAAAGGGCCCTGCACTGGAGTCTCACTGCTCGGTGGGCCATCATCGAGAACTCTCTCGGAACTCCAGCTAACTATCTGCATGGTGACATCCTGAACAGTTGTGTCATGGTCAACGATTTATACCTGGTGAGCTGACCTGGTTTGAGCTGACTTTAAACCTTTTGGGAAACACACACGCAATCAGTGTTTTCATGCATTAAGTCGGAAATCAGAAGTCAGGGTCCTGGTGTACGGATACGTCGGCCGCCGCACCAACACTGGACTCCCTGGACTGATAACCACACTCAATACGCTAAACATTATTGCTTCACATAGAAAAGATCAGAGTTCGCGGTAGAACCGAACTCCTCTGATACCAATTTGTCACGACCCGCCCTCGGGGCCCGTGCCGTGACTACCCCAAGCCCGCCTTCCATAGGCCAGGGGCTGGCGACTAGCACCAAGGCGTAAAATCCCAGTAAAAAAAGGGAAGGCATTGCCTTAATAAAGTAAACAAGCACCTCAGAGTAACAAGCGGAAGTAAAGCAGTACACAAAACTAGAACAACTGTGCTGATGTAAAGGGGCCGGAAATACAAGCCCAACTGTAAAGTAAAGAAAACAGCAACTGAAAGTACAAGCGGCTCCTGTAACGTCCTCCTCGATTCCTACCTGAAGGGTAGGTACAGATGGCTCAGCTCCTGGATCTTCCACCATGGATCCTACCTGAAGGGTAGGTACAGATAGCTCCACAACTCCTCGGGTCCAACTGTCCGCTCCGAGCACGTCCCGCTCAGTGGTCCTCCTCCGGGTACCGACCTACTCCGTAAGCCTCAACCGCAGTCAGCGCTGTCCGTCGTCTGCAACCAACACAACGAAGTGTGGGCATAGCCCGTGCAGGGGTGAGTATAAGATACTCAGTAGGGACCCCGAGACCCTCGAAGGTCTCCCGAAATCCACAAAGGATAAACCACATGAAGGATACAATCACGAAGTAACATCCAGTATTGATTAGGTATATGCCCATACATATACCTATGTCACCAATTTCCATTCGGCTCCAACACCGAGCCCAAGAACAACCCAATCCACAAAGAAGAGTAAACAGTAAATCCACACAGGATAACAGTACAAGTCCACACAGTTTATAACAAGTTTATGAAATCAACGGATAACCATTACCCAGGTATATGCCCATACATGTACCTAAGTTATCAAGCGACCCATCTCAATCATGAGGAAACACAAAGATCATTGACTCAGCTCAAACCAGGATTTTTTTATTATTGAAACTGTAACTACTGAAGAGCTCCGTCTCTAGAGTGTACAGTGGTCCTGTCACGACTCCGAGGTACTTCTCACTAACCTAAGACTGCTGAGGTACTCCTCCTGTCGAGTACTGCGGGTTTGCGGCCAACTACCGGGCGCTCCGTCCGCTGAGGGTCTGTCGCCTAATACCGGGCGCTCACCCAAATAGCCTACTGAGGTACTCCTCTGACGAGTACCGCGGGTTTGCTGCCAACTACCAGGCGCTCCGTCCGCTGTGGGTCTGCTGCCAACTACTGGGCGCTCCGTCCACTGGGCTAGTCGACTCACTCCAAGTCGAGTCGGTCAAGCAGTCATCAGGTCTCAGTCGGCTACACGGTCTCCGTACTCCGCACGCACGTCTCCACCGTCGCGGGTCTGTCGCTACAACCAAGCACACACACTCCGTAGAGTATCGCGGGTCCGCCGCTACAACCAAGCGCTCCACCGCCAAGGGTCTGCTGCTGCATCCAAGCGCACCACCACTGTCAAGTACCACGGGTCCGCCGTTACACCCAAGCGCTCCCCCGCCCGCTCGTCTCCGGGAGGGTCCACTCCACGAGCTACTGGTCGATATTCCAAGTATCTCAAAGTCCAACGAAGAAGTGCCACATCCGTCCGCTTCGTCAAAGGAGTCTCAACGCAACAGACGGCGCGTCAATCGGACGCCCAGTCTGTGAGTTATTAGCCTTTTCGTCCCGAGGGCTCGGTTGGTTTCGTGAGCGAACCAAACCCGGCCATATCTCAACTGTATCCAAAACTCGGGCGGAGTATGTCAAAAGTTCCGTCCCACTTAGAGGATTCCATCAAAGTCGACGACACGTCAATCGGACGTCCGAAACTCAAGATATGAGCGTTTCCGCTCCGAGGGCCCGGTTGGTTTCGTGAACGAACCAACCCGGCCGTACTCCACCTGCGTCCAAACCTCGGGCGGAGTATACCAAAAGATCCATCTCACTAAGAGGAACTTATCAGAACTGACGGCACGCCGTTCGGACGTCCGTAGCTCAAGATATGAGTGTTTCCGCTCCGAGGGCCCGGTTGGTTTCGTGAACGAACCAACCCGGCCGAACTCAAAGTAATCCGAAACCTTGAGTGCGATATACCGAAACGATCGTTTCGATCCAAGGATCGCGTAGCCGCAGACGGTTCGTCATTCGGAGGCCCGTAGCTCAAGTTACGGGCAAATAACTGTTCTGGTTCGAGAAGGAAGGGGTCTGGGCCGACCCGGCCCGAACCGGCCCGGCCGGTTCGGCCGGCGGTGCGCGGTGGCGTGCGGAGGCGCGCGGCGGTGCGCTGAGGCGGCGCGGTGGCGCGCTGGGCGCGGAGGCGGCGCGCGGGTGAGACCCCCGCCCCCCCGTTTTTCCCCCTGGCGGCGCGGCACGTGCCGCGCCGGTTTCAAAAATAAACCGCCCCCTCACATGAGGGGGCCTGCTGGACGACACGGGGGGGCGCTGCCCCCCCCCCCCTTCTAAGAACCGCCCCCCTCATAAAGAGGGGGGTTTTAATATGTTGGCCGGGGGATTAATTCCCCCGGTTTAACTCCATCCGGCCGGCCAGTTGGCCGGCCGGTTTTCTCCAACGGGACCGGAAATTCCGGTCCCCCCCTTCGGCTTCCGACGCCGGCGGCCCGGCCGCCGGTCTTCTCATCCCGCCGCGGCCCGGAACCGGCCGCGGTCTCCTCGTCCCGCCGCGGCCCGGAACCGGCCGTGGTGTTCGTCGTCCGGCGCGGTGCGACGGCACCGCGCCCCTTCGCCGTGCCTTGATTCCTTTCAACGCGGCGCGACGGCGTCGCGTTCTTGAAGATTCTTCCTCGGCGTGGCGCGACGGCGCCGCGCAAAATAATTGCATGGTTATCCGCGTGGTGCGACGACACCACGCCACTTTGCTTCTACCCGTAAGAATAAACAACAAGAACGAAGGAGGGGGGGTTCGGCCGTGTTCGTGCGGTCCGGCCCCCCTCACGTTAAACAATAACACTTATATAATAAATTCAAAAGCCTCACGTAGACATGCGATCCACGAGCAAGAATAGAATAAATTAACAATAAATCAACAACCCCTACCTTGGTATAAGGTTCGAAGATTGTCAACGTTCCGCGGAAGACGACGTCGCGGAGGTCGGGCGTCGTGGTAGCCGTTCGTCAAATCCGATGACGAAGGAATGCGTCCGAAGAGACACGTCGTTGGCGAAACCTCGTACGCCGACGAAGGTTGTCTGAGGAAGAAGCGGTGTTCTCTCTCGTTGACACGGAAGAAGAAGAAGAGCGGAGCGGCGTTCTTCGTCGGAACTTGAGCGTTCTTCGTCAAGTCTTGAGGAAAGTCAAATAATAAAGAAAACAACGAACTCAAGAACCCCTACCTCGATAGTCGCACGTTGACGTAGTCGTGGAATATCGGTGTCGATTCCTTTGACGTCGGAGGAAGAGTCGTTGTCTATGGCGTTCGTCGCGGAAAACCGTCGCGGAAGAGATGACGCAGAAGAAGTACGTCGCGTCGCGGATACGGCGTCGCGGATGGACCGTGTTCTTCGGCGGAGAAGTTCTTCGTTGAAGAACGGCGTTCTTTGCGTTCTTCGTTGAGTTTGAAGAAGATGAAGAAGACTTCCCTACTCTCTCAAGGAGATAAAATTCTAACAAAATAAAATAAGACTCTTTCTTATTTTATTCACACAACCCAACCTCTTTGAATTTCAAAGGTTTGAAATTCAATAACCACACACAACTCACCTCATTAACTCATTACATTAATTAATTCTAGAGTTGTCAAAAATTAAAAGAAGAGATAAGTTGGCAAGAATTAAAGTAGGGGAGAGTCACATAATTAAGAGGGGGTTTAGAGGGGTTAGGGAATTTGAAAAGGTGGGGGCTCGTGTGGGCCCCACCTCCCTCATAACCACACATGGGAAGTTGGGTGGTTGTGGGCCCCACCAACAACTTCCCATGAGAGAGTCTAACTACCATGAATAAAATAAAATTCGCACACAAAATTTTATTTTACTTATCTTTTAATTCCCAAAACTAACTTTCAACCCGCAACAAACGCAACTCCCGAAAAGGTCTCTTTAAGCGAATATCGGCGCTGCGAGTTCAACGGTGCCCTCGGATTTCAATTCCGAGCACCGGATCAAAAGTTAGGAAAACCCGCTCGTTCGTTCACTGAACGTACCCGAGCCAAACTTCGGAAAATGATTCCGGGCACTCCGGGCCTCGGAATCAGGTGCCGTCTGAAACCGCGCTCTTTTAAAATTCTAAAGAAAATTAAGAAAAAATTTCCCTTGAATTTTACGGGTCTTTACATTTTGCTGACGAGACTTGACTTGTCTTGAACTTCGGTATGAGGTGTCTATGTCCCTTCTCTGCCTGCAATTAAAAGCCTTATGACCAAAGTTAGAACAACGAAAACAATATCCATAGAAATTATTTCTTATATGAGAATTAGGATATGAGATTGTTATCCTTTGTTGAGCATCTATATCTTCTCCATTCAGATAGCTTCTTGCCTCTTCACAATAAGACATGGTATGGCCCAGATAGCCACAGAACTGACACTTCATGAGAGGAAATGTCTTCTCGCTTGAATTTCTCCTGATATCTTCTTCCTTGGGAGAATAGTAAGACTGTCTGTCATTTTTGAAAGTTTGAGGATAATTTTCAGGTCTCCTTTTAGTTTGGATTGAGGGTTCCTTTTTCAGCACTCTAGGTAACATTTCATCATTTTCAACTTTAATCTTATATTTCTTTTGGATCTTTTCACTTCCAGTAGTTGATGACTCAGCCTCACAGCCAATTCCACTCTTTCCCATGCAAGCGGGTCTTTGATCACTCAAGATTTTTCCAACCCCATCTGAACCACACTTGGCTCTTACTAGTAATTCTGCATCTGAGAATCTTCCGAACTGTATTTTCTTCCTCGATTCTTTTGGAATTGATTCAGTCTCCAGTTTACTCCTCAGAGTAACTACTTCCTCCTCAAGACCCTCAGCAGCCTTGGATTTTTCATCCAGTCTGGATGTGAGGTCATTGATGACCTTTTCCTGCTCTTCAATTCTCAGCTTCAGATCAACTACATCATCATTGCTTTCAATTATTTTAGACTGTACCTTCACAAATTCTTCCAGTCGTTCAATTTCAGCTTCAAGTTGATCAACATATTCAGTTGATTCTTCTACAATTGATTTCCACTTATTGCAGCTCTTACATTTAATCTTAAGCTTACTAACCGCATCCTTAAGTTGCACCTCAGGATCTACACAAGTTCTCAGTTGTTTTTCTCCATTAGTATCTTCTGACTTTTCAACAGTGGCCATCATAGAAGCATGGTTCCCAGTTTTGAATTCTGATTCTTCTTCATCATAGAATTCATTGTCATCTTCTTCCTCTTCACAGACAAAACTCTTCCTTTGAATTTTCTTACCAGATTTGAAGTCTCCCTTTTTGAAGAACCTTCTCTGAGGCTTCTTGAAGTTTTCATCTTCACTGTCATCATCATTGATATTCTTAAAGCACTGAGAGGCAATGTGCCCAACTTTTCCACAACGGAAACATGCGAGAGGTAACTTCCCTTTGAATTTCCCTTTCCCCTTCTGGAACTTCTTTGCAATGAGAGAAAGAATTTCTTTCTCTTCATCATCATCACCGCTACTATCCTTTGATATTTTCAATTTATCCATGTCCTTGAATTCCATTTCTTTGCTCACCCGAGTCGTAGCATCTTCTGGTTTGACTCTCATTTCATATGCTACCTAGCTGCTCAGTAGATCATCTAGAGAAAGTTTGGAAAGATCTATTTCCTCAAGGGCTGACACCTTCGCATTATACAGAGGTGGAAGTCTTCTTAATATTTTCTTTACAATATCAATGTCTTTGATTTCTTCTCCTAAACCCCGAATTGCTCCAACCACTTCAGTAATTCGATTGAAGAAAGAGTCTGCATTCTCGTCTGGATGCATCTTCAGATCATCAAACCGATTGTGTAGCACTTGTAGTTTCGCCTCCTTTACTTTGCTATCTCCTTCATAAATATTCTCAAGTTTACCCCACATGGATTTTGCTGAGGTGCAATTCATCACCTTCAGGTAGATCTGATCAGAAAGGGCTGCAGTGAGAGAATTCTGTGCTTTAGCATCTGCATCAAGAAGTTTCCTGTCTGTTTCAGTCATAGCCAGACCTGTTGGATCAGTGACATGTATTCCTTGCACAGTAGAAAAAAGAACTTCCATTCCAAGAGATCTTAGATGAGATCTCATTCTGTTCTTCCAGATCTGGAAATTGCTTCCATCGAAGTGAGGGACTCCCCTGACATTGACCGCGTTTTCCATGACGAAGAAGGTCAGATTCAACACCAGCAACCTTTACCCTCTGATACCACTTGAAGGACCCCAGGACACCCTGACAGGGGAGGGGTGAATCAGGGTGACCACTTTTTCTTTTAATGTGATGGATCTTGTTCCCACGTTGGTAGGAACTTGTTGAACCTGTATGATGATTATGTTCAGAATGCAAACATTCACATGCACAGAGAAGACACAGCCCTTTTTACTTGGTTCACCACTAAGGGCTACGTCCAAGGAGCATACGCCGACAGGTTGTCGGTCATACCAAAATCCACTATGCTTCACTAGCGGTAGATTACAAAAGTTCGGGTACAGTTACTCTGTCCCAGGCTCACTGCCTTTACAAAGGTTCAGGGATAGCCCACTGCGTCCCTCGGGTCACTCCCGTTGACTCCCCCTAGCTCACTGCCGTTGGTGACGTCTCACTCAGTTTATAGACGTGAATGTCTCTTCATCATTTACATAAGAAAGCATCCTTTGTTGTATGTAGATTCTCTATTGAAGTCCGATTCTCACCAGAAGCAGAATATCACTTTTCCTCGAATGTATCGGGTAGTCTCCTGGCTTTCGTGCAGCTCCAAACAGGCCGACGGGCTTCAGCAAAACCTGGAGCGCTTCTCCAATCCGGACGCGCAAGTCCCAATACAGCGCACAAGTCCAGACTGGCGCGCAAGTGTCACCAACGTACCTGCGCGACGCTTCCTTCCCCGACAACAAACTTGCGCGGTCCACTTCCTTTCTCTTCCAAACCGCCTTGGGCACTCAGCAGACAACCGGCGCGCAAGATCTACTTGCGCGACCAAACTACCACCTGCGCGGATCAACCACCTACGCGACGAGAGCTCGAACAATCTCTAAGTCTCGAAATCCGTGGGAAATGAGGAGGGGTGGTCCAGTATTTATAGGCAAACTGGACCCCCTGCGCGGAGGCGTGCAAGTCCCTCAGCGGTGCGCAAGTCTTGTCTCCAGTAACCTCTGTCGTGCAACTCACTTGCGCGACCCAACCAACACTTGCACGACCTTCTTTCCTTAGACAAATTTTGATGTTCTGATCCTCAAAAACATATGGCGTGCAAGTCTTTTATCCTCCAAGAGCTCGGCGCGCAAGTACCTTTGCCAAAAACACTTTACTTTATTGGCTGATTTTCAGGCCCAAAAATTTGGCAAACACTGGGAAACGATGCCACCTTCACTACAGTTTTCTGCTTGAACGGTATGATCTCTTTGTTGGTACACATCCTGAACTTCCACTGAGGATTGACAACAAACACAAACCATATGCCAAATCATGCTTTGAAGACCCTGGTTCCAATAATAATACCCTGATACTCTGATATGGGGTCACACCTAGGACCACTGGGGGACACCATGAACCCAATTTGGATCAACCTGCTACGTAGGGGATCATATGCCAATGATATTGTGAAACATATCAATATGGAATGCTAGATGTAGGATCAAAACCCTGCTCAAGGAGGTCATATAGATTTCTAGAACCCCACCCAGGGTATAAACATGATAGATGATCACACTCCAGTCTCATGGGGGGACACCAAAAACTCTATTTGAGACTCATCCTCCAGAGGGGATCACAATCCTGAGATATGGATGTAATTTCACACTGTACTCTCAAGGTAATGGATCAAGGGAACACAATCAACCAATACTAGTCCAAAATTAAGAAATGAAGGGCTATAAACACCCTAAAAGGTGTTACGTGGTGTGTACTAGGGGTGCATGACATGTCCAACCAACCCCTAGTCTGTCTGTGTGGTGCTGCCTTATACGACATGTAAATCTCTATATACATGCCATGTAGGAATATTAAATAGTGTATAGAGTTTTCCTGACACCTTACCCATTCCATATTACCATGTACGTGTACCTTTCCATGCTTGTGTACCAACCCGTGTACACCTGGTTATGCCCGTGTACACCTGGACATGCCCATGTACACCGGACCGTGTCTGTGTACTATGATTGTGTCCGTGTACTTGGCCAGACCGTGCCCATGTATCTTCTATGATACATGTTGATCCACCAACTAGGGTCACACAACATGTGATATAGGTCACACAACGTGTGATATTTAACTCTATGTGGAAACCCTAGCACTGCACGGGGGGTCCCGCACAATGTGTAATGTCATGTAACCTAGGATTTTCTAGATCCGCTAGTTTCTCCTCCTTACTCTCCACAGTGCCTTCACTGCCACCATCCTTGCTGGATATGGTAAATCTGGGGTCATCCAATACTACCATTTCCAGATATTAGGATTTCAGGCTTCAAATCCACTCAGGAAATGCCCCTATGCGCCGTCCATAGATGTACAGTCAAAACCAGAATGAATGGGAACCAAAAATCCATTCTGATCCTCCTATGATCGTCCTCCATCATCATCACACCTTGATCGTACCCTCGATCATGAACCAAACCCATAGTATTGATCTGTTGTGTCAAATAATGACTACACAATGGTTAAATACTAGGTATTCATCGAACCACGGGCTAAATAAATTGCCCACGATGAATGTGTGAAGAAATGGGGGATAAATCCATAAAATTTAAGATGTAAGGAATGAACCTCAAACTTTGTTCATTAATCCTTGAACCATTGTAATAGATTTAGATGAACAAAGAGTGATACAAAAAATGAAAAAAATAAATCCATCAATTAAATATATTATCAATGCACGATTTTGCCCCACCGTTGGTGGTGGGGTGGTAAGGGTTTGGGGGGTGAGGGGCAGGTCGCGGGGTTAAGTCCCCATGCTTGAAATTTAATATAATTTTCTTCCTTGCATTGTGTGCCGCTTTCACGGTTGTACCCAATTTTTATATTATCAATGCACGAATCAATTCTTGTTTATGGAATTGATCCATGTTTGACTGGGATAAAATAACAACATGAAATTACACAAATCAAACATCCTACATAGAGTTTAGATTAATCGATGATGAATAAGGTTCAAGTGTTACTGTCATTGGTGAGATCCATGAACTCCGATGGTGCAATGATCCGTGATTCGATCTCGATTCGTTGTCGTTCGCCAAGATCTCCTCCAACGTTCTCTCCAATGACACCTCTCAAATTTTTAGGGTTATGCAGATAACCCTTAAAATTAGTTATAACAATGTTTAAATAGAGGAGTTTGATCACTAAATAAAATAAAATAAAATAAATAAATAAATACATTTATTTTATTAATTCCACGTCCAGTACAATTTTTTCACAAAATTCCGATGTCGACAAAGGTTATGTCATGCCTAGGGTAAAACCTGGATTCTAAACTCAACAGTGCCCTTATATTTTTGATCTGATCCTCTATTCGAGAGTTATTCCACATTTTTAGGAAAACCACATGTGTGTGATTTTAATATATTTAAAATATTTCAAAAATTAATTTATGGAACACCGGGTCTCAGAATCTCACACCATCTAAGCACCTAACTTTGAAAATAATCTAGATAATATCCAAAAATAATACATGGAAAATGAGAGTCATTAAATTCTACTCACCATATGGCTTTTTTTTTCCTAAAAAGAGAAAAACCTACTAAAAAAGATAAGGGTACTGGGCTCGTATTTGGGTCTCCCGCTCCTAGGTTCTCTCTTAAAGATTCTCATGCTTCCATAAAACACACAATAGGGGAATAAATCACCCATGAAAGATATTCTTCTTCTGATCCTCGATATCCACCGGGTACTCAGTAAAGTTAGCTCCATCCTCAATGTTCAGATCACCCATTCAATAATATATGATGGGTCATTCACATACCTCCTCAACTACGATATGTGGAAGATGTCATGTACCCAGTGAAACTTCAGTAGTATATCCAAGTGGTACGACACCTCACCAACTTTACAAAGTATCTGGAATGGTCTAATGAATCTCAGAGATAACTTGATGCCCTGTCCAAATCTCTACAATCCATATTGAGGTGAGACCCTTAGGAACACATGTCATCTCTCTTAGAACTCCAGAGGTCTCTATTGTCAGTCCACATAGAACTTATGATAGATTTGTGCAGTCCTCATCCACTCTTGGATGATCCACACCTTCTCTATAGTAGCTCGCACCTACTCTGGG
The DNA here is from genome assembly GCA_963277665.1 of Viscum album. NCBI lineage: Eukaryota > Viridiplantae > Streptophyta > Magnoliopsida > Santalales > Viscaceae > Viscum > Viscum album. Next base: position 2,089,145,148 of record OY728120.1, read on the forward strand.
TCCATGAGTGCTGACTCAACTAGATTAGTCCAACAAAGTGGTGACCTACAAGGTCACCCATACAAGGCCTCGAATATTGTCATACCTATGGTGGAATGGTATTTTTTGTTGTATTCAAACTCCACCAAGGGAATGGGATCCTCCCAACTACGAATAAAATTTAAAATGAAAGTCTACAACATGTCCTACAAGACCTGAATGGTCTGCTCAGTCTGGCCATCATTCTGGGGGTAAAACGTTGTACTCAAATACAACTGAGTCCCAAATTCCTCCTACAATCCTCTCCATAATCACGACATTAAATGAGAGTCATGGTCTGAAAATATCATCAAGGGAACTCCATAGATCCAATCTATCTCCTACATATACAAGCATCTCATTCTCTCTATTGAACTCTACTCTCAAATGGATAGGATGTGGTAAGACTTGGTGAGCCGGTCTACGATTACCCATATGGTATCGTTCACCTTGTACATATGTGGAAGACCCATCACAAAGTCCATGGATACCCCATCTCACTTATACTCTAGAATCTATAGGGGTTGAGCTAAACCCATTGAAACTTGGTGCACAATATTCACTTGCTGACAAGTGAGGCATCAAGAGACAAACTCCACAACACAAATATTCATACCTGATCACAAAAAAAGATGTTATAGGTCATGGTACATCTTTATCACACCTGGATATACCACCAAAGGGGATATATGAAACTTCTGAATCACATCCTCCCACAACATCAATGGTACCATCATCCATCCTCTGAAAAAGATAGCATGCACCCCACCTTTAGAATATCAATCACGAGCACATCCAATGGATATCTGAGTATGGAAGGTCTCACAGTCGGTATCTCCATGATGGGCATCTCTGACATGATATAAAAGTGGTGGGGACAACAACCATCAACCGTAGATATGAAGCACAATCATTTTCCACTAAGGACAACTACAACAAGGCTAAAAACTCCAACTCCTCATCCAACAACTGAGAACAAGATCTCCTACTAAGAGTTTCAAAAACCAAGCTAGAGTGAAATCCAACCCGACACCCAACTCAGTCTGTGGCATGACCCGAAGGGAATTCCCGATCCCCACAAGCTGGAAACTAGTGTCTGCGTATCAAAAAATATTTTGGGAATGATTTCACCCATTTAAATAATCATAAGCAACCAAAAATAATAAACAAAATGTAACTAAATAATCATAACCAAACATGGTACAACAATTTTCAGATTCAATGTTTACAACTTTAAATAAAACCCATAAGGACTACAAAAAAGGAACAATGATACTATCCCAAAAACCTATGTGCAATAAAAGGAGAATCATACTCAATCCACCACCACCACCACCTACAAGGGAAGACCCCTAGCAACCCAAACCACCATCATGATACATCTTGCCTTTACCTGAGTCAAACACAACCAAGTCTACATACACCCAAAGGTGTATGCAGTGTGTGAGCCAAATCCTAGTAGGATGACACCCAATAAAATAGATTCCATGCCAAAACATTATAAGACAAATTAACATGAAAGTTTTATAAATTAAATTCTCAAAATGTGATTTTTTTTAAAGGAAAACATGATTTTCTTTTCAAATAACCAATAAAGTGCACCATATGCCGATGATAGGTACAATATCACAAAAGAACACAAATTCAAAGGAAGACCCTCCATGGGAACTAGCTAAAATGGGATACTAGGAACCTTGTATCTTGATGAAACATGGTTTAAAAACCATAACCCACAAATTTCTCATGCACAATACACTAAGAGGGAACATCCCAAGGGCCTAATGGTCTCTGATCATCATCATAATTTAGTTTGTGTTTTAATCATAAATCTTGCTAAGTGAATATGGGCTTTTCTACTTCTGAGTCAACTAGCATCAACCTACTAGAAGGATCCGATCTTTCCACTTTCGAATCACTAGCATACTATTTCTAGTTTCCCACCTAGATACCCAGGTTCCCCCCTTGTGCTCAATTCCCATTTCTTGTGTCATAAATGCATAACCTCATTCACATGCATACATAAGCAATGTGAACACACAATTAAAACCACCATTTCACATAAGAAAAACCTCTATAAAATTCAAACACACACCAAATACACTTCAAAGCATGTTTTTTATCACTCACACAATTTATTAAACAACTTGCACAATTTATAAAACACCTTCAAGAAACATAACAAATGAACACACTTGAAAACAACCAATTTGAATTAGAAAAAACACTTTCAATTCATAAACATCTTAAAACCTTTAAAAAATATTTCAAACCTCATACACAATGCATAAAACCTAACCAAGAAGCAAATAAATCATATCAAAGTCACTAAATAATGTTTAAGCATGGAACCACCTACCTCAAGCTTGGTAAATTCTGGAAATTGGTGTGAAACCACAACCACACCTCAAACAAACCCTATAAAGTCTAGATTGAACCAAAAAAATAAATATTGAATCCTAATAATCGATATCTAACCCTAAATAGACCACCCAACCTGATGGAGATATGAAACCCCAAGAAAGAAGAAGAGAAACCCTAGAAAAGAGGAAGAAATCAAGAAATGGGTGACTTACTTGGAGTTTCTTAGAGATTTCCCACCAAATAAACCAAAAAAATGAAGGTCCAAGGAATAAAGGAGGAGAGTTGGGGCTTCCTAGGGCTGGAAATACTGAGTGGGGAAGAAAATGGGTGATTTGGGTTTAAATCCAAAAAGGAAATAACTGTTATTTTTAAATTTTTAATAACCTGGACAAGTCACATGATTTACCCGCATGATTTTCCAAACCATGCAAAAATCATGCACCCCTCACTATCTAAGAGGGACATGATGCACAATTTGTCCGAATGGCCTACAAACCATGCACCAACAGTGCAGTTCACCTCTGTCCAAAAATGACACTTGGTCGTATGGTTTCTTGGGAAAGGGTGCACAATTTTCCAAACCATATACCAACCATGATCTACCTACCGTTAAACCAAAAACTCCCATTTTTCACTAAAAACACAAAATAAACCCAAGGGAAAAAATGATAGACCAAAAATAAATAGAAAAATACCTAAAAATAAAATCCCAAGTGTGATAATTTTCCCCACCATGAAAACTTTATGCCCCTAGAAAGTTAATTAAAAGCTTGATCAAAGAATAGAAATGGATACTCTTTCTAAACCCATGAATTACACTTCCAAGTCTCATGATCACCATTACCATGTTGCCAAAGGACCCAAACTAGTGAAATAGACTTCCCATGAAGAACTTTCTCCTAAGAATCTATAATCCGCACCAGCTTCTCAAACACAGATAAGTTGGGCCCCAATTCCAACTCTTCCATATTCAACACACGAGACAGATCTTTGTTATAATTCTTCATCTGGGAAACATGGAACACATTATGGATTGAAGTAAATCGACAAGGAAAATATAACCTTTATGCTACCTTACCAACCTACTAGGTAACCTCAAAAGGTTTGACATACCTTGGTGTTATCTTTCATTTCTTTCCCAAATGACGATGACCCAAATGAGGTGATATTTTCAGGAACACTCGGTCACCTACATTTAATTCCAAAGATCGGTGCCTCTAATAGGAATAAGACTTGTAGCAACTCTGAACTGTCAACAAATTCCGCCCGACCAGTTTGAATTTATCAAAAGTCTCTTGTATAAGGCTTGATCCAATCAATGAGGTCTCTCCCACTTCAACCCAACACAAAGACGTCTAACACGACCGACTATAAAGCACCACAAATGGATCCATTAAAATCAAATATTGGTAACTTTTGTTATATTAAAAATCAACCAATCCCAAATGGATATCCCATGAACCTCCAAAATCCAGCACACATACTTGGAGAATGTATTCCAAAATCTGATTTTCCTACTCCTTATGAGCATCTATTTGAGGATGGTATTCCGTGATCAACTTGACCTATGACCCCATCACCTTCTGAAGGCCTTCCCAAAACTATAAAGGGAAACATGAGTCCCTCTCATAGACTATTTTTGATGGAACACCATGAAGTCTCATGACCTCCTGAACATATAATCATCCCAACTCATCCACTTTGGATGAATCTATGATTGGAATGAAATGGGGTGATTTGGTCAGATGATCAATCACTACCCAACTGGAATTATTTCTATGGGGTGTATGAGGTAATCCAATAAAAAAGTATATGGAGATATTTTACCACTTCTAGGTAGGAATAGGTAGTGGATGAAACAAACCAGAGGGTCTTTGGTTCTATTCTTTTACCTGCTGAAACATATAACACCTCGATATGAAGTCATCCACATCCTGCCTCATACCTGGACACCAAAATTACTGAAAAACATCATAATACATATTGGTAGAACCGGGATGAATAACCCACTAAGACTAGTGGTTATACCACATAACCACCTTCCTCAATGACAATGACACCATGAAGTGACCCTTGAAACACAAAACTCCCTTGGGAGACAATGACCAACCACAAGGTGTCTCACTACTAGGAAGAAGCTGCATAGACTGATATCAAAAATCATCACTAGGATACTCACGCTAAATCAACTCTAGAAGAGAAGGAGTCATATGAACACTATCCAAGAACACTCCTATGATATACTCCTTAGTCTCCAAATGCATTTGAGAAAAGATCCCTATCAAAGTCCACTCATCACTGGACTTCTTCAATGCTTGCACTAAAATTTTTCTACTCAAGGCATATGAAACCACATTACCTTTGCCTGGGGTATACATGATATCAAAATCAAACCCATAAAGGTACTCAACCCAATGAATCTTCTTTAGATTCAGATATTTATTGGAGAAAATGTAGGCTAAGATCTTATGATCAGAATAAACCAAAAATTTCTCCCAAAAAAGATAATGGCTCCATGTCTTCAAGTCATACATCACCGCTTATAACTCTAATCCATGAGTGGGGTAATTCTTCTCATGTTTCCATAGTTAGTGGGAACTATACAACACCACATTATCATCTTTCATTAGCACACACCCAAGACCCATACTTGAGGCATCACAATAGACCACATAACCCTTTCCAGATTCTAGAAAGATCAAGATGGGGGATGAAGTTAACCACCGCTTCAGCTCCTCGAAGGATGGATAACACTCTAGGATCCATTAAAACTTCACCCCTTTTCAGGTAAGCACTGTCATGGAAGAATAAAGATGAGATAAATCTTGAAAGAATCGACTGTAATACCATTATAGGACTAAAAATATTCTAATCTCAAATAAATTCTTCAGCTTCTCCCATGACATCACTGCACTGATCTTCCTAGGGTCCAATGAAACTCCTCAATCTGAGATCACATGACCCAAAAACTTCACTTCTATGATCCAGAAGGGACACTTAGAGAACTTATCATAGATATGATGATACCAAAGATTTCCCAAAACAATCCTTAAATGATGCTCCTGCTCCTCCTTAGATCCAAAATAGACCATGATTTTATCCACAAATACCTCAACAAATGAGTCTAGATACTGGTGAAAAACCTTGTTCATGAGTGACATAAAAGCCTTTGGAGCATTGGTTAATTCGAAAGGCATGACCAAGTACTTGAAATGGCCGTACCTACTTCAGAAGGCTATTTTTGGAACATTCTATTCTTTAACTATGACTTGGTGATAACTAGAATGTAATTCAATTTCTAAGAACCACCTTTACCCCTTAAGATAATAAAAAAGGTCATAAATTTGGGGTAATGGATACTTGTTCTTGATGGTCACCTTATTTATATTCTGGTAATCAATACATAACCAGATAGATCCATCGTCCTTTTTTGAAAATAGAATTAGGGTGTCCCAAGGAAAGATGATTGAGCGAATGAATCATTTGGATTCCAAATTTTATATATATACCTTTAATTATCTCAACTAGGTGGGGGACATATGGTATGATGGAAGAGATATATGCTATGTTCCCAGTGCCAAATCAATGGAAAAATCCACATCTCACTCTGGAGGCAAACTTGAAAGATACCCTAGAAAAACCTTTGGGAATTCATACACTATAGGTGGTAATCCACCCTCAAGAGAACCACCATCATCCTACAATGTGAGTGACAATAAATAAAAAAATGATATTACCTAATTCTGGAAGTGGAGGTCCATCAAAACCTGACTGATGATCCCATTCACCATAAAAAACCTAGGTACTACCATTAGGTTCCACAAAGATCACTCATTGTTTATAGCAATCGATGTGTGCTTGGAAGCACACCATCCAATCCATACCGTGGATTATGTCAAAGAGGTCCATCTCCAAAACAAGTAAATCCCATTCTAACTTGACCCCTGATATGGTGAGTGCACAAGATGGACACCTAAAACCATGCTCTCGCTTCTTACTAAGCGATGTTACCAAATCCATCACATATGACATGAAATCAGTTGGAAATTTCAACACATACACAAAATGTGAAGAGATAAATGAAATAGATTCACCAGTTTCAAACAAAACAATAACTAAGGATGATTCAATAATAATGGTACCTCAAACTGTCATAGGTCCCATATCCGATCCCACTGGTTCTTGGCCCACAACATGAATAAGTTTCATCTCAACTTGAGCTTGAGAACAACCACTAGCATGTGGTTCAGACCTGAACTGACTCTTCCTAGAATATAATCCATCCCTACCGCCACAAGCACTGAATCAAGATATTGCTAACCTGGATGGTTCTGATTGGGTTGAAACCCCCTAGAATCCATTGATCCTACACCACTCTTATGTGGGTGCATCCATTTAAAAAAACACTTCAAGTTACCCATATATCCACATCAGTAACAAGGTCTGGGAGGAGATTTTCACCCAGGTCATATGTGACCTACCTTCCCACACTAATGGTACACGAAAGACCCACATTAGAATCCATAGAAAAAGACGGTCGGGAAGGATGGACTGAACTACCACCACTCTTCCCTTCTCATCCTACTTCCTCTTCTTCTATGACAAACTGCCACTGCCCACTATAGAAACTACTATAAGGAATCTATAATTTCCCTTACAATCAATCTCCACCATGAAAGCATGGTATACCACCTCAACATATGGATTTATCTCAAAAAAAAATACCTGAGAATAAATTTATGGCCGCAACACCATCTCAAATCTCTGAGATTTCATATTCTCATTGGAAATGATCTTGGGTGCGTACCATACTATCTCCACAAAGTGATTGGCATAGTCCATCACTGTCTGGTCTCCTTGGGTAGAGTCCATGAAATACCGGGATCTGGCATAGGACAATACCTTAGGACAATAACTTTTGTTGAAAATGATCTTGAAATCTTTCCAACTCTTCTGCTCGATCTTCCCAATTTGAACCACCGAGTCCCACCACCTTCTACTGGGACCTTCCAACAAGATCGAAGCTCATTTCACTCTAACAGCCTCAGGAGTGTTAAGAAACTCAAAAATCCTCTCTATATTCTCAATAAACTCATATTCTTCCTGAGGTTCAACATTTCCCTAAAAATAATAAGGCTTGTTCTTGAGGAACTCTTGAGTTTTGTCCTTCTTAGGACCTGATTCAGCTTCTCTAATTAGAGTAGGACTATAACTTGCTCATTTTACAAAACCTTGGACATCCTAGACCACAACTTCCACTAGTCATTGATCAATTGGTGAGGGAGAACTCTCCACGACCACTTCCCATGGCTGCATAGGAATTATTTCGTGAGGCATTTTCCTACAATAATAAACAACCATAAAGAAAAATTTCAATATCACCATTATTAAACTTTTCAGTAATAAAAACAAATATCAAGCACTTCTAAAAATAAAAACACAACCAAATATATTTCAATAACAATCCAAAAAACCAAACCACTCTATCCCTAACTAGTGTCCATATACAGTCTTCAACCTATATGTATCACTTAGAAGAGAAGCTAAACAAAATCCCAACATCCCATGGAAACTCAAGATCTGTCATGAGGTGTGCTGGCTAGACACCCTACTCACAACCATAACCTCAAGCCCCAAAAATCCTAGCTCTAGTATATCTAGAATCATGCCAAATTACTTGACCCAAAAAAAGAGCATGACCTGCTCTAATACCATTTTTTCATGAACCAAGATGGAGTGCCATCAAACCCGACACTCGACCTGGTCCGTGGCCTAGCCTGAAGGGCATTCTTGACCCCCACGAGCTAGAAACTAGTGCATGGATATCACAACATGGTTTGAGAATGATTTCACCCATTTACATAATCATAAACAACCAGAAATAATAAACAAAGTATAACTAAATAATCATAACCAAACATGGTACAAAAATTTTTAGATTCAATTTTTACAACTTTAAACAAAACCCAAAAGGACTAAAATGGAAAAATAATAATGAAATTATCCCAAAACCCTATGTGCAAAAAAAAGAGCATCATCCTCAAGCCACCACCACCAACACCTATAAGGGAAGACCACTAGAAACCCAAACCACCATCACGATACATCTTTCCTTTACCTGAGTCAAACATAACCAAGTATACATACACCCAAAGGTGTATACAGTTTGTGAGCCAAATCCCAATAAGATGCCACCCAATAAAATAGATTTCATGCCAAAATAATATAAGACAAATTAATATGAAAGTTTTATAAAATAAAAGCTTGAAATGTTTTTATAGAATTTTTTTAAAGGAAAACATTCTTTTCTTTTAAAATAACCAAAAAAGTGCACCGTATGCCGATTGTAGGTACGATATCACAAAAGAGAAAAAATTCATGGGAAGAACCTATATAGGAACTAGCTAAAATGAGGCACTAGGAACCTCGTATCTCAATGAAACATGGTATAACAACCATAACCCATAACTTTCTCGTGCACGAGCCACTATAAGGGAACATCCCAAGGGACTAGTAGTCTCCGATAATCATCATAATTTTTTTAGTGTTGTAATCATCAATCCTTCTAAGTGAATATGGGCTTTCCACTTCTGAATCACTAGCATACTAGATCTAATTACCCACCTAGATACCTAGGTTTCCCCCTTGTGATCAATTCCCATTTCTCATGTCATAAATGAATCAACACATTCACATGCACATACAAGCAATGTGAATACACAATTAAAACCACTATTTCACATAAACAAAACCTCTTTCAAATTTACACGCACACCAAATCCACTTCAAAACATGTTTTTCATCACTTGAATAATTTATTAAACTACTTTCAGAATTTATAAAACACCTTCAAGAAACACAACAAAGGAACACACTTGAAAATAACCAATTTCTCTTAAAAAACCACATTCTATCCATTCACATCTTAAAACCTTTCAAAAACACATTTCTCACATCATAAACAATGCATAGAACATAACCAAGAAGAAAATAAAGCATATCAAAGTCACCAACTAATGTTTAAGCAGGGAACCGCCTACATCAAGCTTGGAAACTTCTGAAAATTGGTGTGAAACCACAACCACACCTCAAGAGAACCCTATAAAGGCAAGATTAAACCAAAAATATCAATATTGAACCCTAAGAATCAATATATAACCCTAAATATTCCACCCAACCCACTGGAGATATGAAACCCTAATAAAGAAGAAGAGAAACCTTGGAAAAGAGGAATAAATCAAGAAATGTGGGACTTACTTGGAGTTTCTTGGAGATTTCACACCAAATAAACCACAAAAATGGAGGTCCAAGGATGAAAGGAGGAGGGTTGGAGTTGAATAGGGATGGAAATCCCGAGAAGGGAATAAAATGGGGGATTTGGGGTTAAATATTGATAGGACACAACATTCATTTTTAAATTCTTAATGACCTGGACAAGTCGCACAATTTACCCACACGATTTTCCAAACTGTGTGGAAACCATGCACCCCTCACTATCCAAGAGGGACATATAACACAGTTTTCCCACATGACCTATAAACTACGTGCCAACTGTTTGGTTCACCTCTCTCTAAAAATTACACTTGGCCACACGGTTTCCTAGGCAAGGGTGCACGATTTTCCAAACCATGCACCAAACATGTGCCACCTAAAGTTAACCCAAAAACTCCCATTTTTTTACTAAAAACACAAAAGAAACCCAAGCTAAAAAATGACAGACTAGAAATAAATAGAAAAATACCTCAAAATAAAATTATTAGTGTGATAGAGAGAATTTACCACCCCCTTCTCCTTCCCAAGAGTATAGAAAATATCAAAGTCATAGTATTGGAGGAACTCTACCCATAAACTCTATATCAAGTTAATATCCTTATAAGGGAAGATATAATTGAGACTCTTATGGTCAGATTAGATGATAAACCACTCACCCATTAGGTAGTTTCACCACATCTTCAGTGTGAAAACTACTACTGCTAGCTCAGGATTGCGAGTCACGTAGTTCTGATCATGTGTTCTCGAATGACATGAATCATAGGAAATCACTGCCTAGCTTTTCATCAGAACACTACCCTGAAATCACTACTGACACCTATCCATCCACACTAAAGGATACCCATTTTGGGTTAAATATATCAAGGGTGTTTCCATTCTAGAGAAATCAGGTACAATCCTCTGATAGTACCCTGTCAACCCAAGGAAAATTCGCACCTCAGTAACACTCTTGGCCGAATCCTAAGCTGGCACTACCTCAACCTTCACTGGTTCCACCACTATTCCCACCTCTAAGATAAAATGTCCCAAGAAGTGGACCTCTAGAATCCAAAATTGAAACTTTTAGAGCTTCCCATAAATATGGTGCTGTTAGAGTATGTCCAAGACCATCCCCATGTATATTGCATGCTCCTCCTCAGACACTGAGTACACTAGGATATCATAGATGAAGACCAACATAAATCAGTATAAGAACAGCCAAAATATCTGATTCATGAGTCTCATGAATAATTATAGGTTATTAGTAACACTAAAGGGAATCACCAAGTACTCATAGTGCTTGTAGCGACATCGAAATGCTATATTCAGTATATCCTCATCCTGTACTCGCAACTAGTGATAGGACGACCAAAGTTCAATCTTTTAAAACCATTGGGCCCCTCTTAATTGATCTAAGAGGTTGTTGATCCTCGGTAGTGGACACTTATTCTTCATGATCATATAGTTTAAGCACTATTAATCCACACATAATCTCAAGCTCCCATCCACCTTCTTGGAAAACAACACATGGGATGCCCATGGGGAAATTCTAGGTCTCAAAAAGACCTTCTCCTCCAAATCCTCCATCTACACCCTCATATCAAAAATATATATGGGAGCCATACGATATTCTAGTGTAGATATTGGGGTCGTCCTGAGGTGTAAGTCAATGCAGAAGTCTTGCTCACGGTGGGGAGTTAAACTTGCAATGTCCTCAAAAAAGATGTCCCTATACCCCGCCACTACTACAAGGAACTGGTATCCCATAACATCCACTTCTCCAAGAGTCATGCTAGCCAGCTGGTGAGTAATTATATACACTCTCCTATGCCTGATCTCATCCTACTCCACCAAGGTTTCCTTTTCACTCATAAAGGAAAACCTCATCCCATCACTGTGGATACACCATATCCTCTATGTAAAGAAATCAATCTAGGAATGAGCTATAGATAGCCAGTCCATACCTAATATGATGTTGTAAGGCCTTATCACTACTATAAAGAGATCCCATAAAAATCTATCACTTCCAAGTTTCAGATCGCACTATCGGAAAAAGTGTGAAATCGCTGAGTCATTGCCCGTTGGAGTCTCCAACCATAAGGGTTGAGCCAAAGGCTCAATTGGAATCTCTAAGTCTCGAACCAGAGAAGTATAAATAAAGGAATGACTTACACATTTATATATCAATATTACAGTTAAGGTATAAAAGACACAAATCATACCTCATATCATCCCTGGAGCCTTGAGTTCATAGGTATCCATAGATTGCAGTTGTCTTCATCCCTGACCACCATCTCTCTGATCCTAGTTTGGACCAAATAGGGTGGTGGTGGTAGTAAGTCAAACCTACAACCACCTCCTACTGCTTTACTGGACCCTCTACCATTTCTGCCGCCCTGTGGACCACCCTTCCCCCATCTCTGTATCTTCCTCGATGAACCCTCAACCATATCTCGATTAGCTATACGACAAGTTGGAAAATCCCACGCCAAATGTACCCAACCATTGTAGGAGAAACACTGCCTCTCCCTTGGTTGATTAGATCCATCCTAAGATCCCCATTCTACCGAACCTATGTCCTGGGATCACCTCCTAAAGAATATGACACACTTAGGTCCCTACGACTATCATCATCTACCTACTGTCAAGGTCTTAGTTTTAGGGTCCCCACTACCAACACCCATTATTAGAACCTACTATTACATGAATCTCTCAACCTCCAAGGCTTTCTCCGACACTCTATCATAAGTGGGAATGCAAAGAGATATCACTAAATCCCTAATATCCTGGCATAATCTCTACTCAAAATTCCATGCTTTGAATAATTAATCATGCACCATATCTATAAAGTATCATGAGAGATCAATAAACCTCACTGGATACTCCACCATAGTCAAGTTTCCCTATTATAGATGCAGAAGATTTTGTATGCGCACTGATCGTAATGCAGCCGGATAAAACTCATCCCTAAAGAGAAGATCAAAGTCTGTCCAGGAGAGAGCAGTCTCATCATGTGACTAAGTCACTAAACTCCACAATTTCCCAGTAAATACCTAAAGAAGAATCACTTCAAGTAACACAATCTGATATGTAAGTGTCCTCACATAGAGGAAAACTTTATTTACTACCTCTAGCCAGTCCTCAACCACCTAGAGGTATGGATTTCCCCAAAACCTGGGAGGCCGCTACCTCTAGAACTTACGCAGTGCACTCATCTTGTGTGCATCCTCATATGGCACTACCAATGATAGTTTCTACTCAATAAGTGGTGGTATAGTTGGTAAACCACCAGAAGGTGTTATCTCCAGTACATGACCCTATACTGAAGTCTCATCACTCATCGAATCATCCTCAAGATCATGCAGTGGAATACTAGCTGGCTATCTTCATAGAGGCATCCTGAAATAACCAAGATGTATCATAGTAAAAGAGAATATATAGGGATATAACTCAAAAAGGACATGGAAACCTCAACCCATTACTATATGATGCATGTACCAATGTTTTCCATACAACCAATATTTTCCCTACAACCAATGTTTACATGTATTGAGTCAGAAGACATGTTATCAAAGTCCTGGTGTATGGATACATCTGCCGCTGCACCAACACTAGAGTCCCTATCCTGAAAGATGAACTCGAAACAATTAACATCGTTTCCCCAAACCAATCTCACAGACTCCAATCCTAAGGTAGAACCAACTCCTCTAATATCACTCTATCACAACTTGACCCATTGGGGCCCGAATCGCAACTACCCCAAGCCTGCCTCCAATATGACAGGGGATGGTGAATATTATTGAGTAGGAATATCACACAAATAGGATGAATTAGGTTAATTTACATGTACACATGCACACATCTACAATCCCATATGATGCGGAAATTTAAAACAACTGATACCAATGATAGCATACATCTATGATCCCAAAATTAAAGTATGACAATAAAGTACTGAAAGCGATAAAGATGGCCGAATACAATCCCAACCAAAAACTATAGAGATTCCAACCTACTCCAAGGGAGAGAAATATGATCAAATGAAACCACTCATAAAATACCTTGATCTATCTAGATCAAGATATGCTCCACCAACTCCCTGTCTTCCCAGGATACCATCTAATGGGTCGTCATTTGTATAAGACACAACACATGTGGGCAAAACCCATGCATGGGTGATTATAACAATACCCAATAGGACACCCCGAAAAAACTAAACAATAAGTATAAAGAATAGTAAAATCATAATAAAGTTATAACAATAAATTCATAAATAAGAAAACCAAGATATACTTAAGAATGACACCATGCCTCCAGGAGGTCACAACCAACTACCAACCATAGGATTTTTCTCAAAGTAATTATCTTTCTAGGATAATCCACTCCATGAGCCACACCATCATCAAAGAAACTCATATAAGGGGTCACGATCAATTTTTACCTACACAAGAAATCTCACTGGTCTTAGAAGACCCTGATACTCAGATAGGGGGTTACACTCAGGACTGTTGGGGGACACCACAAACCCAATCTGGATCAGCCATTTATGTTGGGGATCATATGCCAATGATAACGAAAACACTACCAATACAACATAATATATGGAGGATAAAAAACTTTCTCAAATAGGTCATTCCAATTCCAAAAACCCCACCTAGATTATAAATATGATAGAGGATCACACTCCAGTATCATGAAGGGACACTACAAACTCTATCCGAGACTCATCCTCTAGAGGGGATCACAATCTTGAGATGTGGATGTAATGTAACATTTTAACCTTGAGGGGATAGACCAAGGGAACACACTAAACTGGATAATGGTCCATATTGAAGATGGGAAGGGCTAAAAACGCCCTAAAAGTGGGTATATAGCAGGTACTAGGGGTATACAACATGTCCAACCAACCCCTGGTCTGCCCGTGTGGTGCTTCCTCACACGAAATGTAAATATCTATATATACGCTATGTAAGAATCATACATGGAATGTATAGATCACTCTAAACATTAATCTTACCATATACCCATGCCCATGTACCACTGGCCATGCCCATGTACCAACTCGTGTACACCTGGCCGTTCCTATGTGCACCTAGCTGTGTTTGTGTACACCAAACTATTTCTGTGTACTCTGGTCGTGTCTGTGTACTTAGCCTACCCATGACCGTGTATCATATGAGATACATACCAATCCTATAACATAATTCACACAAAATGTGATATAGTTCACACAACGTATGATATTTTACTCTGTGTGGAAACCCTAACATCACACATGGGGTACCACATGACATTTAACACCAGATTACACACCATGTAACCTGATATTTTCCACATCTACTTGTTTATTCTCCATGATGTCCACTATGTCACCACATCCACTACTATCCTTTCTAGAGATAGTAGATCTGGGTCGACCAATACTCCCATTGTCATAGATTAGGATTCCAGGGTTTGAATCCGCTTAGGAAATTTCCCCATGTGATGTTCATAGTTGCACTGTTGAAACAGGGATGAATGGAAACTGAAAATCCATTCTGATCCAACTCTGATAGTCCTCTATAGTAATCTCACCTTGATCATACCCTTAATCATGAATCACACCTGTGGCATAAATCCGTTATTCCAAAGAACAATCGTGCAATGATTGAATACCTGGTATTCATCAAACCATGAGCCAAAGAAATTTCTCCTGATGAATGTGCGAAGAAATGAGGGAGAAATCCATAAACCATAAGATGCAAGGAATGGAACTTAGAATTTTTTCATTCAGACTCGATCCATTGTCATATATTTAGATGAATGAAGGGGGATAAAAAACAATGAACAACATAAATCCATCAATAAAATCTACCATTGATTCATGAATCAATTATTGTTCATGAAATTGATCCACATTCGATCAAGATAAAATAACAAGATGAAATTACACAAATAAAATATAATACCTAGAGTTTGGATCAATAATTGATGAATAAAAGTCCAACATTACCATCATTGGACAGATTTACGAACTCTAATGGTGTAATGATCCTCAATCTGATCTCGATTCGTTATCATTCACTGAGATATCTTACAATGTGCTCTCCAACAAAACCTATCAAATTTGTAGGGTTATGCATATAACCCTACAAATTTGATATAACATCATTTAAATAGATTATTTAAGTCACTAAATTAAATAAATTAAATTAAATCAATCAATTAATTAATTTTATTAATTACATGTCTGTGAATTTTTTTCACAAACGCCTGATACCGACAAAGGTTATGTCACATCTAGGGTAAAAATCTTATTCTGAACTCAAAAGTGCCCTTTGATTTCTGATCCGCCCCCCATTCAGGAGTTATTTCAATTTTTTAGGAAAACTATATGCACGTGATTTTAATATATTTAAAATATTTTGAAAATTAATTCTGGGTACACCGGGCCTCAGAATCTCATGACGTCTTAGTGCTTGACTCTGAAAATAATCCATATAATATCCAAAAGTAATACATGGAAAATAAAAGTCATTACACAATTACTTTGATATTGATATATCTCAAAATACATTGTTATCAATGAGTATTGAAAGCATTAAAAAATACAAATATATCATCAACAATAATTAATGATATCTCATAATGTTTTTAGTACCAATATTAATTTTGGGACACAATCTGAAAAGGAATATTGTTATTGTTATATTTATTTTCCTCTTTGAGGGAACAATTTATTTATTACTTTCCACTCATGATGAATGATGATTTTATATAACCAGTTCATCCACACTTTTAGTGTTCATAATAAAAATATCAAACTATTTATTTTTAACACTTTATAACTAAATTATTTATGTAAGTGTTGTGATCATATTATACATGATTATTCTAGATTATTTTATATGATATATGTGCTCCTCAATATTTATTTTAATAAATATGGAAATCATGTGATATATACTCACTAGTAAATAATAATACATGTAACCATTTCATAGATACACCATTCACATAAACTTTAAATGGTTTACATGGTAGGAAAGTGCATCCATATATATTTCATAATTACTACTTCTTATAAATATTATAAATTTACTTTCAATACAAACAATGATGGTATAAATAATTTACCTTAATAATAAGCAATTAATGGTAAATCATTATATAGGGAGCATTAATAATATCATGAAGGAAAAAAATTATCTTATAAGTGATAATTTAGTAGGCATACTTCCATTAAATAAATTCATGATTCCCCATAATGGATATCTATTGTTTTATCAATAAATTGATGCTCATGTATAATTTTATCAATATTTTTAATGATAATTAATCTTAGATAACCTAAATGATCATGTAATATAATCAATATATCATTATCAGCAAATTTTTGATTCACCATAATTGATTTAATTATATATAGTAAAAAGAAAATATTAACAAATTCTCTAGAATCTTTTTTTTGTATACTATGAATGATTATCATATATAGTGGAATTTTACACCTCCTTTATCCATTATTGTCATATGATATTCATTTTCAATAATATATTAAAAAAATAGATTTAATTGATACTTAGGAAAAAAATCACTATTTTATGTAACACCAGGTAGGTATATATTTGGTCCTTTGGAGCCTTCAATTAATTTTTTAATTCATAATTAAGGAACTTATATGAGAATATGCAAACTTTCCATGAGTTTTGATTAATAATTAACACATATGAGTTCTTATAAATTATATAATTAAAATAATATTTATAAAACACATGCTTTAAGGTAGACATAAATAATATCTTATAGATCTTCTATTATGCATATTTAATACATTCATGAAAATGAAATAGTCACTATTATCATTATTATTACAATTTTCACTTCAGGTGGTTATTAATCAATTAATAAACGAGTTCATAATATAATCATAAGGGGTTATACCCATCACCTAAAAGATATTATATATTTTGGAAATGTAATTAACTAGCTTGGGTCGACCCGACCCATCACTCGACCCGGCTCACCATAAGGCCCAAAGAAAGTTCCAAATTATCATGAGCATGATACAAGAACCAGGGTATCATCCTTAACTATTTTGGAATAGTTTCACCCTTAACATCCAAATAACCATACTATAGATTCCTCCTGGAAATTCGGCATAACCCCTCCATGAATTGGATGCCCACACAATCAAATAAGTACTATCGGAAATTTAAATATCCAAATGGAGAATACTCACCAATAACTAGTAACATATGATGTAAATAACTCCACTTTTCAATTTATAAATAATACATATACAATATCCACTATCCAATATGAACAAAAGCTTAAAATATGGTCAAGGATAAGGAGGCTGTTGCATAACATCCCAGATGATCCCAAATACAAAAATTAAAAACATGAGATGAAATCCATGAGACCATAATATCAACTATCCCAAACCAATAATATACTATTATAATCAAGTAGATCCACTGAATGACATAATGTCCTTACTTTTATCCATTTCCTTCAAAATCAAGTCTATATATGACCAATGACATATGAAAGGTGTGAGGTAAAACATCATAGGATAGTACCATGAATCCATATAAGGTATTTATCTATGAAAATAGATATTTCTAGTTTTAAATCCATATTTATAATATTTTTACTTTGAAAACATTCCTTTATAAATCCCTTTGATTTTTCTCAAAACAAAACATGTTTCAAAAGTATTAATAAATAAGGATCAATAAAAGGAAGTGAATCCACATGGAATAAACAAGGAAAACTTATCCAAACATGACATAACCATAAGCAAAAGAATAATCATATATCCACACAAGGGATTTTGGGAATAAAACACAAGATAATCTAAATCAAATAAGGTACAAGTAACACGCATCATGGGCTCTAACCAATGGGATATAACATGACTCGGTCTAACAAAAATTTTACTAGTTGGATAAGTGGGAACACCAAGTTTAGAAAATCCATCGATCTTCCCTAGTCTCTACATTACTCCCATAGGCTCTCTTAGTCCACTTGGGAAACATTCCCTAGCTAAAAAACAACCTAGGGTAGGTATTAAATTGTATAATCCACCCACACACCCATAGTCTCCCATACGCCATAAGTTTCCAATCACATAAATCATTATAAATACTCATTTCATCAACCACACATGCCTATAATCAACCAAGAATAAAATACAAGGTAAAATATTTTCAAAACCCATTTATAAATTCATTTTAAACCACAAAACCCTCTTTGAGGCATTTTTTGAAACATATTTCACACATCAAAACCAACTCCTTTAAAAAAACCCTTTAAACCATTAAATTGTCATCAAATTTCAAGAAAAAAATTAAACACATATAAAACATCATTATAAATAAAATTTAAAGCCAATTTAAAGAATAAAAAACAAATTAAATCATGAACTAAAGGTGAGCCACTGAAAAACACCCCTTGGTAGAAACACCTACCTTGAAACCAGATTGAATATAATAACCTTTGATGAAACCATAATAATTGAGAAGGAAGAGTCCTTATGAACCTAAATTGAAAAGAAAACCCATTAATAATCCACCCCAAACCCTAGGTTTAGACCCCATGGAATGCTAGGTTTCCAACACTCCATGGAAATGAAATAATATGGAAGTATAAGGGTGGAGGAAGAAGAAATCATAGAGAAATCAATATTACCTCAAGAAAAATCACCCAAATACAATTGAAATCCACTAAGAAACCAAAAGGGAGAATATATCCACACCAAGAGGGATGGTTTCCATACTAATGGGGAGGAATAAGGCTTATTTGAAGTTAAAATCAGTGAGGGAATATGGGAAATTTCAATGTTTTTAATGAGTTGGATAGGGGAGAATAGTTTGTCCTTATGGTTAAGAATACTGTGCACCAACCGTAGGAGTAAACCATCACTTTGAAAACTAGCTTCACATTTTCTTAGGAACCACCACATGGGTTTTCAAACTATAAAGAGACTATTAAAAACACCATTTTCCCCAACACCCCTCTTGCATGATTATCCACACGGTTATTACTAACCATGCACTCAGGCATGCCTTCCCAAAATTCAATATTTTTCAATCACTAATTCCAAGAAACTCAAAGAATAGATAAATAAATAATAAAAACTAAAAATAAGACATACTAGTGGCCCAAATGGCATCAAAATTCTTCCCACCATGTCACCTTATTCCCCCCAAAAATTCATAAAGGATCCAAATTCAAAAATAGTCTAGGACACTACTCCTTCCCCAAATATTCATGCTCCCTCATCTAATGGATATCACTACCACACTACCAAATAACACATACCAATGGGGTCAATTAACCAAAGTGAACCCTATTTTGATAATCCAATATACAAATAGGATGCTCAACAGCAATGGTGTCAGGATCCACCTCCAAGCCCTACCACCCTATCATGTGAGATGGGACTAGATGGTATTTCTTCAACTGGGACACATGGAAGACATTGTGAATTGAGGTCAACTATGGTGAAAAATCAAATGGATATAATACCTTCCCAATAAACTCCATAATCTAAAAATACCCAACATAATGTGACACCAACTTCCCATGTTTACCGAAGCGATGATGATCTAGTCAGATAGATACCTGATGAAACACTTGATCCCCAACCTAAAAATATAATGGGTGAAAAATATGATCGATATATGATTTATGGAGACTCTTATTTATCACTAACTTATTTTGAATCCACTACACTTTCGTTGTTATCTCTTGGAAGAGACTTGGACCCAATAAGGAACGTTCACGCAACTCATCCCAACATAATGGGGATCAACACAACCATAAATCCTATGATTCAAAAGGATTAATATTAATTTAATATTTATAATTTTTTTGTATTAAAACTAAATAAATGATAGATACTTCTCACAAAAACCCCCAAAGTTAAGTACACTATCTCTATGTATATAATTAAGAATCTGTATGAACCACTTAGTCTGACCATCCACTTGTGGGTGATATATTGTGATAAAATTAAACTGGGTTCCCATGGAATCCTAGAGATCCTTCCAAAATTGAGAAGTAAAATGGTAATCTTAGTTAGAAACTATGGTTTAGGGAAACCCATTAATATTAACAATATCTCAAACATAAAGGTGTTGAATCTCTTACACATTCATCAAATTTTTAATGGGGAGTAAAATGGAAGATTTAGTCAACCAATCTATAATCACTCAAATAAAACTCTTACCACTAGTATTATAAGGTATACCAATCAAAAAATCCATGGAAATATCCTACCACTTCTATATTGGAATAAGAATATGCTGTAGCAATCCGATTGGTATCAGATTCTTGACTTTGATCCTTTGGTAGGTGAAACATCATGATACAAAATCAATAACTCACTTTCACATCTCAGGCCACCAATATTGAGATATTATACTATAAAACATATTTATATCCTTGGGGTGAATGAACTAGCTATAATAATTCTACTCATTCATTACCTCATGCATGAAGGTTAAAGGATCCACCAACCACTTTCTGAAGAAGAGGGTACCATCAAGAGATCAAGACCAATCACGCAAGGTCTCCCCACTATTTAAAATTGTCTAATCTGCTGTCACTTAGGGTATTATTTCTGGTCACACTAAACCCAATCATTAAGAGAGGGTGTTACCTAAACACTGGTTAATAACACCCACTATCCACCCCTTCACTTGGAAAACCAGATCAACAAAAAAACTCATTAGACCCCACTCATACACAGATTCATTCACTACCCGGATAAGTATTTTCTTGCCCAAGTCATAGATAACCACATTATTTATTTTGGGGGTATAAGATATATTCAAATAAAAGTTCTGAATATATTACTCCTAGTGTATCTACTTTAGGTTCATGTACCTTTGGGTGAATATGTACATTAGAATCTTATGATCTAAATAAACTATAAAACACTCCCCAAAGAGGTAATATCCCCAATGAAGGTTTTGTCCATAGTGGAAGATTCATATGGGTCATGAAAAACTTTTATTTTTTTCATGATAGATTATTAATTCAAGATTTACATGAAGATAAACACCATTATCAATGGAATTGAATCAAAGAATATAAACAATGGGTAAATTCCAGACCTCAAGAACAAGATTGTCACATATTATTTATAATTAATTTAAGAAATTAATGAATCACCTTGTGTGAAATTAATTATTTGTTTATGGATATGATAATAGATCTACATCGTACTGTCATTTCATTGTAAGAGTCAAGATTATGTTCCCTCTAGTGTTGATCCACATGTGTTCTACAAATCTTCAAACATTGCTGTAGGAATCTTGAGGTGCTAGCATGGTAAATCCTATCACTTGAATCATTTTCCTTTAATCACCCTAAGAATTTATTCCAAATGATTGTATTTGATCTCTCTAGAATTGAGAATGGAAGGTGGAGGAAGAGATCTCCCTGTTCTTGAAAGCATTCTTGGAGAAGGGAGATCTCTAGGGCTTCAAGAAGATTATCCGAATTTTATTGTAAACAACACAAAATGAATTAGCTCTCATGAAAAATAATATAATTGGGTTTATATACCAATATGGTTATAAATGAATAATTACACAAGTTCCATTTAATATTTATTTAATCCCTATGGAACACGATGTCTGTAATATTATTATTATTATTATTTCCCGACATACTATTAACTTGGGAATTAAATTAAATATTATTTAATCAAATAATATTCAATATATATATTATTTCTCACCAAACCAATAAACTCGATCCTTCATTCCTACACAATATTTATTGGGTCTTAAATAATTACTATTTATTTAATAAATAAAAAATACTAAATTATTTTCTAATAAATAAATAAATATTATATTCACTAAATAGAAAATAAATATTATTAAATATTCCGCTCACATAATATTATTTGGAATAATTGGTGATAGAATACATGAGATCAAGCAAACATTAATAATTTTTAAACTACATGTGGTAATAATATTTATTTAACTTTTTAAATAATAAATAATAATATATTATTTAATCGAGATTTTGGATATAGTTCGTATGTGAACATCTAAACCTTTTTCTCAGTAAAATTAGGCAAAAGAGCCTAAAATCCAAGGTTATCATCTAGCAGCACACCAATGAACCCATAGATAAGTAATTTAATATCGCAGTGACATAAAACCTCATATGGATGCTTACTGTGTAATATAATCTCTTTATTATGATATCTCTAATCAATCAGTACTATCAACCTATGTACTTGATGCATCTTTCTTTGAATTTTCCAGAATTTAAATTTTCCATATAGCACTATGGATATGAATTTATTTAGTCCATATCATTTCCATCGAAGGGCCTGAGATATCAACTTCTGTTAAAGAATTAAAAGGAAAAATCATTTCTCATATTATTCATTAATTAAATATTACTCATGACACACCCAACATATCCTTATTCACTGAAAACATACATAGCCACATTTTCTATCAATACATAAAAGTACAAGACTCATAATACCCATTAATAATAATCTTAAAGTCCAAGGACCAATAAACATTTCCACAAATAGGAACATCCAATGAAACATATAAATTTGTATTTCCTACTAGTGGGTCTTGTTCTCATAATCTTCTACAGCAGATATTACAAAGGTAAAGGTGCCTCAAAGTCCTATAAGTCTCCACCCCTGATATACTATATCATTTGTGTCCCTCAAATGATTTCTGGTTATAGAACATATATTTAAGAACACCCTCATGGAACTTTTGGGTTCTCATCATAGTGGGGATCTGTTATGACCTTTCAATGCAATGACTACTTTTAGGACATTATCACATACTATGTAATGAAAAAGAATAATAATTATGTGATAAGTAGTTTATTAATATTAAAATATATTAATATAGATAATCATAAAGTAAACATAAGTTGGTTCTAGGGAACCAACTCCACTAGACTCCCACTTGAATTAGATCAAACTACTAACAACCTTCAGTCTGTTATCTCTCTCATGATAATCATGACTTTTCTGAGATTATTCTTTAGTTAAGGGGTTTTCCACATTTTATTTATTGGAAACTCTACTTATTTCAACTTCATCCCCTAAGAAAATTCTCTCAATATGTGATACTTGTGGGGCATGTGATTTGTCCATTGGTGTGACCTTATCTCTTTTGAAAGAGACAATACTACATTATTATCATAATATAATGTTATAGTGTCTTTACTTCTATATGCCACATCAAGATATTGGACAATGTTTTGTATCAAAATTTAATCTTTTTTCTAAAACATAGGTCGCTATATACTCAGACTCTATTTTAGAATCAATGATAACTTTCTACTTTGAAATATTCCTTCTCACAGATCCTCCATTGACACTGGATACATATCCTGACTGTGACTTTAGATCATTCCAATTTTCTTGAAAAATAAAATTAGTATAACCCATGATGAACAGTTCTTCATCTCATCCATACACCGGTAATATATCCTTAGTTAATCTTATATACTTAAGGACATCCTTAATAGATGACCAATGTTGTTCACCTATATTAGCTTGATATCTTACTACCATGCTCAATTCATAGTAAACATCAAGTCTAGTACATAACATGGAATACATGATCAATCATATCACCGAATCATATGAGATATTCCTCATTCTATCTTTCTCCTATTGTGTTCGAGGAAACATTTTTCTTAGAAATATGTATACCATGTGACACTAGAACTGATCCCTTCTTGGATTGTTCCATACTAAATATACTTAGTATATGGTCAATGTATATACCTTGACTTTGTCCAAGTATCCTTTTTGATCTATCACAAATTATCTTAATACCTAAAATGTAGGCTGTTTCACATAAGTCCTTCATGGAGAAGCATTTTCTTAACTAGTCCGTAATAGACTGTAAGACTGGTATGTCATTTATAATAAGTAATATGTCATCAAAATATAATACTAGGATAATTATTTAATTCCCACTAAACTGATTATAAACACATGGATTACATTCATTCTTGATGAAACTAAATTCTTTTATAGATTTATAGAACCTAATGTTCCATGACTTGGATGATTACTTCAATCCATTAATGGATCTCTATAACTTTCATATCTTTTTGGAATCACCTGGAGTCATAAACCCTTTTGGTTGTGTTATATAGAGATATTACTATAGGTTCCCATTAAGGAAAGTTCTTTTTAATTCCATTTGACAAATTTCATACTCATGGAAAGCCACTATAGAAAGTAGAATTCCAATGGATTTAAACATGGCTACTAGAGATAAGGTTTCATTATAATCAATTCAGTGATCCCATTTAAACCCTTTAGAAACTAGCCTTGTTTTATAGGTTCTTACTTTAACTTTAATGTCTATTTTTCTATTTAATACTCATTTACACCCAAAAAGATTTACATCAACTGGTGGATTGACCAAAACCTAGAATTGGTTATGATATATGAAATCTATTTCAGAATTCATGGCTTCTTTCCATATTTAAACTTATAAGATCTATACTACTACTTTGTAAGAAATAGATTTATTATTTTCAACCAATAATGATTATCCATATTTTGTGACTATAAAACCATATCTCTCTGGTTATATTACCTCTACGGTGATTTTATATAGTACTTGTGTTTTAGGAAAAACTTCTTCCATAGAGACATGTGGAATATTTTCTTGTACCAAATCTTGTATATCTTGAGAATAAAATTCATTGAATTAAATCTTTCCTCCAATATCCTTTTCAAGGATTTACTCCCTTAGATAGATTTTTTGGTGACAATCACTTTCTTGTCTGAGGGGCTGTATAGGCAGTATCCCCTTGTTTCATTAGGATACCCTATAAAGATATAATTTGTTCCCTAGGGTGCTATTTTATTTATGTAGATAGAATTAAAAAATTCCTCACAACCCCATACATATTTATGTCATAAATGGGTTTCTTTCCACTCTATAACTTGAAGATAATTCCATTTTCCTCATTATTTAGTACTCTGTTTAGTGTGTATGCCACAATTTTTAATGCATATATCCAAAAGGATAATGAAATATCTGAATGAATCATCATTTCCCTTATTAGGTCTAGTAAGGTATGGTTCCTCCTTTCACTAACACTATTCCACTATGGCATTTAAGGTGGAGTGAGTTGATAAAGAATTCCAAAATCCCCTAAAAAGTCAACAAACTCTTGGTTATTATATTCACCACCTTGATTAGATCAATGCTTCTTTATCTTATTTCCAATTTGATTCTCTACTCTATTCTTAAATTATTTTAATTTATTAAAGGATTTGGACTTATACCTTATCAAGTGGACATAGTTATATCTACTCAATTCATTAGAAAAATTTATGAAGTAAGAATATATACATCTAATTTCTATTAGAAATTGTCCATACAGATAAATTTGTACCAATCCTAGAATCTCTATCACACTTTTACCCTATCCACTAAATGGTAGTTTATTTATTTTAACTTGTAAATAATAATGAAATATTTCAAGTGTTTTTAGCTCAAAAGAGTCTAGATAATCATCTTGATAGTGCCTTTTCATATTCTTTTCATTCACATGACCAAGATGATGATGTCACAGCTGGGTGTTAAATGAGACACGTAAACATTATTTTTTTTATCAATTTACAATACTTGGTTTTCATAATTTAATATATAAATACCTTTATTTAAATGTGCCATATCATAACATATGTTGTATTTATAAAAGAAATAAAGTTTATTTCTAAACTTGAAAACAAAACCATCTACATCTAGGAAAGATGTAGAAATTATGTATTTGTTAATAGTTGGTACAATAATCTTTTAAAACCATGACCATTCATGTTGGAAACAGAAGGTGATATTTTATAATGGATAGAGTAGGAAACCTCACACCATTTTAAGCCTGCAAATCCACCTCTCCTTTAGTAATATTTCAGAATATTCTTGGTTCCTACATTTGGATACATATGTGAAAACCAAAAGTTGTATCTAATACCCAATTTGTAGATATATAATTATTACACTCGATAAAAAATGCACCCTTAGCTTCCCCTTTCTTCTGGGTGGAGTTCCTCTTATAGTGGCCATGTTTTCCACATACAAAACATACTGCTTCCTTTTTCTTTATCAGCCTTTGGATCTTCCTATTATTGGAAGTATGGTTCTTAGCATCTTTAGACTTTATATGAGTCTTGACCCCCTTTTACCTGTTCTTCATTTTTTTGTTCACCATAAGTATTGTGGTTTTGTCATGCCCCATGTCCTTGTCAACTTGGAAAATGATAGTAATAAGTTCCTAAAGGACCTTCTCATTATTTCTCATGTTATAATTAACAATAAAACCGGATAAGAAATTGGGTAGTGAGTAAAGGATGAGATTTATGTGCAACTAATCTGGGGATTTAATGAACAAGATGTCTAAGTGTTCTATGTATCCAATAAGCATGACTACATGTGGTCTAGTTGGCATCGGCTCTCCAAGATTTCATGCAAATAGTGTATTAGAGATCTCATATCTATATTTCCTTGAAATCTCTTTATATATATCATAAAGGTGAGATATCATTATATACACATCCATGTCCTCATGTTTCTTTAAAAGATCATTGATCATGGATGATAACATGAAACAATGTACATACGTGGCACCATCCAAATTTTTCTCATAGAGAGAAAAATATTCTTGACTAGACTTTTGGTTAGGAGCTTCAGAAATAGGGTTTTCTAGCACATATAATTTCCTTTTATGGAATAAGATAATGTGTAAACACCTTTTCTATTCTTATAAATTAGTATCAATGAGAAGTTTATCCATCTAAACTATGGATCACAATGATATGTTTGGATACATATTTATTTTAATTTCTACAATTAAGAAGAGAATATTTTTAGTACTTTATCTGATAAATGTATATAATAAATTATATATTTATCAATCTTCCACTATTTTATCATAACTCAATATCCCTCACCATTGGCTTCGAAAAATCATGTTGCTTGGACATTCTAATTGAGAGGATCCATATTCCCCTTCACATAACCCAAAATTGGCCCTAACAAGTTATTTAAAGGGTTTTAGGTAGGCATTAAAATTTCTAATTGTATTAACTCATATTTCCTTGATCCGTTGAGTGGACTCCCTGATCTTGAAATTATTAAATTTGATTTCCTCAACCTTTGTCTCTTAGTTTCACCAAGTTCTACTTGGGTAGTCAACCCATGATGTAAACTAAGTTAAGTTGACCCAAAAATTCAAGTTATAATTCCATAATAATTGAACTTACCTTGACTTAGGCCATCAAACAATTTAAACTATGGTTTGATTTTAACTTAAGTAGTTGAAAACTATACCAACTTAATATATATATATATAACTGAGGGATTTTTATCTTCATGTGAAAATTGACCATTTTATCTTTATTACATTCTTGTTAATATTAAGTAGATTTACTTAAGTTATTAAACATATCCTAGATAAAATTTACACACAATTTAATTTATTTTATTTCTATCTTGTATGCTTATTAATTCATTAATTCATGTGATTGCAAAAAAAAACATCCATAATGAAACTAAACTTGAAAATTGAAAAAAATAAAAAAATAGAATGGTATGATCATGATCTTTTACTAATGGTTAGTTTATCTAGTGGATGAAAAACTAACTATCAACCTAGGGGAAAACACTGTAAACCATGACTTAGTTCATGTTGTAGATTTCCACTTATCCACCCATATACCTCTTGGAATGGTTTCTACTCAACTCCAAACTTGAACCATCTCTACTCACTTGGGAGTTTCATCCATTACATAAACTTTTACTCACACACAGGTTAGGGGAACTAAAGAATTGATTAAGGGATTTACATTGACACACATGCCCTTATATAATGAGAGGAGGGATGATGCACGAATCATCAATTTAATTTAATAATAAATTAAAAGGAAAATGATCATATACAAAGGTGTGGTCTATGCTCATGATCATACACATACATGCAAAACATTATGCATTTAATAAAAAAATCATTAAATTCTAATCATTCATATTTAAGATAAATCACATTCGAATCAATTAGTTATTTTCTTCAATTAACCAACACTACTACAAATAAGTCTTTTATTAGCACTAAAAATAGACTTTAACAGCGCTAGAAAAGGGCTATTAATGTCGGCGAAGATAAAGGGGGGTCCTCTTTATCAGTGCTCCAAAAAGTGCTGATAAAGACCCCTTTTATCAGCACTCAAAAAAAGCACTGATAAAAGGGATCTTTTATCAGCGCTAAAACAAAGCGCTGATAAAAGGGTCCTTTATTAGTGATTTCTTTTAGCGCTGATAAAAGTTAAAAAAATAAAAAACAAAACAAAAAAATAAAAAAATCCTGTGCGTGCATGGGTGAATCGGGGGGCTTTTATAGCCCTTGAGCCCCCCTTTAACCGTGTTTTTCCACCCCCTCCAGTGCCCGCACGCACCCCTCCACCCTTTATCAGTGCTATCCCCAGATTCACCCATGCGCGCGCGTCCCTGTCTTTACCCAGATTTGATCTCGAGACCTCCCCCCTACGCGCCTGAAGCCTTTCCCACTCCTCTATATTGATTTGTTCTCTTATTAGTGATATATCTATTTATATATATATATATATATTTAGTTATATTTATTTGTATAGTAATATATATTTATATTAATATATATATAGTTATATTAATATAAATATATAGTTATATTAATATAAATATATAGTTATATTAATATAAATATATAGTTATATTAATATATATATATATATTTATAGTGATATTAATATATATATTTATATTTATATCAATATATATATATAGTTATATTAATATATATATATATATAGTTAGATTAATATATAGGTATATTAATATTCATATATTTTTATTTAAAATAAAATGGATATTAGTTATTATTTAGATAAAGCTAATATATTTTATATGTAAATATATTTTATTATTTATATTTATAATTAAATTTTTAGGTGTGAATATATAAAAAATATGTACATATAGTTATATATTTGATTATAAATAGCAGTGCATTATAAAAAAAGATAAAATTTCAAAGACATAATATCAATATTAATGTAATACCTTGGAATAAATTCAGTTCCCACCAAAAAAAGCCAATAATACCCCCTTAAACGAGGCTGAAAATCCACAAAATGTTAAAAAATCGGGATACCCTGACTAAAAACTCGGTTTTGGAGGTCTTCTGGGCCTTTTTTGGTCTCAAAAAAACCTTGACCGGGGGTTCTCAGGCCCTAGTGGTGTAGATATCATTGTAGGCTTCAATTTTATATGTGGTAGAGCTCAAACGGACACCCGGATCAAAAGTTATGGCCGTTTGAAGTTTGAGTTGCGTTTTCAACATATTTTGGATCTTTTTTTATTTTTTTTAGTCTTCAAATTGTTATTAAATGACTATTACTCCATAATAATTAGAAAATTATTAATTAAAAATATTTTTTTAATTTTTTTATAATCCATTTTAACTAAATATCTTATATATTAAGTGTAACTGTATATTTATACTTATCTAAAATTTATTTAAAATTATATTTAAAAAATATATATTATATTTATATCAATATAACTATATCTATATATTTAAATATTAATATATTTTTTTAATAAATATTTTTTTGGAAGTAGACCCTTTATCAGTGCTTTTAAAAAAATCACTGATAAAGACCCCCTTTATCAGCGCTACTAAAAAAAGCGCTGATAAAGGTACCCCCCTTTATTAGCACTTTTTCGTTACCGCTGATAAAGGGTGGCTTTGGCCTTGCCCAGTTTTGTGTTAGTGCAATTATTTTATCTTAATTATCATCCCAAATATTTTGATATTCTCATCTATCATAATTTTAAAAAAATTAATTAAATTTATTTAAAATTAACTATGCATAAAACATGCACCTTAGAGGAAACAGAGTGACCCATCCGAACTACCTAGAGTGTATTATATTTGTATACTGTTTACTTATGTGGCATGTGCATACATGACTTATCATGTAATGTCATGAAATTTATGAGTCAACAAAATGACACATGTAACACATGTTTTGTTTCAATGTGTGTACAATAATGAATATATTATGACTTATACATAATATATATTTTCAAACATTACATATAAATTAATTATACATTTAATAAATATAAAAACTCATCACATGGTGTGTACATAGTCAAATAAATGACATATGGAATAGATGCTGATAAGGTCTAAGTAATATAGTAAATTAATTTTGAATATTGTTTAAATTGGAAATATACAAGGTGTATACAATCTAGCTACACAACATGTATAGCTCTCACTGTTTATCTGTGGAACACATCTAGGGACTCAACATATAATCGTGTCATGGAAATTAATGGAGTACACAATGTGTACATGGGATACACATCGTGTGGCCTTTGAGTTACACAATCACCGGTCATGTAGGTTGTAAAGAAAATATACAACCCGTATTTGACTAATGGACCATATGTTTTTTATGAATGTAACACGTTGTGTAGTCCGGTTAACTATGCACTAGGATGGCCTGGTCAACACACAATGTATTTAAATACACACTGCATGTAATAAATTCATATAGATTGAATTAATTCTGAATTAATTCTGAATTAATTCAGGAATTATATTATTTCATTGAACATATATACATGGAGTTTACCAATGGACTACATGACGTTTACTCTTGTGTTATATTGGAATAATCCTCATAAATTCTGGATGAGTTCTTCGAAAGTTCTTCATTCATAAAATTAATCAATTTTTTATTATGTTTGCGATGACGAAGAGGAAGAAGAACATATCTCACAATTCAGATTAAAGAAAAATTAAACCATAATTTAAAAGTAATAATAAATGAATAAATAAATCAATGATCTTTAAATAATTATAAATAATTATGTGAACACTCTAATACCACTTTAAGATTCTAGGCACAGCGAAAGTGAAAAATGTGGTATGCCCAACTCAACTTTTTTGTCATAATTGATGATTAATCCAAGATATACATTGATGATAAATGATGTGACCAACATAATTGAATCAAAGATTAATTGACAATTGAACACTGGAACCAAAACATAGGATCATCACATAATGATTTATAATTAATTTAACCAATTAAATAATTACCTTACGATGAATTATTTTTTCATTGATGAATTTGAAAATTTATTTATATCATATCATTGTTGCATTGTAGTAATAAAGTGTATATTCCCTCCATCGATGGTCCACACATGATCCATGAACCTCCAGATGTCACTATAGGAATCACCAGGTTCTAGCACAGTATATCCTATCACTTGAGTTGTTCATCATTGATCACTCAGAGAATCACTTAAAAAAGGATTCACTTTGATATCTCTAGAACTGAGAGTAGTTTAAGAGGTTATAACTCTTCGTCCTTGAGAGAATTCTTGGATAGGGATATCCCTAGGACTTAGGGATAATTATATGAATGTTTTTGTGCACAACCATAAACAAAGGCAACACCCCATTAGAAAAAATATAATTGGGTTTAAATAGTGCTAGGGTTAGAAAATAATAATTACACATGCGTCCTTATTATTTATTTAATCCCTAGGGAACCTCATGTCTATATTATTATTATTATCATTATTTCTTGACATGCACAAAACTAGTGAATTAATTAAATATTATTTATTCAAATAATACTTAACAAATATTATTTCTTATTGGACCAATAAACTTGGCCTATCATTCCTCCACTACATTTACCAAGTTTTGAATAATGACTATTTATTTAATAAATAAATATCACTACATTATTCTCTAATAAATAAACAAATATTATATTCACTAAACAAAAAATAAATATTTATTAAATATTCTTCTCATAAAATATTTTATCGAATAACTAGTGACAAAATATACATGATCAAGTAAACATGAATAGTTATTACACAATGTGTGAGGACAATATTTATCAACATGTTAAATAATGTTATTATTTAACTGAGCTTTTGGATACACTTTGTTTGTGACCCTATAGACCTCTTTCTTAGTGGAATTAGGTGAAATTACTCAAAATCCAAGGTTAGCATCTAGAAACATGCCAAGAGACCCATAAAGAAATAAGTTAATGTCACCGTGAAATAAAACCTCATACAAATTCTTACTGTGTAATATAATATCTTTACCATGATATCTTTAATCAAGAAGGTTTCATGCTGGTGTCATCAACATATGTGTTTGGTGTCTCTTTCTTTAACTTTTTTAAAATTGAACTTTCCCATAAAACACTATGGTCATAGATTTATTTATGATATATAATTTCCATTAAAATACATGTGATATTAACTTACATTAAAGAAAAAAGAAAAAAAAAATCCTTTCTCACATTATTTATTAATGAAATATTACTAGTGACACACCCAACACATCATATTTCACTGAAAACATAAATCATCACGGTTTTCATCAATAAATCCAAGTATGCACCTCATAATATCCATTAATAATAATATTAAAGTATAAGGATCAATACACATGTCTATAGATAGGAACATCCAATGACACATATAAATGTGTATTTCCTACTGACAAGTCATGTTCTCAAAATCTCATACACCGAATATTAACAAAGGTTTACACTATAAGAAGGCATCTCAAATTCCTATGAGTCTCCACCACTGATAGTCTATATCATTTGTGTCTCTAAAATTATTTCATATATATATATATAGAACTTATATTTATGAATAATATCATGAAACTTCTAGGTTCTCATCATAACAGGTGACTATTATGACATTTTAATATGATAGCTACTCTTAGTACATTATCACATACTATGTCATGTAGAAGAACAATTATGATGTGATATGTTTTTTACTAATATTCAAAGCTATGAATATAGGTAATGATAAAGTACACAAAACTTGGTTTTATGACATCAATTATAGTAAAGGAATCTATTATCTTGGATAAACCAAGCCTCAAAAGGTTCATCATGTTCAATTCAATATCCAAGTCTCCACTTATCCCATTTTAGGAGATTCCTAACCATTACAAAAGGTAATACCCATTTGACTTTGGGTAGTAGCCCACCACCCATCTAATGGGAGTCTATATCAACACATTCTATGAGTATTAATCACCTAAAACCTAAAATATTTCTTCATGAATTTTCCTCTCTACATCCAAAACATCATCATCAACTTTAAAAATATGCACAAAAGACCTCTCTTCCACTCAAAATCTAAAAAAATCAAATACCCATCAACTCCACTTTCATTGGAGTTTTTTTCCTGATTTCATCAACCCATAACGATAATAGTTACAATTATTTTGTGGGAGTTTTATATAGGGGGCATTTATTTGGTGGCACGTTTTTTATTATATAAATGTATCATGTAATTTGAGAAGTTTGTTTATGGATAGTTATGGGTTGCTCCAGTAGATGTGAGTTTTACCCTGGGATGGGATATATTTTCTTATTTAATTTTAAATTAATTAGGAGGTGCTAGTCACATAGACATTTTTAGGATTCCAAGGGAAGAATCTTGTAGATTATTTTTGTGGCCACTCTTATAATTTACATACTCATATTTATAGTATCATGTTTAAGGTGGTATCATACACCGTTATCTCCAAAATTATGTTTTTTATGGAGTGGTAAGTTTTTCTATGTATACTAGGATGTGATGTGTACTATAGTGTTTTTTAGAACTTCTATGATTTTGGTAGTTTTCATTAGTTTTTGTTGTGGGTGTAATTTTCATACACATTAATGGATCTACTAATATTCATGTATATTTAACATTTATTAGGATTATTTTTGATTGATAATATTATCGTATTCATGTTTTAGGCATGAATATTATGACATTACTCATGATTTTTAGGGTGGGATAAAATGGAAACATTCTCAAATGGTATTATCTATTTTTTCCTAAGACTGTTCCACTTGTTAAAGTGATAAAACACCCCTAAGGTCCAATTTGGAATAAGGAGAGGACTGGGAAAAACAAATGAAAATAAAATATAATTTTTTATATGTTTGATAGAATGAAAAGGGGATTGTAAAGAGGATTCCTTTTTAAGAAGGATATAATTTCAATGAATCTAAAATGGAACAAAAAAAATCATTGAATATAAAACCTTGGATTTTAGAACCAAACTCGGAGATCTGATCCTGATTAATCTACTATTAAAACCCCAATAATTCCATTAAAAAAATCCCAATTTATGAAGGCAGTTCAAGAAATAATATGCTCAGGGGAAAACACATTTACCAATGAAAAAAATTAAACATAATAAAAGAAAAAAGGCCCCATGAGTCCATGTTTTGAAGTTATTTCATTATATTAAATAAATAACACCTGCAAATGTAGTTCTGGAGTCCCTTGAATACAAATAATGATGCAGTTACAGCTTTCTCTCCCCTTGAATGGTAAAACTGCAACTATTAATTATTTTACACCAATTTTTTATAATATTACATTAATATGGAATGTATCATATTGGACTCTTGAATGTCGAGTACCTTTTTTCTATAATAACAATATAACCACCTCATCAAAATATTTAAGGGTATATTTGGTGGATCAATTATGGTGAAAAATAAATGAGATGTGGAAAATTGGTTTATGATTTTTTTGCATGAAACATTTTCAATTTACTAGAAAAAAATACCATTATTACAACCCTTATCCCATTATTATCCATTACCAAATGGTATGCAAGTGTGAAGGAATGAATAAACAAATGATTTATTGATTTTTAAAATCATCCAAAAGTTTTAATGACAACCAAAGAAAAAAACATTTTTTAGGAATTTTAAATCACACCCATAGACATATGGAGGTATTAAGGGGGAATTAAGGACAAATGGAATATGAGGTATAGACCCTAAATGTGTAATAGTCTACCTTCCTTGGTATTGTTTCATTCCCATAACATTATTATACTTAGCAGAAACCTGCTAACAAGCCAAATATCACCACAAAATACAAAAAATAAAGTCACTGACTAATCAAACACAACCCAATTGTATAAATTTATATACCTTACATTTAAAGCCATGAAATTTTGATTCATTTAATAGCATATAATTATGTATGGCCTCAATTTCAATGAACTCAACATAAGCCATCACAGGAAACAGAGCTGTGATAAATGCATAGGTTTGGACCTTTATTAAATTTAAAAATAGCTAACATCTATAGTTTTTTAATTTTTATTAAAAAAAGGAAAGGTATTGAATTGTAAAATAGTTGAAAGTAACAATATTCAAAGATCCATCAATGCACCAAGGATTGAGGTGATCGACTTAGAAGATGCAATGGTGCTAGTGTCAGCACTAAGGGCCCTTTTGATAGTGCTTATCAAGAACTGATCATGTCAATTATCACTCATGATAAGTGATTTTATACTAGTGTTCCAAGAATTCTTATTTAAGATTATTTTCTACCACTTATTTAAGTAATTTTATTAATAAATTTAAGTGAAAGTGTTACATAATTGGAACATATACCATTTTTATATCAATCTAATTTGTTGGAATTCATGCCTAAAAAATACAACATTAAAATGGGTGGTTGTTGTGTTACTCGACATTAAATATCCTTAAGAACATTAATTATAAATATAATTCATTGGAATTAATTCCACCCAAATGTTTCTGCCTTTAAATATAAAATAATCATTATTTAATCACGTAAAAACCACCCCTCCTCAAGTATAAATTCCACTCCTCACCTCCCCTTTATACCCACAAGACTTAAAGCTCTTAAAATATCTACCAATCCCTATCATACCCAATATATCCATTTAAAAGTGATTCTTATCTCACCCAAATACCAATTCCAAGTTCCTTATGTGGTCATTAAATTAATTGATATTTAATAGGTATCTTTCTCAAACCACCTCTCTTAATTTATTTTCTTTTTCTACATTATCCTCACCTAATTCATCAATAAAGGAATAATAACTCATGTATCATTTATATAATAAAATTTTATATTACCAATGTAATATCTTATACACATTTCTTTTTATTATCTCCTCTTATTCAGAGAAATGAAACCATTGTCCAAATGATGGCGATTAACCGTCTCTGCGGATAATGAGTTTTCATTTTCCATTACCACATTCAAGGATGGTCATAAAACTATTAGTATGTTTAAATAATAATTTAATAGGTATATTATAACTTAATTAATTTTATGGAACTAATATATATACCTTATATTAAATAAAATAAAACTATTTCATGATGGTTGGAAAAAAACTGCCGAAATAAACTAAACATTTATCACTAATGTTTCATCAAATGAATCATACTAATGTTAGAAAAAAATGATATATGGTACCATTTAAACTTTTTAAGTGAAAAAATACCATTTAATTTCACTTATGGAGTTTTATTTTCATTTTACAAGAATATACATAATTATATACAAATGAACCGACCATGAAACCATGAAACAAATGCTCCCAGAATGACAAAAGCGATATTTATAACTCATTGAAATGGTCATAAATGAACTTAATAAAATAATTATAAATAAAATATAGATGGAAAATATTCTTAATTAATTAATTAATTAATCTGATTTTATTATCCAGGAAATTAAGTGCATGTGTATAACACATTCAGACATAAGGTAAGGGATCTCTCTGAACCTCTATATTTCATTTGGATAATGATTTATATCTATTTGCCTCAATTTATATCTTAATTATTATTATATATTTATTTTATATCCTTTATATATGTTCCAAAAATATTTATCTATCTCAATTAATATTTATTTTATGGTAAAATACATATTTTAAAAGGTTACCTTCCCAATTCCTCACGATAAGCAAACCCGATTAAAGGGAACTTATATATTTCTTACCCATTTTCAAGTACACTCCATAAAATATTTTAAGCCTCCAATAATTTTCTAAAACCACTAAATATATCATGAAAAACTATTTTAGTTAATTTATAGTTTTATGGAAATAATTATGCCTTTATACTCTTTAATGGCTATTATTTTCCCTAAAACAACATTAAAGTGAAATATTTCTAAAGTTGAATAACCATTATTTTAATGTTTTCAATTTATCTGGACATTATTATTCATGGTACATTCTTATTTTTTCATTTATTATTGTACAATAATTATTTAATCTCTTCTTTCATTGATACCATTATGATACGCCCTTTGGTTATCCCTTATGATATGATTATGAAACCCATTTCCATGGGTAACCCTTAGGTTTATTCCTTATGTTTGATTCTTTATGTGGAATTAATATGCATGAACATGTTATGACGGGTTCAACAAGATCTAACTATAATGAATTGGGGTATCTTTTAGTATTAGGAGATGTTATGTATGGGATTAGGGAGTAAAACTAATTCATTATGGGACT
The DNA here is from genome assembly GCA_963277665.1 of Viscum album. NCBI lineage: Eukaryota > Viridiplantae > Streptophyta > Magnoliopsida > Santalales > Viscaceae > Viscum > Viscum album. Next base: position 2,089,183,209 of record OY728120.1, read on the forward strand.
TTGTCCCCCATGTGATATAGTCTTGGAAATTTGCCTTGACTCATGTTTATGTCATGTTATATGTTGATTCCACTTTCTTATGATACCATTATCATATTATTCCAAAATATATATTTTATTATTCCATATGTTTATTCAATATCCATTCCTTTTATGTTATCATTTCATTCCTTCTAAATTAGATGCTATGCTTCAATCCCATGTTTATTCTCTTACCGGAATTTTTAGCTCATCCATTTTATCTATGTTTTCCCTAGGTTATCCTATGTAGTTATAGGATATCAAAAGGAGTTAGGAGATCATTATAGAGATTAATATTTTTTTATTCTATTTTCATGTTTTCTAATAATTTACCTAGTCTTCTAAAGATACTATAATTTTTGATAATTGTTTTGTATTTCATGAATAAATATGATTAAAACCATGTAAAAATATGTGTAAAAATCATGGATTTCTATAGTTGGTATCAAATTATGGTCTAGTTATTTTTTTTGATTAGGACTAGAAAACTTTAGTAATAATCCTAGGGATAATTTTGTTACAATTGATAACCTAGATTGAAACCTAGGAAATCATAAGTTAGGATATTATTTTCATTTATAAGTTTATCCTTATATGTTTATAATTTCTGTTGTATATGCTCATTAGCTAAGTATTCAAGCCCCCTAATTTTATCTTTTCATTTTAAATTTAATGGAAGGAAATATGAGAACCTGTGAGAACAATCAATGTGATAGGGGATGTGATGATTTACCTAATGAGATGCCAAACCTAATGGGAATAGGAGCTCAAAACTTCATGAAAGCACTTGCTCAACTATATCAAGTTATGAATAATAACTTGAGTCATGTGGAACACCCTACTTCTCCTAATAAATAACAATTTTTTGTTAAATCCTTTATGTAACAAAAGCCTCCTATATTTAGTGGATCATATGATCCCATCATTGTGGAACAATGGATTAAATCCATTTTGAAAATATTCTTTGTCCTCTAATGCTCAGAAGAAGAGAAGGTTGTGCTGATGGTCCATCATTTTTATGGTGAATATGATCAATGGTGGACACTAATAAAAACATGAATTATAATGATTAAATTGATTCCACGTAATGGTAAGCATTCAAGAAAATATTTTTCAGAAAATATTTTCCCCAAAATCTCCATATTAAGATGGAGAGGGAGTTCCTTAGTCTAAATAAAAAGGAATATGAGTCTATTAGATCATATGAGATAAAATTCATAAGGATTTCACAGTATTCTTATGTCTGGTTCATCAGTACTTAAAGTAAGGTGTATCGATCTTTAGTGGTTTGAAACCGAGTATATTAAAAGCCTTAGAAATTTGGGACTTTGATAGTTATTAAGTGATTATTAGTTGTTCCCTTAAAGTTGAGATGGAGATAGGTGATTATCAATGGTTTTATAGGACTAGAGGCAAGAAAAAAAAAAGAAAAATATCATGGAGGAAAGAAAACCTAGTATCCCACTTGTCAAAAGTGAGGGAAGAAGCATCTTAGAAAATTTATAAGGGGGAACATAAGGTGGTTCAAGTGTAGAAAAGAGGGGCACAAAGCTAATCAATAATGATGTGAAATGAAGAAACCTACTAACGAGGAAGTGTAAAAGATGGTTAAGATAAACACTATTCCTATTATGAAGTGATTTAACAGTAAGGAACATGAGCACTATGCGAGCCCATTCCCTAAGACAAGGGCTATCAGGGAAAATCCACAACAACAACATCCAAGGTAGCAAGGAATGGAATATGCTACCACTAATACTGAGATAGAGCCCAATAATGATGTGGTGATAAATAAATTGGTTATTAATTCAATAATAGCAAACATACTATTTGATTCTTGTTATTCACATTCTTTCATATCTTTCAAGTTTAGTAGAAATTTTAAAACACCACCTCAAAGTATAGAAGTTGAATTACCTATGAGAACAATAAATAGTGAAATTATTTAATCTAAAGTATATAACTACTCCCCAATCAATGTTTGTGGAATGAACCTACCAGAAAATCTCATCTTATTTCCTTTGGTGGAGTTTGATGCTATATTGGGCATGGGTTGGATATCTTTATACAAAGACAATATCAATTGTTGAGAGAGGCAGATCACTCTTCACATCCTAAGGCATCCTCCAATCCCATTCAAGTGTAAGGAAGAGGATGAATCTCCTTCATAATCTCAACTCAAGTGTGGATATTATATCCTTTTTAGAAACCATATCTAGAAAAAATTAATAAGAGAAAAGATAAGATCTTGCTTTAAGACATTCCTATTGTGAGGGACTACACTAATGTGTTCCCTAAAGAATTTCCTAGTCTTCATCCTGATCGAGATGTTAAGTTTTCAATTGAACTTATACATGGATATATACCCATATCAAAGACACCTTATAGAATGGACACTATTGAGTTAGAAGAATTAAATAATTATTTACAAGATAATCTAGAAAAGAGTTTCATATGCCTGAGTGCTTCACCATGATGTACACCATTACTCTTCGTTAAGAAGAAGGATGGATAAATGAACCTATGAATTGATTATCGTGACCTCAATAAAATCATGATAATGAATATATATCACCATCTATGGATAACTAAACTGTTCTATCAACTATGTAGGGATAAGTATTTCTCTAAGGTGGACCTTTTGTCGGGATATCACCAATTAAAGGTGAAGAAGGAAGATATTCCCAAGAATACCTTTCAAACGAGGTATGGACACTATGAATTCATAGTGATTCCCTTAATACTTACTAATAATCTAGAAATATTCATAGAATTAATGGATATATTATTAATATATTACCTCAAAAAATTTATGGTAGTATTTATAGATGATATTCTGATATACTTCAAGAGCAAGGAGGATCCTTAAGAGCATTTGAATACTATACTAAACACTTTTAGAAGGGAAAAAATATATGAAAAGTATAATAAATGTGATTTATGCATGGAGGAAGTATCATTATTGGTACATTTAATCACCAGAAAAGGGATATATGTGGACTCTTCTAAGGAAAAGGCAACTGAGGATTGGACCAGACCAACATTTGTAACAAAGATTCATTATTTTCTTAGTCTATCTGGGTATTACTGATGATTTTTGAAGAACTTCGCATGACTGTAAACCCACTAACCAAGATAACTCAAAAGGGAGTAAAGTTTTTCTAGACTAGTGAATTTTAATACTACTTTAAAGATTTTAAAAAGAGGCTTATCACTGCACTAGTACTCACACTACCCACAAGAAGAGAACTCTTTGTGTTATAAATCGATGCATCAATGAGGGGATTAGGATGTGTACTGATGAAAAATGATAAATTTATAGACTATGCCCCAAGGAAGATGAAATTTCATGAGAAAAACTATCCCATAAATGATCTGAAGTAGGAAATTGTGATCTTTGCATTGAAAATCTAGCAGCATTATCTATATGGGGAGAAGTGTGAGATATATACTAATTATAAGATCCTAAAATATATATTCACATAGAAGAAGATTAATACACATGAGGAAATATTTTTTTATATCATCAATGATTATAAATGCTCAATCCATTACCATACCAATAAATCAAATAAAGTGTAAGATGCTTTAAGTAAAAAATATAATCTAACTTTATCGATGATGAGAATTGAGAAGGATCCAATATTCTTATACTTACAAAGTATGTACATGTAAATCATAAGGGATGGAACATAATAATTACTTAATCAAATTATTTCCTAACCATCCCTTTTAGATAAGATAAAGAATGAAAAAAATATGATGCGAAGATTCAAAATAAGGTGGAAGCTATCCGAAATGGGAAATCCTCAAAATTGGTGAGGAAGGAGATGTAAGATTTGGGTCACAACTAGGTGTACCATAAAATAATAAAATAAAGAGGTATATTTTGAATAATGAACATAGATCGACCTTCTCTATCCACCCAGGGAGCACAAAAATGTATCATGATGTCCAGGATCACTATTAGGGGGGGATATGAATAATGAGATCACAAAATATTCATCAAAGTGCTTGATATGTTAGAAAGTAAAGGTTGAATGGAAAAATTATAAGGGGATGATGAAACCATTACCCATACCTACATGGAAATGGGAAAACACCACCATGGACTTTTTCATTATACTTTAAAATACATTTATAGGAAATAATGCTATATGGGTTAGTTTGGATCATCTTACAAAGATTGATCACTTTATTGCGATTAGAGAGGAGTTCTCACTTGAGAAATTTGCATGGATATACATCATGGAAGTGGTGAGGATGCATGGAGTACCATTATCGATTATATCTGACTGAGATATGAGATTTACCTCCAAGTTATGAAAAATTCTCTAATATTTCCTAAACACTAAATTGAACTTCAGTATGACTTATCACCCCCAGACTGATGGCCAGTATGAGCAGACTATTTAGACATTGGAAGATATGTTTAGAGCATGTTCAATGGACTTAAAAGGAGGATAAGAACAATATCTTACTTTGGATGAGTTCTCTTACAATAATAGTTTTCACTCAAGAATCCAAATGGCTCCATATGAATACCTTTATGGAAAAAATATGAAGAAAACCTGCATGTTGGGATGAAGTTGGTGAATACAAGCTGTTGGGACCTGAAATGGTCAAGGAAATAGTAGAAAAGGTGAAGACTATTTAGAATCACATCAGGGATGAATAATGTAAACATAAGAGATATGAATATAATTGTTGATGTGACTTGGAGGTTGAGGTTGTAGATAAGGTATTCCTCTGCATATCTCTAGGGAAGAGAGTCATGAGATATGGGAAGAAGGGAAATCGAAGTCCCATAAACATCACCCCTTCGAGATTCTTGATCACATTGGAGTTGTGGTGTATCAACTAGCCCTTCCACCAACCATGTCTTAGGTACATGATGTATTCCACATATCCCTCTTGAGGAAGTACATACTAGATGCCACACATGTACTGGATTAAGACATGATACATCTAGAAAATGATCTCTCTTATGAGGAGAAACTAGTGAAGATCTTAGATCGTAGAGATAAAGTTCTATGAAAAAATACCACACACTTATTTAAAGTAATACGAAGGAACCATAAATATTAATAGGTGACCTGGGAACTAGAGGATATGATGAAGGACAAGTAACTTCACCTATTTTCACCTTAGTATGTAAAATGAAATTTAAGGGTGAAATTTAATAAGGGGGAAGAATGTAACAACCTAGAATTTTATCAATGGAATTTCCCTAACTATAATTATTTCAGGTAGTATAAATCACATATATCATATATAGATACCAAAAAAACACTTTTTACATGATAATATATTTTAACAAAGTCCTAATTAATTTTTATAATGGTCAGAATGTTTATTTTTCTATGAAATTGCTAAATTTCAACAAATAAGTATATTTATTTAAAATTTAAAATTATAATATTTATAGAATTATTTTGATGAAATAAAATTAATTTTTTATCCAACATGTAAAAATTATCATTGGGTATTTTTTTGGTAATTTTCAAAAAAAAGTTGATTTTTTTGGGTTAAAAAGTGAAAATACTAGTTTTAAATAACTCTTATGAAATAATTATTATATGAGAATGATTTCAATTTTATTAAAACGTATTATTAATAAAAAGGTATTTAGGTAATGAAACAATACATAAGTTGTTACATTTATAAACACATGCTTAACATTATTGAAAACCGCAATTTTAACCTTTAAAAAACTGTTTTTAAGAGTTATATGGGTATCACATTAGAATTTTTTTTACCACTTTTATAAATTGAATCAATAAAAATGGATTGAATATTTGGATTAATAAGGTTTAAATTATTTAATAAGTTCAATATCATTTTTTGGACACAAAAAAATTTACCATGGTAAAAAAAGTTACCATAATAAAAGTTAAATAGTGCAATAGATTAAAGTTAAAAGGTAAAGGCTTAAAATACCTAAGAAATACAAAATTAAATGTGTTTTTATGTGTTTATAGACCTTAATAATAATTTAAAACATTAATTATCAATATAATTTGTTGTAATTAATTCCACCCAAATGTGGTCGTCTTTAAATATAAAATAATCATTATTTAATCACTTAAAACCACCCCTCCCCAGTATAAATACCACACCTCACCACCCCCTTTCTACTAAAAATACTTGTATATCTTAAAATATCTTCTAAAAACTTTCATCCCTACTCTATACATGTCCAATTGCTACTTTTATCACCCAAATACCAATTCCAAGTTCCTTAAAGGGTCCTTCAAGGAGGTGATATTCAAAAGGTAACTTTCTCAAACCACCTCTCTTAATTTATTTTATTCTTCTACCTTCTCCTCAAATACTTCATATATACAGGAATAATAAATCTATTATCATTTATATACTATTATTTAATATTTATAATGTAATATATTATATACATACCTTTTATTATCTCCTCTTATTCAAAGAAATGAAACCATTGCCCAAATTATGGCGGTTAACCATCTCTGTGGATAATGAGATTTCATTTTACATTATCACCTTCAAGTATGGTCATAAAACTATTATTATGGTTAAATAAGAATTTAATAAATATATTATAACTTATTTCATGTCCTGTAACTAATATATATACATAATATTAAATTAAATGAAACTAGTTTGTGATGGTTGGAAAAAAACCGCCAAAATAAACCAAACATTTATTACTAAAGTTTTATAAAATGAATCATACTCATATAAAAAAATGATATATAGGACCATTTAAACTTATATAAGTGTCTTAATACCATTTTATTTCCCTTACAGTGTTTTATTTCCATTTGAAAAGAACATCTATAATTTTACACAAATGAACCGACCATGAAACCATGAAACGAACACTCCTGGAATGACGAAATCGATCTTTATAACTCATAAAAATGGTCATAAATGAACTTAATGAAATTATAATAAATAAAATATAGATATAAAATGATTTAAATTAATTAATTAATGAATATAATTTTATTATCCAGGATATTAAGTGCAAGTACAGAACACATTCATACATAAGGCAAGGGATCTCTCTGAACCTCCATATTTCATTTGGGTAATGATTTATCTCTATTTTCCCAAGTTATATCTTAATTATTATTACATAATTATTTTATATTATTTATATATGTTACAATAGTATATATATATATATCTCAATTTATATTTTTATTATGGGGAAATAAATATTTTAAAAGGTTCACTTCTCAATTCCTTACGATAAGAAAACTTGATTAAAGGAAACTTCTCTATTTATTACCCATTTTAAAGTTTTCAGCATAAAATATTTTATGATTCCAATATTTTTATAAAACTAAAAAATAAATCATGAGAAACTTTTTCAGTTAATTTCTAGTTTTATGGAAATAATTATGCCTTTATACTATTTAAATACTCTATTATTTTTCCTAAACCGTGTTAAAGAGGTACATTTATAAAGTTGCCTAACCATTATTTTAATGTTTTCAATTTAGTTGGAAATTATTATTCATGGATAATTATTATTTTTTCCTTTATTAATGTTAAATAATGATTTACTATCATATTTCATTGATACCATTGTCACGACCCATCCTCAGGGCCCGTGCTATGACTACCCCAATCCCGCCTTCCATAGGCCAGGGGCTGGAAACTAGAACCAAAGGTGTAAATCCCAATTAAAAGGGAAGGAATTGCCTTTATATAAGTAAACATACACAATAGAGTACGCAAGTGAAGCAAACACTAAGTAAAACTGAGTACAAAAGTAAGTTCTGAAAAGTAAATGGGCCAGTATACAAACCCAACTGAAAGTACAGTACAACTGAGAAAGAAAGTACAACAGCAGTAAAGTAAAGCGGAAACCACTGAGTCGTCCTCTAGATATTCCACCTGAAGGGTGGGTACATACGGTCTCCTCAGCTCCCCAGGTTCGGTCATCCGCTCCGTGTACGGCCCGTCTAGTGGTCCACCTCCGGGTACTATCCAACTCCCCAAGCCTCCACCTAGATTAGTGATGTCCGTCGTCTGCATCCAACACAACGTAGTGCGGGTGTAGCCCATGCAGGGGTGAGTATACGATACTCAGTAGGGACCCTGAGACCCCCGAAGGTCTCCCAGAATCCACAAAGGATAAACCAAAGAGGAAAGATACAAACACAAATTATCAACCAACTCTACTTAGGTATATTCCCATACATATACCTAAGTCATCAATATCAGTTCAACTCCAACCTCCGAGCCCAAGCACAATCTGGTCCACACAGGAAAGAAGTAAATCACATTAATGATAATGATTGCAATTCAATACTCATCTCACATAGGTATACTACTCACGAAGAGGGGTGGAGATGATTATATATAGCCTCTGAATCATCTCCACTACCGAACCCATGTAGGATCCAAGTATAGAAGTCGTCCCTGCCGAACCCACTTAGGATCTAGGTATAGTAACCATCGCTGCCGAACCCAAGTAGGATCCAAGTACATTCTTCATTGCTGCCGAACCCACGGAGGATCCAAGTACAGTTGTCCTCACTGCGGAACCTACATAGGATCCAAGTACAGTCGTCTTTGTCGTCGAACCCACGGAGGATCCCAGCACGGTAGTCGTCGCAGTCACAGCCAGCTCTAGGGTTCCCGCACACAGCGTACTCGATTATAGGAGGGTCTAATCCACGAATAAAAGGGGTTGATACATCAAATGTCATGAAGTCCAGAGTTGATGTATCCCGAAGTTCTGTCTCGTCAAAAGGAACCCAACGTGACAGACAGCGCGTCAATCGGACGCCCGGTCTGAGAGATATTGGCTTTTTCGTTCCAGGGGCCCGGTTGGAAATATACTCATTCCAAACCCAGTCATTTTCCAAAGATTCCCAAAACTCACTTAGATTATTGCAAAAGGAACGCCTCGTAGATAGGATCCCAGTGCCGCAGACGGAGCGTCGATCAGACGCACGATCTTTAAGTTATTCACGTTTAAGTGAATAAGGGGCCCGACCCGATAAGCCCAGTGGGCTGGCAGGTCGGGTCACCCAGTTTGGCGGGTCTGACCCAGTAGGGGTGTAGGTCCAGCCTGAGGGAAAAAGAAGTTCGGCCCGAAGGATGCAGCCTAGCCCGAAGGGGCGCGGTCCGGCCCGACGGGGCGCGACCCCCCGTCTATCCGAACCGGCAGCGCCAAGCGACACCGCCCTTCCCAAACCGGCCGGTGAGGCCGACCGGCCTTCTAGCGCAAGCGGCCCGCTTGGCGAGCCATGGCTCTTCCGGCGCGGTGCCCTCCTGGTGGTGCAGATCTGCTCCGCCTGACCGGCCGGTTTTCCAGCGCGACGCCCTCCTGGCGCCACAACTCCCATTCGCCCGACTGGCCGACGGGCCGACCGGTTCTTCCGCTGAAGCGGCCCATGAAGCAGGCCGCGGTTTCTTCCACACAGCTGGCGCGATGGCATCAGCTTCCTACACCGTGTTCCCGACACGGCGTGACGGTGTTGTGCTTCCTCCACCTTCATTTGCCGATTCCAAAAATAATAAACAAGATCAAATGAAGGGTCATCGGGCTGTGTTCGTTCGGCCCATGCCCTCCGCGTCATGTGATAACAATTGGTCGGACAAACAAGATTATACAACAACGAACCGAGTCACAATTTTAATCCATTAAAATTGAACTTAACCCCTACCTCGATAATTGATGTTGTACATCGGGCATCGCGGAAGACAGTGTCACGAGGTGAGGATTCATAGATGTCGTCAGAGTGCGTCTGTGGAGGAAGCGGCATCTCCTCACTTGTTGCGGAGAAGAGAAAGGAAGGTGCATTGTCATTCTTCATGGAACCAGCGTTCTTCCTCGAAGGAGACGTTGTTCTTTGTCGGAGGGCCATGTTCTTCAAAATCTCCATAGCTCTCCCAATTTCTCCTTAGCACAATGAAATCTCTCCCAAAATAAAATAATAGGCTTATTCTATTATTTTATTATCACATTAAATTTAAAATTAAAATTCAAACCACTTCATTAATTAATTTATGTGGTTGAATTCATTAAATCAATGTGTTGGCAAGAGTTAAAGAGGGAGAGAGGAGGAGGTGAGAGGTCTCATAAATATGGGAGAGTTGTTAACATTAAACAAATGAGTTTAAAGAGGGTTAAGGAGTTTAGGGGGAGGTGAAAGGTTGGGGCTCGTGTGGGACCCACCTCTCATATAACCACACATGGGAAGTTGGGTGGGTGTGGGCCCCACCAACAACTTCCCATGGGAGGAATTAACCTCCATAAATATAAAATAAAATTGTTCAACAATTTATTTATTTTAAACTAATTCCCCAAATAATAATTCTCAACCCACTTAAAACCCAACTGCAGTAAAGGTCCCCTTAAGCAATTACTGATGCTACAAGTTCATCGGTGCCCTCGGATTTCAATTCTGAGCACCGGTTCAAAAGATAGAAAAACCTGCTCATTCGTTTACTGATCGTATTCAAGCTAAACTTTAGAAATTGATTCTGGGCACACCAGGCCTCGAAATCAAGTTCCGCCAGAAGCCACAGATTCGTAAATATCCAAAGTATTTAAGGAAAAAAAATTACTTGAAATTTCTGGGTCTTTACATTACTCCCACCTGAGGGATTTACATCTCCGTAAAGCTACAATATAAACTTGGGAAACAAATGAGGGTACTGAGCATGCATCTGAGCCTCCCGCTCCCATGTGCTCTCTTGGAGGTTCATGTGCTACTAAAGAATGCGCACCAGAGGAATCGACTGTCCATGTAGGACCCGCTCCTATCGATCCTCGATCTCCACCTGGACCTCTGCAAATGTCGCCCTGTCATCGATGTCCAGCTCCCCATGATCAATGATGTGGGTCGGGTCATGCACGTATCTCCTAAACTGAGATACATGGAAGACGTCATGCACCCGATGCAACTGAGGTGGAAGGGCCAGGCAGTAAGCTACCTCGCCTACCCTACCGAGGACCTGGAATGGTCTGATAAAGTGCGGAGATAACTTTCCACCCAATCCAAATCTTTGTAATCCACATCAAGGTGAGACCCATAAGAAAACATGGTCGCCATCCTCAAACTCCAGTGGTCTCCGTCTCCTATCAGCATAGGACTTCTATCTGCTCTGTGTAGTCCTCATCTGCTCCTGGATGATCTGCACCTTCTCCGTCGTAGCCTGAACCATCTCTGGTCCTACGAGTGCTGACTCCCCAGGGTCAGTCCAGCACATAGGTGATCTGCAAGGTCGGCCGTACAATGCCTCGTAAGGTGCCATCCTGATGGTGGAGTGGTAGCTGTTGTTGTATGAAAACTCCACCAAGGGTAGGTGATCCTCCTAGCTGTGACCAAAGTCAAGGACACATGCACAGAGCATGTCCTCGAGTGTATGAATGGTCCTCTCCGTTTGGCCATCCATCTGAGGATGAAAGTTTGTGCTCAGGCGTAGCTGCGTCCCAGATGCCTCCTGCAACCCCTTCCAAAGATGGGAAGTAAAGAGAGAATCTCGATCGGAGACGATAGACGATGGAACACCATGAATCCATATGATCTCCTGTACGTAGAGGCGTCCCAAGCTCTCTACTGTTACCTGCTCTCTGATTGGAAGGAAGTGAGCCGACTTGGTGAGTCGGTCGATGATCACCCAGATGGAGTCATGTCCTCTGGAAGTACGTGGGAGCCCCATCATGAAATCCATGGATATCCTGTCCCACTTCCACTCTGAAACCTCTAAGGGATGTACCAAGCCTGCTGGTACCTGGTGCTCCGCCTTCACTTACCGGCAAGTGAGGCATCGTGAAACGAACTCTGCTACAACCTTCTTCATACCCGGCCACCAGTGCTATCATCTGAGGTCCTGGTACATCTTCGCCACTCCAGGATGTACCGCTAGAGGGGAAGTGTGAAACTCCCTCAACACTTCCTCCTTTAGTGAAACTGGCACCATGGTATGTCCCCTAAAGAGGATGGCGTGCTCTCCTCCTTTAGAAAATCAATCAGGCGCCTGCCCTGTGGAAATATGAGCACGTCGTGTCTCACAGTCAACGTCCCCACACTATGCCTCTCTGACCTGTTGAAGTAGTGGAGGAGTGACTGTGAGGGACTATAGAAAGGCTACCCCATCTCTATCCATGAAGGATATCTGCAAATAGGCCAACTGCTCTGTCGCCTCTCCAAGTAGCTGAATGCCCGATCTCCTACTGAGAGCATCAGCTACTACGTTCCCCTTCCCAAAAGTATAGACTATCTCAAAGTCATAGTCCTGGAGGAACTCGTGCCATCGCCACTGTCTCAGGTTCTGGTCCTTCTATGAGAATATGTACCTGAGACTCTAGTGGTCAGAGTAGACTGTAAAGCGCTCGCCCATCAGATAGTGCAGCCACGTCTTCAGGGCAAAGACCACTACTGCTAACTCTAGGTCACGGGTAGCGTAGTTCTGCTCGTGATGCCTCAACTCTCATGAACCATAGGCGATCACTGCCCGATCCTGCATCAGGACACACTCGAGTTCGGTACCTGATGCGTCACAATATACCACCTACCCAATGCCCTCCTTCTGTAGCCTCAAGATGGGTGCACTGGTCAATCTCTGTCTCAGCTCCTGAAAGCTCTACTGACATCTATCTGAACACACGAAGGGTTTCCCATTCTTCGTCAAAGCTGAAAGTGGTGCTGCAACTCTGGAGAAGTCTAGAACAAATCTCCGATAGTACCCTGCTAGACCTAGTAAACTCTGCACCTCCTTCACGCTCCTGGGTGGATCTCAAGAAAGTACCACCTCGATCTTTGTAGGATCCACAACAACTCCTGCCTCCGAGATGACGTGCCCCAAGAAGTGAACCTCTCGAATCCAAAACTGGAACTTCAAGATCTTACCATAAAGCTGGTGCTCTCGGAGTGTGTTCAGTACAACCTGCAAGTGGTAGGCGTGCTCCTCCTCAGTAGTCAAGCAAATCAGTATGTCATCTATAAAGACCATGACAAAACAATCGAGGTAAGGCTGGAAGATCCTGTTCATGAGACTCATGAACACTTTTGGTGCATTGGTTACGCCAAAGGGCATAACCAAGAACTCTTAGTGGCCATAACAACACCTGAAGGCTGTCTTCTGCACATCCTCATCTCGAACTCTGAGCTAATGATAGCTTGTCCTGAGCTCTATCTTCGAAAACCATCGTGCTCCCTTGAGCTGATCAAAGAGGTCATCAATCCTCAAGAGTGGGTACTTGTTATTTATGGTCACCTGGTTCAGGTGATGGTATTCAACACATAGTCGTAAGCTCCCATCCGCCTTCTTAGCGAATAAAATCAGAGAAGCCCAGGGTGAAACACTGGGTTGGATGAATCCCTTTCCCTGTAAGTCCTCTAGCTGTACCCGCAGCTCACGAAGCTCAGTGGGAGCTATCCGATATGTTGGAGTGGATATAAGTGATTTCCCAGGGTACAGGTCAATATAGAAATCTACCTCTCTGTGAGGAGGTAGTCCTGGAACGTCATCAGGGAAAACGTCCGCATACTGATCCACCACAACAGGAAAACTCGGACTCCACACATCAACCGCTCCTAGGATGAGACTAGCCAACTGATGTGTGATCGGCTGCCCTCACCTCTGTATAAGTCCATCCTGCGCTACAAAGGCTCCCTTCTCACCAGTGAAGGTGAACCTACTCCCATATGTGCAGACACACCGCACTTTGCGCCTAATACAGTCGATCTGAGCATGGATTGTAGATAACCAATCCATGACCAAGATGACATCGTAAGGCCTCGACGCTGCTACAAGAAGATCTCAGCTGAAGTTATCGCCTCCTAGAGTAAGATCACACTGCCGGAACCAGTGCGTAATCATCGAGTCTACTCCCATAGGAGTTTCTATCCGTAAGGATCAAGCCAACGAATCTGTCAGAATCTCCGAGCTCTGAACAAGGGAAGCAGCAATAAAAGAATGACTCGATCCTATGTCTATAAGAACTGCGACAAGGGTGGAGTAGACACAGATAGTACCTCGAATCATCTCAGGTGTGCCATGGTCGTAGGCCTCGAATGCCTGGAGATGAGCCTGCCCCTGTCTGCCAGCTCCCTGTGGTCGGGGTGGTCCTCCTGGTGGTGGTGGTGGTAGAGCCTCGAAGCGTCTTCCACCACCTGCTGCTCGGCTAGCTCCTCTGCCTCGTCCGCCTGCTCCCTGTGGACCGCCACGGTCAAACCTCTGCCTATGACTGAGAGTTCCCTCTACTATTTTCTGCTCCTCTGCATGGCGGGTCAGGCAGTCACGAGTCATGTTGCCCTGCCCACCGCATGCATAGCACTGCCTACCTCTCGTATGACTAGCTATGCTACGTGTGCCCCGCACATCCGAACCAGTATCCTGAGGTCGCCCACCTGATGGTCTGGTCCGCTTGGACCTCTGCGACATCTGTCTACTTCCAGCTGCAGAAGACTCCACTACGTGTCACCCTGCGGTGGGTCTCGCTGCTGGTGTCGGCTCAGTAAGAAAGCTCTCCACAAGAAGGGCTCGCTCCAGTACTCCTGCCTGCGTTGGAATGCTGAGGGAGATCATCGAAGCCCTGATCTCATGACTCAGTCCCTGGTCAAAGGTCCGAGCCTGAAAGAATGGGTCCCGTACCATGTCCATGGAGTAGTGCGAGAGGTCGGTAAATCTCACCGAGTACTGGGCTACTGTCATGCTGCCCTGCCGCAGCTGTAGTAACTCTTGGATGCGCACCGCACGGAGGGTGGCTGGAACAAACTCCGAGAGAAAGAGGCTCTTGAAGTCTGTCCAAAGTAGAGATGCCTCGTTATGCACCTGAAGCATCAGGATCCACCACCTACCTGCTGCTGTATGCAGTAGACTTATGGCAAGGATCACCATAAGGTCGGCTAGTGTCCCTACAAATCTGAAGACTCTGACGATAGCCTCCAACCAATCCTTGGCTGCCTGAGGGTCCATCTCTCCACAGAACCTGGGCGGCCTCTATCGCTGAAACTAGTGCAATGCACTCAGGCGGCGTGCACTCTCTGCTACTGGGGATGGTGGCATTGGTGGCTCAACGGTTAATGGTACCGTTGGTGCCTCCACTGTAATGGGGCCCTGCACCGAGGCCTCATCGCTCGGTGGGCTGCCATATCAGATGTAGCTCGGAACCCTAGCTGGCTGCCAACGTGGGGTCATCCTGAAAAGCAACAGGTGATCCACGATTAATATAGTATACCTGGTGAGCTGACACAAAGTAATCACAAAGAAAACTCTTGAAACACACATGCAATCAATGTTCTCGAGCACTAAGTCAGAAATCAGAAGTCAGGGTCCTGGTGTATGGATACGTCGGCTGCCGCACCAACACTGGACTCCCTGGACTGAAAACCACACTCAATATTCTTAACACTATTGCTTCACGGAGAATAAATTATCAGAGTCCTGAGTTCTACGGTAGAACCGACTCCTCTGATACCAATTTGTCACGACCCGTCCTCAGGGCTCGTGTCGTGACTACCCCAAGCCCACCTTCCATAGGCCAGGGGCTGGAAACTAGAACCAAAGGTGTAAATCCCGATTAAAAGGGAAGGTATTTCCTTTATATAAGTAAACATACACAACAAAGTACACAAGTTAAGCAACCACTAAGTAAAACTGAGTACAAAAGTAAGTTCTAAAAAGTAAATGGGCCAGTATACAAACCCAACTGAAAGTACAGTACAACTGAGAAGGAAAGTACAACAACAGTAAAGTAAAGTGGCAACCAGTGAGTCGTCCTCCGGATATTCCACCTGAAGGGTGGGTACATACGGTCTCCTTAGCTCCTCGTGTCTAGTCGCCCACTCCGTGTACATCCTGTCTAGTGGTCCACCTCTGGGTACCGTTCAACTCCACAAGCCTCCACCTCGATCAGTGCTGTCCATCGTCTGCATCCAACACAACGTTGTGTGAGCATAGCCCGTGCAGGGGTGAGTATATGATACTCAGTAGGGACCTCGAGACCCCCGAAGGTCTCCCAGAATCCACGAAGGATAAACCACAGAGGAAATATACAAACACGAAGTATCAACAAACTATACTTAGGTATATGCCCATACATATACCCAAGTCATCAATCTCAGTTCAGCTCCAACTTCCAAGCCCAAGCACAATCCGGTCCACATAGGAAAGAAGTCAATCACATTAATGATAATGATTTCAAGTCAAGACTCAGCTCACATAGGTATACTACTCACGAAGAGGGGTGGATATGATTGGATGTAGCCTTTGAATCATCTCTTCTACCGAACCCACGTAGGATTCAAGTACAGAAGTTGTCGCTGCCGAACCCACGTAGGATCCAAGTACAGTAACCATCGCTGCTGAACCCACGTAGGATCCAAGTACAGTTGTCATCGCTGCCGAACCCACGGAGGATCCAAGTACAGTCGTCCTCACTGCTGAACCCACATAGGATCCAAGTACAATCATCTTCATCGTCGATCCCACGAAGGATCCCAACACGGTAGTTGTCGCAGTTACAGCCAGCTCTAGGGTTCCCGCACACAGCGTACTCGATTCCGGGAGGGTCCGCTCCATGAGTAAAAGGGTTCGATACATCAACTGTCACGAAGTCCAGAGTTGATGTATCCTGATGTTCCATCTCATCAAAAGGAACCCAACGTGACAGACAGCGTGTCAATCGGACGCTCGGTTTGAGAGATATTGGCTTTTTTGTTCCAGGGGCCTGGTTGGAAATATAATCATTCCAAACCCAGCTGTTTTCCAAAGATGCCCAAAACTAACTTAGAGTATCGCAAAAGGACCACCTCATAGATAGGATCGTAGTGCAGTGGACGACATGTTGATCAGACACACAGTTTTTAAGTTATTCACGTTTAAGTGAATAACAGGCCCGACCCGATAAGCCCAGTGGGCTGGCGGGTTGGGTCACCCAGTTTGGCGGGTCTGACCCGGCAGGGGTTTCGGTTCGGCCCGAGGGAAAATGCATCTTGGCCCGAAGGATGCGGCCCGACCCTAAGGGGTGGGCGCGCGGCCCGGCTGGCTTGGCCGGCTGGTCGAGCGGCTCTGCTCGAAGGCCGAGCGGTCCGAGGGGGCGCGACCCCCCTGCTGTCCGAACCAGCGGCGCCAAGCGGCGCCGCCCTCCCCAAACCGGCCTTCTAGCACAAGAAGCCCACACGGAGAGCCGCAGATCTTCTGGCGCGACGCCCTCCTGGTGCTGCGAATCTGCTCTGCCTAGCCGGCCAATGGGCCGACCGGTTCTTCTACTAAAGCGGCCCACGAAGCATGCTGCAGTTTCTTCCGCACAGCTGGCGTGATGGCACCGGCTTCCTCCGCCACGTTTCCAGCATGTCGCGACGACGCCATGATTCCTCCGCCTTTGGTTTATAATTCAAAAAATAATAAACAAGATCAAACGGAGGGTCCTCGGTCCATGTTCGTTCGGCCCGCTCCCTCTGAGTCATGTGATAACAATTGGTCAGACAAAAAATATTATACAACAACGAACCAAGGCACAATTTTAATCCATTAAAATTTAACTTAACCCCTACCTCGATAATTGATGTCGTACGTCGGGCGTCGCGGAAGATAGCATCGTGAGGTGAGGATTCTTAGACGTCATCGAAGTGCGTCCGAGGAGGAAGCGGCGTCTCCTCACTTGTCGCAGAGAAGAGAAAGGAAGGTGTATTGTCGTTCTTCGTGGAACCGACATTCTTCATCGAAGGAGACGTCATTCTTCGTCGGAGGGCCGTGTTCTTCAAAATATCCAAAGCTCTCCCAATTTCTCCTTAGCACAACGAAAGCTCTCCCAAAATAAAATAATAGGCTTCTCCTATTATTTTATTATCACATTCAATTTAAAATTCAAATTCAAACCACTTAATTAATTAATTGATGTGGTTGAATTCATTAAATTAACGTGTTGGAAATAGTTAAAGAGGGAGAGAGGAGGAGGTGAGAGGTCTCATAAATATGGGAGAGTTGTCAACATTAAACAAAGGAGTTTAAATAGGGTTAAGGAGTTTAGGGGGAGGTGAAAGGTTGGGGATCGTGTGGTCCCCACCTCTCATATAACCACACATGGGAAGTTGGGTGGGTGTGGGCCCCACCAATAACTTCCCATGGGGGGAATTAACCTCCTTAGATATAAAATAAAATTGTTCAATAATTTTATTTATTTTAAACTAATTCCCCAAATAATAATTCTCAACCCGCTTAAAACACAATAGCGGTAAAGGTCCCCTTAAGAAATTACTGGTGCTGCGAGTTCATCGGTGCCCTCAGATTTCAATTCTGAGCACTGGTTCAAAGTATAGAAAAACCCACTCATTCGTTTACTAATCGTATGTGAGCTAAACTTTGAAAATTTATTTTGGGAACACCGGGCCTGGGAATCAAGTGCCGTCAGAAGCCACAAACTCGTAAAATTCCAAAGTATTTAAGAAAAAAAAATTCCTTGAAATTTCCGGGTCTTTACAACCATTATGATATGCCCTTTGATTATGCCTTATGACATGATTATGAAAGCAATTTCTTTTCATGGTAAACCCTTATGTTTATTCCTTATTTTTGATTTTTTATGTGGAATGAATATACATAAACATGTTATAATCTATGTGCCTAGATATTTCTCTAATGAATTGGGTAATTTTTTAGTCTCATGAGACGTTATGTATGAGATTAGGGAGTAAAGATAATCCATTATGGGAATTTGTCCACCATGTTCCATTGTCTTGCCAATTTTCCATGAATCATGCTTATTACATGTTATATATTTCTACCACTTTCCTATGTTTTCATGATCATATGATTCCATGTTATATATTTTATGATTCTACATGTTTATTCTTGATCCATGCCTTCTTTTTTATCATGTTACGCCTTCTAACTCATGTGTTATGCTTCAATCCCATGTTTATTACCTTACTAGGCTATTAGCTCATCCCTTTTTCTATGTTTTCCCTAGGTTATCCTATAAAGTTATAGGAGCTCAAAGGGAGTTATAATATTGTTATGGATATTAATAAAAAGATTTTCATATTCTAGTTTCATGTTTTTTAATAATTCACCTAGTCTTCTATATACTCTAGAATTTTTGATCATTGGATTGTATTTCATGAATAATTATGCTTAAAACATTGTAATAATATGTATAAAAAGCATGGATCACTATAAAAATTATTTAATTATTTCATAAATAACAATCAACTAGTCATGATCAGTGGAGGTCACAATTTTTTTTATAAAATGTCATGATATAGTCATTCTATCTGTAGGAGTTGGTGACATAGAACCAACTTTTCTGTACTTTATAATAACTTGTATCCATAATTTTTAAAATTAATAAAATCATTTTTTCATCATGATTGTTCTTCTACATAACAAAGTACATGACAATGTCCTAAGAGTAGCTGTCGCACTAAAAGGTCATAACAGTTTCCCACTATGCTGAGAATCCAAAAGCGACACAATGGTATTCTTAAATATATTTTATATAGCTGGATGATATCATTTGAGGGAAAAAATTATATAGGCTATCAATTATGTAGACTCATAGGACTTTGAGGCACCTTCCCATGGTGTACTCCCTTGGTAATATTCAGTGTAGGTCATTATGAGAACGAGACCCGCTAGTAGGAAATCCACATTTATATGTTTCATTGGGTGTTCCTATTTACGGATGTGTGTATTGATCCTTAGAATTTAATATTATTATTAATGAGTATTATAAGTCATGTATTTTTTATATTGATGAAAATCGTGATGAAATATGTTCATGGTGAGGTAGGATATGTTACGTACACCATGAGTAATATTTCATTAATGAATAATGCGAGAATAGATTTGTCCCATATGTTATTTAATGGAAGTTAATATCTCAATCCATTTATTTAAAATGATATAGCCTAAATAAATATATATCAATGGTTTTCTATCGGCAAGTTCGATTTCTGAAAATTCAAAGAAAGAGACATCAAACACATTGGTTGATGACACTAAATTACAACCTTCTTGATTAGAGATATCACGATAAAGAGATTATATTGCATAATAAGCACCCACATGGGGTATTGTGTCATTGTGACATTAACTTGTTTCTTTATGGGTGCCTTGGAGTGTTACTAGATTCTAACCTTGGACTTTAGAACAATTCACCTAGTGCCATTGAGAAAGATGCTCATAGGTTCACACAATAAGTGCATCCAGAATCTTAGTTAAATAATATATTATTATTTATTATTTAACAAGTTGAATAGATATTATTCCCACACATGATTTAATAATTATTCATTTTTTATTGATTGAATATATTATGTCACCAGTTATCTGAGAAAATATTATGTGATCATAATATTTAATAAATATTTATTTTATATTTTGTGAATATAATATTTATTTATTTATTGGAGAATAATGTAGTGATATTTATTTCTTAAATAAACAGTCATTATTAAAGCCCTGATAAATACTATGGAGGAATGATAGACCAAGTTTGTAGGTCTGGTGATAAATAATATATATATTTAATATTATTTTATTATATAATATTTAATTTAATTCAAAAGTTATGCTCATGTCAAGAAATAATAATAATAATATTATTATAGGCATGGGGTTCCACAGATATTAAATAAATATTAATGATAACTTGTGCAATTATTTATTTTAACCCTAATGGTATATAAACCCAATTATATTATTTTTCAAGACAGTCAATTCATTTTGTTATACACAATGAAATCCCAATAATCCTCCTGAAGTATTGGAGAGCTCCCTTCTCCAAGAATTATCTCAATAATGGAAAACATATTCCTCCACCTTCCAATCTTGAGTCAAGAGAGATCAAAGAGAATCACATGAAAGAAATTCTCAAGGCAACCAAAGGTGAACGATGCAAGCTATAAGATCTATTGTGCTAGCACTTGGAGATTCCTATGACAATGTTTAGAGATTTTTAGAACATGTGTAGATCACTGCTAGAGGGAATCAAATCTTGATTCCTACAATGAAATAATGATATGACATAGATCTGTTTTTAGATCCATCAAAGAATAAATAATTTCATGCATGTTAATTATTTAATTTCTTAAACTAATTATAAATAACATGTGACAATCCTGCACTTCTATTTTGGAATTTATCCGTTTTCTATATTATTTGATTCAATTCCATTGATCACATATTTTATTATTGTTTAAATCTCATATTAATCATTGATCATAAAAAATAATAGTTGGACATGACCCAACATACACTTCCACTATTCCTAGAACCTACAAGTGGTATCATAGAAGGTCACATAATTATTTATAATTATTTAAATATCATTGATTAATTTATGCATTTATTATTGGGTTTCAATTACAATTTAATCGTTCTTTAATATGAATTATGAGATCTTATTTATTTCTCTCTTTTTTTCATAAATATAATCAAATCTATTAATTTTATGAAAGAAATAAATTCAAATATATCATCTAGAGGTGCCAAAGAGTCTGGCTAGATAATAAAAGAGTACATGTCGTATAACCCAGAGGTATACACCATATACTAGTGTTTAATTAACCAATAATTTATTTGGAATTAATTAAAGCCATGTAAATTTATTACATGTAGTGAATTTGATTATTCATTTCATGTTGACCATGCTAACCTAGCACACAGTCAGATGGAGTACACACCGTGTAACATTCATACATGGCATGTAATCCTTTAATCATAGATGGGTTATGTATCTTCTTACATGTCCTACATGACTAGTGGTCATGTAACTCAAAGAACACATGCCGTGTAGTACATGTACATGTTATTCACTCCAAAATTTTCCATGTCATGGTTATATGTTGATTCCCTAGGCATTTTCCTTAGATAGATGGTGAGAATAATACACATTGTGTATCTTAAATGTACACATCGTGTACTTGTACCAAATTATACATAATTAAAATTAATTTATTATACTATGAAAACCTTATCAATATGTACTTTTGTGTAGTCATTAAGTTTATAAGACACTCCATGTGGTAGGTCATATATATATATATATATATATATAAATTTTTAATTAATTTCTATGTAATGTTCATATCTATATATTATGTATAAGTCATATTATAATTATTACTCTATATGCATTGAATCATTATACACTAGGTAAAAATAAAAAAAATCATATAAACCTTATGATCATTAAGTTGATAGTACATGTCATGATATTACGTGATAATTCATGTACACCACATGTCACAAATGTAAATAGTATATGAGTATAATACACATTGGGTAGTTCGGATGGGTACTCACCATATTGCTGCCAAGGTAAAAATTTTTTGTACACAGTTAATTTTAAATAAATTTATTTAATTTGTTTAAAATTATGATGAATGATAATCTCAAGGAAAATCAGATGATAATTAAGATAAAAGAATTAATTAATTAAAGAAGATAATTAATTGATTTGAGTGTGATTTATCTTAAATAAGAACGATTAGAATCGAATGCTAATTTTATTAAATATGTATTTCATTTCATGCATGAGGATGATCATGAGAATAGAGTAGAAAATTGTATGTGATTGTTTTTATTTAATTTTTTTATTAAATTAAATTATTGTCCTATGTGTCATCTCTCATCTCATTATGTAATAGCCTACGTGACTCTGGTTTCTTTTATGTAAACCCCTTAATCAATGTTTTGGTTCCCATAATCTATGTGTGAGTAAAAGCATATGTAATGAATGAATCTCCCAAGCTAGTGGAGTCTTTTCAAGTTTGGATCCAAGGTGAATCCAATATAAGAGAGATACATAGGTGTACAGGTGGAAAGATTTAACATGAACCTTAATTGGTTCAAGGTGTTTTCCCCTGGGCAACAGTTAGTTTATCATCCGCTAGATAAACTAACCATTAGTAAAATCTCATGATCATACCACTTTATTATTTTATTTCTGTCAAGTTGCATGTTTATTTCATTATGGATGTTTTTTTCATAATCACATGAATTAATGAATTAACAATCATGAAAATAGAACTAAAATAAATTGGATTATATGTAAATATTATCCATGACATGGTTAATCACATAAGTAAATCCACTTAATATTAATAAGATTTTAATAAAGAAAACAATTAGAAATTTACAAATAAAAGATAAAATATCTCAATTATATATATTAAGATGGTATAACCTTCCACTACTTTAGTTAAAATAAACCATTGTTAAAAGTGCTTGACCAACCAAAGTTGGGGTGATTTCAATTATTAGAGAATTCTAACTTGATGTTTTGGGTTGACTTAACTTAGTTCACATCAAGGGTTGACTTCTAAAGTAGTAATTAGTGTAATTGAGAGGTAAGGATTGATGAAATCCAATTTAAAGTTTTTAGGACTAGAGAGTCCCCACTACAGATCAAGGAAATATGAGTTAATGCAGTTGCCATTTTGAATGCCTACCTAAATCCCTTAAAATTTATTGAACATTCAAATTTAGGTTAATAAGAAGGGGAATATAGATCCTTTCCACTAGAATGTTGAAGTAATAGGATATTCCAAATCCAATGGTGAGTGAAATTGGGTTTTGATAAAATAGTGGGAGATTAATAAATATAATATTATTTTATTTATCTAAATTTTATCACATAAAGTACTAAAACTCTAATCATCTTATTTTTAGAAACAAAAATAAAATTAATTCAAACTTATCATTTCAATCCATAATTGAGAAGGATAACCTTCTCACTAAAACAAATTTATAAGAGTGGAAAAGGTGCTTATGAATTATCCTACTCCATGAAAGAAAATTGTATATGGAGAAAGAATCTATTCTTGATGCACTTAGTAATGAGGATAGTGAGTAATATTTATATCTCTATGAGAAAATTTTTAATAATGGTACATATGTTTAGTGTTTCATGCTATTATCTATAACCAATGAGTTCTTGAAGCAACATGATGACATGGATGCATATAACATGATGTCTCACCTTCAGGATCTCTATCAAGAGAAGGCGATATGAGAGAGCTACATGATCTACAATGATCTATTTACAAATAATCTTGTCGATTCTATAACAGTTGGGCCTCATGTAGTCAATATTATTGGCTACATTTAATGTTTAGATATCTTAGATATTAAATATCTAGATGAGCTATGTGAAGATCTCATACTTTCCCCACTACCCAAGACCCTCTCCACTTTTATTATTAATTATAACATGAGAAATAATGAGAAGAGTCTTTCAAAACTTATTACTTTGATTTTTCAAGTAGATAAGGACATGGGGTGTGACAAACCCATGGTCCTTACGGTGAATAAGAAAAGTAAGAATAAGGTAAAAGGGACTAAGACTCAAAACAAGTCTAAATATCCCGAGCACCATCCTTCCAAGAAGAGGAAGATCTATAATCAAGGCAAGGAAAAGGAGAAAATATGTTTTTCATGTGTAAATAATGGCCACTAGAAGAGTAAATATTCCTATAAGTAAGGGGAATCTTAAGGTGTGTTCATTATCAAGTGTAATCTTTCAAAATCTACCCATTGGGTATTAGGTACATCTTGAAGTGATCACATCTATATCTAAATTTAGTAACCAAGTAGATTCTGAAATATTTATATAAGAGAGGTGGATTTGAAAGCTTCCATTGGTGTGAGGTTGTATGATATATCCATTGGAGACTACCACATTTCATTTCCAATAGGAATGATATTGGTTTTAAGGGATTATTATTATGTACCGATTGTCACCAAGAAGATAATTTCTGTATCATTCTTAGATGCAGATGGTTTTATTTTCAATTTTGGAAATAAAAGTTGTTTATTTTACAAAGACAACATATGTTATGGTATGAAATATTTAAATAAAGCTATTTATGTATTAAATTATGAAAATAAAGTATTAGAAATAGATAATGAATCATATTCACATGACTCATATAACACCTAACTATGACATCACCATCTTGGTCATGTAAATGAGAAGTGTTTGAAAAAGATATATCAAGATGGTTATTTAGACTCTTCTGAGCTAAAACTACTTGAAATATGTCATGATTATTTACAATAAAAAATGACCAAACCACCATTTGGTGGATAGGGTGAAAGATCAAAAGAGATTTTAGGATTGGTACACACTGATGTGTGTGGAACATTTCCAATAGAAACTAGATGTGTATATTCTTACTTTATAAATTTTACTGATGACTTGATTAGATATGGATATATATACTCAATAAGGTATAAGTCCATCTCCTTTGAGAAATTCAAAGAATTCAAGAATAAATTAGAGAATAAACTTGAAAATAAGATAAATAATCTTCGATCAGATCAAGGTGGTGAATATCTAACTAAGAGTTTATCAAATTTTTATGAGAGTTTGGGATTTTATCTCAACTCACTCCACCTTACGCACCATAGTGGAATGACGTTTGTTAAAGGAGGGATAATAACTTTCCACACATGGTAATTTCGATGATGAGTTATACAGATATTCCATTATCCTTTTGGGGATATGAATTACAAACTGAGGCATACATACTAAACTGAGTACCAACTAAAGTGGAAAATAAAATTCCCTTTGAGTTATAGAGTGGAAAGAAACCTGTTTTTCCATATACACATGTCTGGGGTTGTGAGTCATTTGTTAAGACCCTATCAGGAAACAAAATAGCACCCCAGGGAACAATGTGCATCTTTATAGGGTATCCTAAGGAACCAAAGGTATATTACTTATACAACACCTTATAAAATTAAGTGACCATCACTAGAAAATATTTCTTCCTTGAGAGGGAGAAAATTATCTAAAAGTATAGTGGGATAAAGATTTACTTCAATGAAGTTGATGCTCAAGATACCTAAGAGTTGGCACAAGAACAGATTCCACAAATTTTCATGGAAGAATTAGTTCCTAAAACACAAGTATTGTGTAGGAGCACTATAGAGGTAAGAGAACTAGAGAGATACAGATTTATGGTCACTAAAGATGGTGACCCATTATTGGTTGACAATGATGAAGCTATCTTCTATAAATAGGAATTAGAGAGTTCATAAGCTACAAAATGGTAAAATACATGAACTTTGAAATAGATTCCATGTATCAGAGCTAATTTTGGGTTTTAGTTGATGAGCTAGTTGATGTAAATCCCATATGTTGAAAATGGGTATTTAAGATAAAAATGGACATGTAAGGTAAAGTAAATACTTATAATTCAAGGATAGTGGCTAAAGGGTTTAAAAAACATCAAGTAATTGAATATTATGAAACATTTTCAAAAGTTTCTAGGTTTAGATCCATCATAATTATACTTTCTATAGTATTATACCATGATTATGAAATTTGGAAAATGGATGTCAAAATAGATTTCCTTAATGGGAACCTTCAGGAAGATGTCTACATGACACAACTAGAAGGGTTTTTGAATCTAGGTGATTCCAAAAATATTTTCAAGTTGCATAGATTTATTTATGGATTAAAGAAAGAATCCAGTACATGAAACATTAAATTAAATAAATCTATAAAAGAATTTGGTTTCATTAAGAATGAATGTGAGCGATGTGTTTACAATTGGTTTAGTTGAAATGTATTCGTTATCCTAGTATTATATGATGATGACATATTAATGATTGGAAACGACATACCAATATTACATTATGTTAAGGACTGGTTGAACAAGGGTTTCTCCATGAAGTAATTAGGTGAAGAATCATATATTTTAGGGATCAAGATCATTCATGATAGATCCAAGAGTCTTATTGGACTAATCAAAGTATATACATTGACTATATACTAAATAGATTTATTATGGAATAATACAAGAGGGTATTGGTTCTAGTGTCACATGGTATATATCTTTCTAAGAAAATATATCCTTAAACATAATATGAGAAAGAGATAATGAGTAATATACCATATTCTTCAGTGATAGAATCAATCATGTATTCCATGTTATGTACTGGACTTGATGTTTCCTATGCATTGAGCATGGTAGGAAGATATCAAGAAGATCCAGTAGAACAACATTGGTCTGCTGTTAAGGATATCCTTAAGTATCTGAGAACTAAGGATATGTTCCTGGTGTATGGAGGAGATGAGGAGCTTGTCATCATGGGTTATACTGATGCTAATTTTCAAACAGACTGTAATGGTATAAATTCATAGTTAGGATATGTTTTCTATCTCAATGAAGGAGCTGTGAGCTGGAAGAGTTCAAAGTAGAAAGTTGTCACTGATTATACAATGAAGACCAAGTATATAGAAAATTTTGATGCATACAAGGAAGCTGTTTGAATATGAATTTTTTTCCAAGATCTTAATACGGTACTTAGAATTAAAGACCCTATCACATTGTATTGTGATAATACTAATATAGTGACTCTTACAAAAGAGCCATGGTCACACCAATAGACAAAGAAAATACTCTGGAAGTATCACCTATTGAGGTTTTTTTATCAAATGGGTGAAGTTATAGTAAATAGAGTTCCCAATTAAGAAATCATGGAGAAACCCTTAATTAAAGGCCTATCTCAGCATAAGCATGAGTATCATGTGAGAGCTAGCATACTGAAGGTTGTTAGAAATTTTATCTAGTGTAAGTAGGAGTCTGTTAGAGTTAGTAACCTAGAACCAACTTCTATGTACTTTATGATAACATGTATTAATAGTTTCAAATATTAATAAACTTCTTATCACATCATGATTGTTATTTTACATAAAATAATATGTGATAATATCCTAAGAGTATCTGTTGCACTAAAAGTTCATAGTAGTTCCCCACTATT
Source organism: Viscum album (assembly GCA_963277665.1). Classification (NCBI taxonomy): domain Eukaryota; kingdom Viridiplantae; phylum Streptophyta; class Magnoliopsida; order Santalales; family Viscaceae; genus Viscum; species Viscum album. The sequence goes on from OY728120.1 coordinate 2,089,210,956, forward strand.
ATGAGAACCCAGAAGTTCCATGATAGTATTCTTAAATATATATTCTATATCCAGATGATATCATTTGAGGGACACAAATGATACAGGCTATCATGGGTAGATACTTATAGGACTTTGAGGTACATTCTTATGGTTTACACCATTGGTAATATCTAGTATAGGATATTATGATAATGAGACCCTCCAGTAAGAAATAAACATTTATACGTGTCATTGGATGTTACTATCTTAGGACATGTGCATTGGAACTTAGAATTTAATTTATTATTAATGAGTGCTATAAGTCATGTACTTTGATGTATTGATGAAAACCATGATGACATATGTTCATGATGAGGTAAGATATATTGGGTGTGTCATGAGTAATATTTCATTAATTAATAATGTGAGAAAGGATATGTCCCATCTATTATTCAATAGAAGTTTTTATATTAGGAGCTTTGATGGAAATGATATATCCTAAATAAATCCATTTCCATTATAGCATCCTGCCTTTTTATCACATAAACTTTCATTACATTATACAAAACTGAGGATCTTTAAGGTTTAGTGTCTTGGAAACCAGGAACTTATTACATGAGAGAAAAAAAATTCTTCTTAAACACTTGAAAGAATTATTCATTTGTTCATCCTAATTTCATTACAACATCTCATAACCTGGGAGCATACATAAAAGGAAAGGGTGAGCAAAAGGCCCAGTAAGGGAAACAAGGGAAACATTTTACATGAGAACTTGAGATACATCAAAAGTCATGAAAAATAACTTTAAGGCATGAGAAAGAGATCATGAGGCATATCATAATAAAAATAACGTGTTTCATAACTTGAAGATGTGTCTACAACATTTAATATATACAATCAATTCCGTTTCACCAAGGTCCATCCCCAAGGTGTCATTAAAAATTACCAAGGTTATTCACTAAGGTATCAGTCAAAATGGCCATCTCTAGAGATTAAGTCTTTACCCAATGCATTGGAGTGCTATCAGGGCACACCCTTAAATTTGACTTTATTATCATGTGATCCAAATATATCATCATCAATCATTTCATAAACAACCCATATAGTATAAAATAAATGGGTTTCATTTTATAATCATAACGTTTTAAAAACTTCTTTAAAGACATGATCTTTATGTCACTTAAAACCCACGAAAAAGGAAAGTGGGTATTATGTATGTAAATCCCAGAATTTAAAATAGAACATTTTGGTATATATGTGAATACACATTTAAAAGGAATATCTTTGAGTATTCACTTAATAAAATAAAATAATTTTAGAAAAAGAGAGAGACATTTGAGACGGAAATTCTGCAGCATAACGGCTATGCTTCGGGGTTTTAAAAAACATTGAAAAGAAAGGGGACATAGGTCACCCAATCATAAATGATCCAAAGAATAGTAAAGGGATAGGATATAATGGATATAATAACATGGTAATGATATTTGAAATATATACCATATGAAATGAAAAACATGGAGGGAAGACAAAAATAAGATTTCTCTTATGAAAATTCGGCAGCCAAACAGCGTCACTTAAACTTCAACAAAATGAATTGAAGAGATAAAATAGGGCATCTCATCATATGAACATAGAATATCAGTATGATAGATATAGAGATAATATCACAAAATAATAAAAATGAACTTGAAAGACTTTACATGAAAGTAGAACTTCAAAAAATGAGAAAGGTGAAAGAATCCCTTAAAAATTCAGCAGCCTAACGGCGCCACTTAAACTTCATCAAAAATGAATTGACGAGATCAAATAGGGTCTCTCATAATATGAAAATAAAATATCAGTATGATAGATATAGAGATAATACCCCAACATAATAAAAAGGAACTTTAAAGACTTGACATGAAAGTAGAACTTTGAAAAATGAGAAAGGTGAAAGAATCCCTTAAAAATTCGGCAGCCTAACGACGCCACTTAAACTTCATCAAAAATGAATTGACAAAATCAAATAGGGTCTCTCATCATATGAACATAAAATATCAGTATTATAGATATATATATCATACCCCAACATAATAAAAAGTAAATTTAAAGACTTTACATGAAAGTAGAACTTTGAAAAATGAGAAAGGTGAAAGAATCCCTTAAAAATTCGGCAGCCTAACGGCGCCACTTAAACTTCATCAAAAATGAATTGACGAGATAAAATAGGGTATCTCATCATATGAAAATAAAATATCAATATGATATATATATAGATCATACCACAACATAATAAAAAGGAACTTGAAAGACTTGACATGAAAATAGAACTTTGAAAAATGAGAAAGGTGAAAGAATCCCTTAAAAATTCGGCAGCCTAACGGCGCCACATAAACATTATTAAAATGAATTGATGAGAGAAAGAGGGGGTCTTTAATAATATGAACATAAAAAGGGAATTAAGAGTAATATAAAAGAAAATCCTCCAACATAAGAACATGTAACATAAAAGAAATGACATAAAAGAGAGTACTTGGAAAGAAAGAGAGAGGTAGGATCCCTTACCTTAAAACGTAACTCTTAAAACTAAAAGGTTGGGACCTTGAGGGCTTTGGGACACCTTTGGAGGACTACTTGGGAGGTAATGAGACCAGAGCTTCGTTGGGGGAGAATTGGGAGTCGAATGGATGAGAGGATGACTTGATATTTATAGGGAAAGTGAGGGGACAAGACATTAATGGCCAAGGGACACCTCACAAGTGGTTTTCTCAAAACCATGGGCTCTCCCATGGTATTTCCCATGGAGTTAGGACAAATGGGCCCCCCATACAATAATTCATCTCCTTTGGTCGGACAATCCTTAAAATATATCATGACATCATCATGACATAGTTATGATGTCATTAAACATACCGAAACCCTAAAACTGTATTTTTACTATTCATTGAAAATTCAACTTTCTCAGAAAAACCCCAAAATTTCACCTTAACCAAATATCAATGCTCTGATATCAAAAATGAACTCCATTTTATAAAAATAATTTTCTAAATATTTTTAATTTAATTTTTAAATAAATACACCATTCAACCAAAATTCATTTTTTTCAGAAAAATCCCCAAAAATTACCTTAAAATAATATCGATGCTCTGAGTTCAAAAATGAAATCCATTTTATAAAAATAATTTTCTAAATATTTTTAATTTATTTTTTAATTAAAAAACACTATTCACCCGAAAAACTAATACTTGACTAATAATTAATGAAACAGTTATTTACCTATTTTATTGAATCACATTACTTAATCAAGGTGCCTAGATTATATTAATACTTTCTTTAAGTGAGATTACTAATCCATTTGGTCACATTACTAATCCTAAGCATAAAATCACTATTCACGATTTACTATTCATCAAAAATTAAGTTTATCTTATTAGACTCTAAATTTTGTACTGAACATAATTGTAGAAGACCATTTTTTGAAAATCATTACACATAATTAGTTATCTAAGGTTTAGATAAATATTTTCAAATATTATTTTTCTAGAACTCATAAAAAATATGCATACTATATTTATCCGGACATTTGAAAATTTACAAACATCATCACAAGAAGAAATCACAATTTTTATTTAAATCAAAGGATTACACAAGGCAGTTATGGTCTCCTTACATAGCCCTTTATCACACCAGCATCTGACCTCAGTGTAAGGTGTGCTAAGGTGAGAGAATCTGAGGGAGGCTCAGCCAACATCGCACGAGTAGTAATTTCTATCAGTTTGAACTTATCGCGAAGGCAATTCCGTTCTAGCTTCACACGATGAAGTTCGGCTTGGTTTTGGTCCAGAGCAAAGCCCAGTGGTGCTACCTCCTTCCCAAGTTCTGTTAGATGGGATTCGATCGGTCCAATACTATTGGGTGGGGCCATCGAATCTTCTTTCTATATTAATTAACCAAGATTACTTGTATTTAGAGACAATAATCAAAACGTTTAGTTTCCAGCGGTCATATTGACCAATGTTCATCTAACAGTCAAAACCCAACGGTCTTATTTTAATTATACTCATGTTATCAAATGAAATAGTTTTGTTGAGTATAAAAAATAAAATAACACACAAAATCAGGAAATAATATTTATTCAAAATTTCGGGTCGTTACAATCTTCCCCCCTTAAGAAATTGCGTCCTCGAAATTTTTTAAAATTGGGTTTTGAAATTTCATTGAAAGTACCACATCGGAAAAGGAGTCAGTAAAAGTATTACTTTAAGAGAAAGAAAGGGAAGTAAAAAGGTCACCCGAGTTAACCCACACTAGGAGACCATGTAGGAAAACATGGACATGGAGGAGAAAACAAAGGGTCAAGTTCTGAGGGAGAGTGATAGAAAACATGATTAGGAGAAAGTTAACCACGAGAAAATCACAAACTTATGATGGGTTAAACGGTATTTTATTTCCCAGTAGGAAACGTTAACAGACAACGTTTTTGTTTTATGTTCCTTTTCATAGTTTTGAGGAATTCATTTACTACATAGAATAAAACATAGGAAAATATACCTACCTTCAAGTAGAATTTCATCCTTTAATAAGTTTTTACCAAAACTAATCTTTTCTCCAAATGATGAGCATTAAAATCTACTTAGTCTCATCAAAGCACAAGAATCATCTTCTAGAGAATCATATAATCCACCAAAGATTAACTATCTATTTCTTCTATTATCCCAAAAATAGAAATGGTAAGATAAAATAACTCTTCAAAAAGAAAGAATCCCATAGGAAGGGAAACTTCTTTAAATCATCAAAATTCCACAGTACTACCCAAAGTTCATCATAGACCATTCCATAAATAACCATCCTTAAAATTCTTCAAAATAAACCAAACTAAGATTGAAACCCAAATACAAGAAGGATTTGATAACATAGTCTTCCAAAATAAACTTCATCGTTCATCTCCAAACAACATCAACCACTCATAACATCTTATAACAAAAGTAGCTAACCTAAATATATTTTACCCAAGATAGGTTAATCATTTACATAAGTAACCTAAATTACTATAAGTTCACCTTAAATTCATCTATTCTTCAAAATATAAGTCAACCTTTACTCCTCCAAGAAAATACCGTAGTAATCTATTTACCTCGATCAAATAGGGTTCCTAAAATAGTGAACGTATTACAAAATAATAATCATATTTTAATCCCCTAATCATCTCTGTCATATTAATATGGCAATTGTCACATTTCCTATCACATTGGTTGTTGGGACATGTTCTTCCATTTCCTGCCATTAACTAAGAAAAGAAAGTACAATTAGGGGCTTAAATACTTAGCCAATAATCATGAAAAGGAACTTAAAGCATAGAAGGATAACTTGTAGAAGAAAATATACCCTAACTTGTGATCCCCTAGGTTCCAAACTAGGTTATCCATGATCATATATTCTTATGTGAATCTTTATTTTATTTTATCTTTGTTCCTTTAATAATTGTTCATACTAAGCTTATGAATTTACTAAATCATATCCCCCGGGAGTGTGGTAACCAAGAGTGCAGCAAGGCCCATTGTCGTGTACCAGTTCCCGTTTGAGTCTAGCTCAAAGCGGTGTTTTTGGGTTTTACCCCTATGTACATCTGTGCCAGATCCACCTCTACCTGCTCGTATCCAGACAGGGATGTATTTGCTTGGCAACCCCTTACTCAATACTCACCAAAATACCAGGAATATTTATTATATTTAAACATTTCTATAGGTTTCTTACTAAAGTTTTTATATCCTAATTTCCAAAAATAACTAAACCATCCTTTGATACAAAATATAGAATCCCACCTTTTTATCACATAAACTTTCATTACATTATACAAAACTAAGGATCTTTAAGGTTTAGTGTCTTGGAAACTAGGAACTTATTACATGAGAAAAAAAACATTCTTCTTAAACACTTGAAAGGATTCTTCATTTTTTCATACTAAGTTCATTACAACATCTCATAACCTGGGAGAATACAAAAAAGGAAAGGGTGAGAAAAAGGCCCAGTAAGGGAAACAAGGGAAACATTTTACATGAGAACTTGAGATACATCAAAAGTCATGAAAAATAACTTTAAGGAATGAGAAAGAGATCATGAGGGATATCATAATAAAAATAATGTGTTTCATAACTTGAATATTTGGATACAACATTTAATATAGACAATAAATTCCATTTCACCAAGGTCCATCCCCAAGGTGTCATTAAAAATTACCAAGGTTATTCACCAAGGTATCAGTCAAAATGGTCATCTCTAGAGATTAAGTCTTTACCCAATGCATTGGAGCGCTATCAGGGAGCACCCTTAAATTTACCTTTATTATCATGTGAGCCACATATATCATCATCAATAATTTCATAAACAACCCATATATAATAAAATAAATGGGTTTCATTTCATAATCATAACGTTTTAAAAACTGCTTTAAAGACATGATCTTTATGTCACATAAAACCCACAGAAAAGGAAAGTGGGTCTTATGTATGTAAATCCTAGAATTTAAAATAGAAAATTTTGGTATATATGTGAATACACATTTAGAAGTAAGATCTTTGAGTATTCACTTAATAAAATAAAATAATTTGAGAAAAAGAGAGAGACATTTGAGACAGAAATTCTGCAGCATAACGACTATGCTTCGGGGTTTTAGAAAACATTGAAAAGAGAGGGGAAATAGGTCACACACTCATAAATGATCCAAAGAAGTCCTCCCAAGGTGCCCCAAATATCAATGCTTTGATTTAAAAAATGAACTCCATTTTATAAAAATAATTTTCTAAATATTTTTAATTTAATTTTTAAATAAATACACTATTCACCGAAAATTCATTTTTTTCAGAAAAATCCCCAAAAACCACCTTAACATAATATCGATGCTCTCTGTTCAAAAATGAAATCCATTTTATAAAAATAATTTTCTAAATATTTTTAATTTAATTTTTAATTAAAAACACTATTCACCCGAAAAAACTAATACTTGACTAATAATTAATGAAACAGTTATTTACCTATTTTATTGAATCACATTACTTAATCAAGGTGCCTAGTTTATATTAATACTTTATTTAAGTGATATTACTAATCCATTTGGTCACATTACTAATCCTAAGCATAAAATCACTATTCATAATTTACTATTTATCAAAAATTAAGTTGATCTTATTAGACTCTAAAATTCGTACTGAACATAATTGTAGAAGACCATTTTTTGAAAATAATTACACATAATTAGTTATCTAAGGTTTACATAAATATTTTCAAATATTCTTTTTCTAGAACTCATAAAAAATATGCATACTATATTTATCTGGACATTTGAAAATTTACAAACTTCATCACAAGAAGAAATCACAATTTTTATTTAAATCAAAGGATTACACAAGGCAGCTATGGTCTCCTTACATATCCCCTTATCACAACAGCATAGAAACTAAGTGTAAGGTGTGTAAGTTGAGAGAATCCAAGGGAGGCTCGGCCAACATCACATGAGTAGTAATTTCTATCAGTTTGAACTTCTCACGAAGGCGATTCTGTTCTAGCTTCACACGATGAAGTTCGGCTTGGGTTTGGTCCAGAGCATAGCCCAGTGGTGCTACCTCCTTCCCAAGTTCTATTAGATGAGCTTCGATCGGTCCAAGACTACTGGGTGAGGCCATCAAATCTTCTTTCTATATTAATTAACCAAGATTACTTGTATTTAGAGACAATAATCGAAATGTTTAGTTTCCAGCGGTCATATTGACCAATGGTCATATAACAGTAAAAACCCAACGGTCTCATTTTAATTATACTCATGTTATCAAATGAAATAGTTTTGTTGAGTATAAAAAATAAAATAACACACAAAATCAGGAAACAAGATTTATTCAAAATTTCGGGTCGTTACATCCATAGTGTTCTATAGGCAAGTTTGATTTCTAAAAAGTCAAAGAAAGAAACATCAAGGAAATAGGTTGACGACACTAGCATGCAACCTACTAGACTAGAGATATCATGATAAAGGGATTATATTACAAAATAAGAATCTGTATGAGGTATTATATCATTGTGTCATTAACTTATTTCTCTATGGGTGCCTTTTTAAATTTCTTGATGCTAACCTTCAACTTTATGATGCTTTGCCGAATTCCATTGAGAAAGAGGCCTAGAGGGTCACAAAATAAGTGCATCCAGAATCTTAGTTAAATAATATATTATTATTTATTATTTAACAAGTTGAATAAATATTATTCTCACATGTGGTTTAATAATCATTCATGTTTTCTTGATCACATATATTCCATCACCAGTTATTCAAGAAAATATTATGTTATAAGAATATTTAATAAATATTTATTTTATATTTAGTGAATATAATATTTATTTATTTATTGGAGAATAATGAAGTGAAATTTATTTATTAAATAAATAATCATTATTAAAGGCTTAATAAATATTGTGGAGGAACAATGGACTGAGTTTATAGGTCTGGTGAGAGATAATATATATATTGAATATTATTTGATAAAATAATATTTAATTTAATTTGCAAGTTAAGCACATATCGATAAATAATAATAATATTATTATTATAGACATGGGGTTATGTAGGGATTAAATAAATATTAAAGGGAACTTGTGAAATTATTTATTTTAACCCTAGTGGTATATAAACCCAATTATATTATTTTTCAAGAGATCCAATTCATTTTTTTGTGCACAACAAAATATGGAGAATCCTCTTGAAGCCCTAGAGAGCTCCCTTCTCCAAGAATGATCTCAAGAATGAAGAGAGATATTAATCAACCTTCCACTCTAGAGTCAATAGATATCAAAGGTAATCCTTTGGAAGTGATTATCAGGGCAATCAAAGATGAATGATGAAAGCGCTAAGATCTTACATGCTAGAACATAGAGATTCCTATGACGATGTTAGGATATTTTTGGATCACATGTGAATCACCATGAAAGGGAATTTAATCTTGATTCATACAACACAACAATTCTATGATGTAGATCCATTATTAGATCCATCAACGAATAAAGAATTTCATGCAAGATAATTATTTAATTTATTAAAAAAATTATAAATAATATGCGACAATCCTAAGCTTTAGTTCCATAATTTATCCATTTTCTATATTATTTGATTCAATTCCATTGATCATGACATTTATCATCATGTAAATATCAGTTTAATCATCAATCACGAAAAAAATAAAAGTTGGACATGACCCATCACATGCTTCCACTGCACCTAAAACCTCTACTACTATATGTGAATAAATATAATGTTTGATATATAGTTTTATATAGATTAGACTGATATAAAATATTAGCATAACCACCCAATTTTGGTCCCCATCGGGCTCAGGTAGTTGGAGGAAAGGGGAAGGGAGTAGCTGTAAGAGGTCAAGGAGTGTGACCCAAGGGCTCCAGGAATGATTCGAGGTATGGTCTGTGTATACTACTAGTTTCCGTATTAATAGACATAGGTACCAATCATTCCTTCTTGCCACAAATCTTGTTCAAGACCTATAGTTTCTAGTTAAACTAATGACTTGACCCTTATGTCTGGAGATACCTTTGGGAGGAGACTCGATAATCACACTTATACCAACAGTGTGATGTGACCCTTGAGGTGAGATTTTCGGTTGGAACCTCTTGATGGCAGCGTCAAGGCCTTATGGCATTATTTTGGGTATGGAATAGACATCAACAGTTCATACTCAGATTGACTATTTTAGGAAAAAAGGATGTAGCATATCTACAATGTTGGAATGGGTTTTCCTTGGTCGGTGAAAAAAAGGAAACCCAGACAGCACAGGATAAACTCATGCACAGGAGGGTACAACCAATCAATCTTGAGTTGGCCAGCCTTACCCTCATGGCAGTAGGAGTTTTTAGTTTTTAGTTCCCAACAGTAGTGGCAGAGTGTGGGGAAATCTTTTCAAAAGATGTTTCCAAGATTACCTCTCTGAAGGGAGAGGGACTTATGATTTGGCTGGGTACTACCGGATATTTATACCTGACTTCTCCAGGGTAGCGGCACCTTTTTCAGCTTTGATGAACAAGGGGGATCCTTTCATATATATGGAGAAGTGTTATTAGAGCTTTCAGGAGTTGAGACAGAGACTGACGAGTGCCCCCATATTGAGGCTACCGGGAGAGGGCGTTGGGTATGCAGTCTACTGCGATGCATCAGGAACCAGACTATGCTGTTTCTTGATATAAGAGTGGGTAGTGATTTCTTACATCTCACGATAGTTGAGATAACATGAGTAGAACTATGCTACCCAAGACCCGGAGTTAGCGGCAATGGTCTTTGTGCTAAAGATGTAGCGACACTACTTGATGGGTGAAAGATTTACTATTTACTCTGATCACAAGAGTGTCAGGAATATATTATCACAGAAGGACCTGAACCTGAGACAACGATGATGGTTAGAGTTCCTATAGGACTATGAATTTGAGATAGTCTATACTTCTGGAAAGGGGAATGTGGTAGCAGACACACTCAGAAGGAGGTCTGGTCTACAGCTGCTGAGTGGGGCATTAGAGCAGCTAGTCGCGCTGCGAATATCCTTTGTGGATAAATATGGAGCGGCTTACCTCCATTCTATGACTATCACTCCCCCAATTCTTCAACGAGTTTAGGAGGCACAACTTGGGACGTTGACTGCGAGGCCCGACGTGCTCAGTTATCCTCTGGATGGTCTCCTGAAGGATTTTCTAAAGTTAGGGAGCACGTCATTCTCTTCAGAGGACGCACCATGGTACCAGTGACGCTTTAGAAGGAGGTATTGAGGGAGTTCCATACATCCCCTTTAACGGTACATCTTGGAGTGGTGAATATGTACCAGGACCTATGGCATCAATACTAGTGGCCAGGGATGAAGGAAGCAGTGGCAGAGTTTGTATCACGATGCCTCACTTGTCAGCAAGTGAAGATTGTACAGAGCCAGAAAAAGTCTTATGTTGATAGGAGACAGAGACCCTTGGAGTCTGAGGAGGGGGACCATGTCTTCCTATGTGTCTCACCCCAATGAGAATTGTGGAGGTTTAGTCAGGGTGACAAGATTTCTCTGAGGTTTATTGGACCTTTCTATATTCTCAGCAAGGTGGGAGAGGTGGCGTACCATCTATCTCTTCCCCCACAGATGCACTAGGTGCATAATGTTTTCCATGTTTCACAATTGAGGAGATGCGTGCATGATCCATCACACGTTATCAATAGGAGAGAGGCCTTCATAGACAGTCGATACCTCTAGTGTGAGTTAGGTGGCATCATGGGAACCTCCAGAAGAGCACATGGGAGTGGGAGGCTTAGATTCGTGCTCAATACCCTCATTTGTTTGATTTTACTTTGTTTTGGATTTTAGGGACGTAAATCCCTAAGGTGGGGAGAATGTAATGTCCTGGAATTTCTATATAATTTTTTTAATTATATGGAATTATTTCGAGACCGTGAAATCTGACGACGCATGATTTCGAGGCCTAGAGTGCTTGGAATGATCTGTTAAAAAATGCTAAGTTTAAAATAGCGTGCGTGAGTGGTTTTCCTAAAAAAGTGGAATAAATATTTAACGGGTGCCCAGATCAGAAATTCGAGGGAACCATTGCATTCAGTATAACGGGTTTACCCTAGGAACGACTTAAGTTTAGTCGGTTCAAGCCTCTGATGAGAAAACCCGAAAATGGCATAACCATAAATAAAATAATAAAATAAAGTTATTTTATTTTTCAAATGCTTATAAATCACGAATGGTAACTTAGATTGAAAATCTTAGACAACAGATGAACTTGTGGGGGTAGATTTCTTTAGGAAGATACTAACATTGACTGATACGGGCCAACTATGAAATTTAGTTTTTGGCCGTAAATAAAATAATTAAGTAACAATTATTTTATTGTTAAAATCCATAACTTCTAAACAGTAACTCAGATAGAAAATCTGAGAGTACCATTAAGTTATTTGGGACATGTTTCCTTTAGGAAAAGCCTAACCTAAACCGGCATGGGTTGAGGGTGACTATTAATAATTTTCTAAACTTTTTTTCAGGTACGTTCAATAAATGCACGGGCGGCATTTTCTATATTTTGACTCATTGCTCGGATCAAAAATACGAGAGCACCATTGAATCTGCAACACCAGGATTCGCTTAAGGGAGTCTTCACTTCGACCACAGTAAGTCTGGATAAAAATTTAGATTTGGACTTTTTATAAGAATAATAAAATAACTTTGTTATTTTAATTCATTCCTTTTTTCCTCCAATGGACAAGCAACATTGGCGGGACCAATGACGTGTGAAGCCATTAAATAGCTTGACTCCTCAAATCCTTTGTAACAACATCATTGGGAATTAGGAAGGTTCTTATTAAATGAACTCCCATTAATTCCCTGGGCGTTACTCCCCCTCCCCCTCTCCTATTTATATAGAGCTTGGGGAGAAGTATTGGCACGAATTCACCAAGAGACTAAGTTTTGATAAAGTGTTGTGATGCCAATCACTTGGAGGATGGAGCCGGTTTCAACAGGCAGTGATGAGCGACATCGAATAACGAACCGAAGGATGACGTTTAAGTGGCAATGTTGGCGGCTTGTTGTGGCGATGACGAACACCAACTCTTCCTCAATCGCGGGCATTCTCCAACAATCTTGAGGTAGGGGTTTAAATTTGTGTGATTATTATTTCCCATGTTCTTCACTTCTAAATGAAGAACGCGGATCAACTCACTAACTAGTTGATCTGGAGATGATTTCCTCTTGCGGGTTTGGGAATAAATATTGCAAGTTGATGTAGGGATTTATTTTTGTTATAATTTCAAATGATTGTTGAATCCTATTCCTCCCACATGTTTTCAAGATAACGCGGAGGGCACGAGCCAAACGAACATGGCCCAGAACCTTCGCTACCTTGTTTACTGTTGCGTTCTCCGTGGAAGATTGCTGGTGCGGTAACACCAACTAGCCACGATGGAGGTGGCGCGCCGACACGTGCCTCAGGAGGAGGCCGCGGCGGTTAGCGGAGTGGCTAACATCGGCCGACCGCAGAGGTGGTGCGGCGCGTCGTCGTGCGCTGCCGCTGGGGAAGGCCACGGCTGAAGCCGCGGTGGGTGAAGATGGCAGCTGACCTTAGCCTGCCACACGGGACAAGGGGCGGTGCTCGTAGGTGCCACTGATGACTACAGCCTCAACTAGTGGGCCTTGGTAGGTGGAGAGTGGCACGACCCCACGCCACGCCGGGTTGGTGGGCCCCCGGTCAGCCAAAACAACCAACCGTTACGCGGTGGGGCAGTGCCCCACCAGCTAGCCGAAACGTCCCTGCACCCGCGGGGCCAGCTGGGAAGACAAGTTTGTCTTCTGGCAGACCGGGTCAGATGCGGGCTGGCCGAGTGGGTCGGACCCACCCAGTGGATCAGGCTCACCCAGTAGGCCGGGTTGGACCTGCAGCCTAGTGGGCCAACGCAGGTGGGCTGAGCCCCACCCAATGGGCCGAGCCAACGGCGGCCCGGGCCCGAGAACCAAACCGGGCCAACCCCGATGAGCAAAACCCAGTAAACCGGGCTAACCCTTAACGGGCCGGGCCCAAGTAGGGTCAGTTAGACCCTGAGACCCATTGCGTCGGGCCGACCTGACCGAGTCGGACCGGGCCCAGACCCAACTGGTCCCCAAATAAAGAAACAACCATAACTAACGAACCAAGTGTCCGTTTGACATGCCATAAGTGGCTTTGGGATCCCTTTTTGAAGCGGTCCCTTTGGCATAATCCGGCAGGCCCAACCGAGTCGGGCCAAACCAAGGTGTGACCACCCCCATGTCACAGAAAGGGGTGAAACTAACAGACCAGGCATCCGTTTTATGAACCATATATGGATTCAGAACCCTTAGGATGAGGAAGTCCTTTTGGTATACTTAAATTGAGTTTTTTAGAAAGTTGGAGTGCATCCGGGTTGTATCGAACCCGAATCCAACTAGGTCCTCAGAACTAAAATGCTTATAAGTCACAGACCGGTCATCTGATTGATGCGCCGTCTATCGCGTTGGAACCATTAAAACATGGAGGGAATTTGGGATACTTCTTTGTGGAACTTAGTGGTGGTTGAGGTACGACTGATGGATTGAGGAGCGGTTCTCCCAAATGTGCTATGAGAGGGAATCCAGTGGCTGACAGTGAGGTGGAGGTTGGAGACAGATCATACGAAGGTTAGTAGTGAGTGATCCTGTGTGGGTCAACACCGATCCTGTGTGGGTCAGATCCTTTGTGGGTCAGCTCTCAACAATCCTATGTGGGTCAGTGCATACCGATCCTTTGCGGTTCAGCGCTCAACAATCCTATGTGGGTTAGCGCATACCGATCCTGTGTGGGTCATTGCAGGGGTTAGTACCTATCGAATCCAGGTGGGTCGGATCCTGTGTGGGTTATTGGGGGGTTAATACCTATCGATCCTATGTGGGCCAGACTTCATATATTCATAATGAGTGCCTCTTGATATAATAAGATGATCTAGCTTCTCGACTAATGATCTTTACTTCTGTGCCTTACTTATATACCTAGTGTGAGTTGAGTCTTTTACCTTCATGGTGTTACCTTTGTGGTACCTTCACCTTTGTGGTGTTATCTTTGTGGTGATACCTGTGTGATACTTTTACCTTCGTGGTGTTATCTTCATGGTGATATCTATGTGGTACTTTTACCTTCATGGTGTTATCTTCGTGGTGATACCTGTGTGGTACTTTTACCTCCATGGTGTTATCTTCATGGTGATACATGTGTGGTTACCTTCATGGTGTTATCTTCATGGTGTTACCTATGTGGTACTTTTACCTTCATGGTGTTACTTTCGTGGTGTTACCTTTATGGTATTCTTCCTTCATGTATGAGACAAGTATATTTTGATAACATAGGAATATGTATGGGCATATACCTAAGTAGAGTTGATGACTGCTTCATGCTTTGTGATTGAGGCCTTGCTTTGTGGTTATTCCTTTGTGGAACTCTGGGAGACCTTCGAGGGTCTCGGGGTCCCTACTGAGTATTTTTATACTCACCCATGTATGAGATATGCCCACACCTTGTTGTGTCTTGTGCATATGATGGACAATGTTGATCAAGGATGAGGGAGCTAGGACTGGACGATGATCAGAGGTGGACCATTTGATGTGACATGACGCAATGACTACTGATCATGATCTGTACCTACCCTTCAAGTAGGATCCTTAGTGGATGTTCTAGGAGTTGTTTTCTCTTTCAGTTTTACTTGTACTTTCTAGTTGGGCTTGTATTCTGGCCCCTTTATTTTCAGTACACTTTTTACAACAACAATTTACATTTAGGTTGTTTCTTGTTGTGTTCTTAGTTTGTGTGTTTTTACAGGTTTAAAGGCAATGCCTTCCCGTTTTAGGGATACGCCTTTCTAGTGCTAGTCACCAGCCCCTGGCCTATGGAAGGTGGGCTTTGGGTAGTCACGGCATGGGCCCCGGGGGACGGGTCATGACAAATTTTACTTAGTAATAAAACATGACATATATCCAAGGGTTTCAATTTAAAAGACATTAAATACCATTATTAGCCAAAATAAAATATTTTTTACATTAGAAGTCATCCACGCACAAATGTATAAGATAAAAATACATAACAAAGAATAAAGCACCAAACTCAAAACTCAAGGCAGGGACCTAGATTTAGGGGGTCCTAAAACAGTGGAGGCTAAGAAAATTACCAATAACCAAAGTCGTGCTTTCATGAGGAAGGTCTCCAAATCTAGATAAGCATGTGATCCTTTCAATAGAGACAACTATGGAAGCTAGAGAATCTGCAACTCTGTTTCCCTCACTCCAAGTGTAGAGAACCTCCATATTAGAGGAGATGAGACTATGACATTTATAGATGATATAAGAGATGCACTAGGGATGATATAGGAAATACCCTTATTGATATAATTTTTTTAAAAAAAATTCTATTTTACATGACCAAATTGATAAAGACACTATGGGATGTTATATGAGTCATGTGATTTGATATTAATTATTAATTAATAATATAGGATTTTGATTCAATCACACACACATATATAAAATCCATTATTTAAATATTCTATTCTATAAACTAAAACCATTTGTTTACAAACATGAAAAAATAATGTTTTATTAATGTCATACACATAATAATAGTTATCTAATAAAAGAATTAATCCACTAAAAAATATTAGGCAATAATCTCCATGAACTAATGCAATATTTCTTGCTCCATCAGTATCTCAAAGATCTAATCCATCTATAGAAATCAACCTATATATTTAATAAAAATGTGTAAAACACTAGTTTTATCTAATATCCAAGATACTAAAACTAAAATATTACATGCAATGATGCATATACACAAAGTATAATATTTCAATTACCCCTTCTTTACTTCATTGTGATTCCTTTACAAATGGAATTTATTTCAATATTGAAATCAAATATCCTTCAGCTCACTACTCACCCCCCTCTCATAATATTTATATTTTTAAGAATATATTGAAAAGGAACCTTTGGCTTTGATCCTTCTATACCCCATAATCATTTTTGTTCACCATAATAAATGGAGATATGACATTATTATCATCCTCATTATA
The DNA here is from genome assembly GCA_963277665.1 of Viscum album. Taxonomy (NCBI): domain Eukaryota; kingdom Viridiplantae; phylum Streptophyta; class Magnoliopsida; order Santalales; family Viscaceae; genus Viscum; species Viscum album. The sequence continues at coordinate 2,089,227,520 of OY728120.1, forward strand.
TTTTTGAACCATATCCAAAGGGTGTTAGAGGGTATTCACTAAATTATTAAATCGATAGTCATTAATTAAATTATATAAACTATGTAGTAAATATAAATGAATGTGATAAATAGATACATGTTTAATCTACTTGAATTACAACTATGTTAATCGTTCTATTCACTCAATCATTTTGAGTAAATGTGGACAAAATAAACACTTTATTCCCATTTATATGTGAATAATATATTTAATATCTCATTTATTTATCACCTCACTTTCTCTTGGGAATGTTCTTAGAGATGTGAAAAGGTGGTGTATCTATCCATATCTAGATACCGTGATTACAACTCAATAATCATGATGAATACATGACGTGATATATATCATATGCATCATAAATATTCATCTTTTAGGATTTTTTCTCACCCTTATTGGTTTCTAGAGGAAGAATATAAGGTAGTAGGGACTCAAACACTTAAAATTTACTATATTGGTGTTTTATTATATGTAATAGATTGTATCAATTATTAAAATTTTCATAAGTGAGTAAATTTTCTTTGTTTAAAATTAATCACTATGATAATGAAATTATGATTTTACTTGATAATTTCTAAAAAAAATAAAATAATAGATTAATATTTATATTTATTATCAATTTAATACATTAATTATTAATAATAAAATATGTCTCTCACTTTTTTTATCAAACATAAATAGACCTCACCATTGTATTTAGAATTTCTATTCGCTTAGCTATTTTAGTAGGAAATGATCTTTATTTCCATTTTTATATTAAAAAATATGTCCATCCTATTACTCAAAGGTATTTAGGTAAGTTTTAATATTTAAAATAGTATTATCTCAAATCAACTTGTTTTTTGGTTGTATTTTCAATCCTTAAATACTATACTTGGATTTACTCAACACTTTCTTCCAAATTACATCAAGTAGATGACGTCCTTTACCATTGATTCTAATTTGGTTAAGTTAACTCATTATTATCATTATAAATTCACTAATAAATGGAGGTACCCTAGAATATGTCATGACAAACACCCTAATCTATGACTGCATTCTAAATCAAGTAATATAAGGTGTGTATTGAACTTAATATTTTATTTTGAGGGGTTTTAATTAAACTTACATAAGAAATATAGTTTTACTTTGAATTTTTTTTAGTTATTGTATGTTAAAAATTATATAAATACTTAACATGGAACTATAAAGAATTTATTTTCATGTAATAATCCATTTTTATTTGATAATATTTTTCAATTATTATAATTTATGTAATCACAATCACATAAAATAAATAATATTTAAAAGATAATTATACATGACATTATTATGAACTTTAAACTATTGGTTAGTTTATAAATCAATATTAAACCAACATAGACCCTAGTAAAGTAACTCCTTGATTCTTACTAAGCTTGAGTTGAAATGTCTATCATTCTCTTATGTTTTATCTTCTTTTTTATTTAAATTTGGATCATCATTTTAACTACCTTGTCAATTAGTTATCATTTTATAATTTTATACTCACACACATTTGAGGTAATCATGGGAAGTGAGAATTACATTTAATAACTAAATATAGAAACATATACCCTTATAAAATTTAAATAAGGATGGACGATGTGCGAATAAATAATATTAAATTAATAATTATCATTATAAATTTAAAACATGAAATAATTAAATCAAAATAAATAAATAAATCCAAACATGAACATATCGATATATATCATGATAATTCACAATACAAAGATAATCTATGACAAATAAAACTACTAAAAAATATATCATAATGATCATTAAATAGTTTAAAAATTAATAAATTAATTTATTTTTTTTCTAGTTCTATTTACAGTCCTTGAGATTATATTAAAAATGCATAAATTTTATTTCAAATATTTATGATTTTTTATTTCAAAACTTTAGACACACACATATGAACACGAATGCACACACACACACACACACTAATTAAAAATAAATATGAAGGAATTATAAACAAAAATAACACATGCACCTAATGGGCCCAAACTTGGTTAGATCACACCCTCCCTCCAAGATTGATCTACACACTAGACGATCCATTATTTGATCATTATAAAGGCCTATTACAAATATTATAACCCAAAGATCAATGTTACATTTTAAAGATTTTTACCTACCCACAAAGGTAGTTTTAAACCATCCCATCATAATGATTTTTTTCTTTCATGCACCACATTTTATTCCACCCCAGCATGTTGTTTTTTCTACAAGTGTGCATAGTGCCTCATCCACCATGTTTTTATCTGTATAAGGCACCCCAATTAAGGACTTAAACATTGATAATTTTTATCATGTAGTGTTCCATCATCATACATTCAACATGTATGTTTTTACCTTGAATCATCTAGTACCTCAATGTATCCTAGAATAAGAATCAACACTTTGAAAACTAAGACAACATCTCTTTTCTATTAATACAATAGTATTTTTCTATGGGTTTTCCACATATGAAACAAATACATACCACATTTTCTTTCATAATATCTATCTTTTATTTCCCCATATCACATACCCTACACAATCCATATGATCATTGTTACTAAATCATTCTTCCACATAGACCATTTTACAAATGAGAGAATTCCTTCTTATATCTTGGATTATGTATCCAATGCTTCTGAAAAAATCATTTCCTTTCACACATGAAAAATTAGGTTATATACACCTATTAAGAAACCTTTCCATAATAAACACTGTGATAAATCAGGATTAATAAAAAATACTAGGATTTGAACACTGGTCTTTTATATGATAACTTTCCAACATGAGAAATATTTCTATGAGGTTATTAGAAATGGTAATTATAAATTATTTAAGGTATTTTTGGTTATAGGAAAAAGAAACAACTCATCGACCCAAGTTCTATAAAGAGTATGCCAAACTTCTCCCACCAAGGGTTTATCCACTCCAAAGTTCACCCATTTCAATTCTAAATTTCCTGAAGGCCCAATATTTAATGGAACAAAGGTCCTGTGGCTTGAAGACCCAATATCATGGCCTAAGTTCTTATTTTTAGTGAATAATATTGTTTCTATAATATGAATACAACTTCATTATTTGACTGCTATGGTACATACTATAGTTCCCTTCATTTCTATATTATCCACTAAAAATACCCTATAAATGGGGGCCATCAGGGTTTGAAAACATGAATCATAAGATGCAGATAAACAAACCATACAACTCAGGAATGGGATGTATGACAACCCATATATTTAATATGCATTAATTTAGAATTTATTACATAATAATACACTTAATATAATACCAAAATATTGAAAGTAATAGTGTATTTGGGTAATTATATTCATAAAAAAATAACATGAATCATGGATACAACAACATTATTTAAAAACTTCAAAACATGCCCTTAAATTCCATTGATATTCTAAAACTACATAGGATAACTTGGGGAAGTACATAAGAAATGGGTGAGCTATAAATCCTAGTAAGTGAATAATCAAATCATAAAACGATGAAATTAATACATGTTATTCAAAAGTAAAATCAAAGTGATATAAAAATGTGAGAATCATAAACATGAACATCGAAGCATGATATAAGATGATAACATCAAGGCAACATAGGAATGTGGAAACAACATAAAACAAGACATCATAAGCATAAGTCAAGGATAACTTCCAATACATCATATAATAGTGTAATTATAATAACCTCCCATGCACCATACATGGTATTTCATTAGATAAAAACATTACCCAATACATTGGAGGGCTATACAATTCTAGGCCCACCCATCATATTTAAATCATGTACATGCATTTGTGTGCCACATAGATCAAACAAAATAAGAATTAATTTCATTAAATTTAATCCCATGATTAAGGATTTTGGGTTATATACATGAAAGTTACTAATCAACTAAGGATATCTATATCTAAGTGAATACCCTTGAATGGAAATGGGGATGAGTATTCACAACAAAAATGTTTGGCATAGAAAATCATAGGATAATTTTAGGAGCATAACTGGTGTACATAAAGATTCATGGAAGGGTTTAATGAGAGTGAAATGTGGCCACTAATTACTTTTAAATAATAAGGATAGTAAAAGGGAAATGTAAAATATCATTACAATATGAACAATTGGAAATCAAATGGCATAATATAAATAAAGTACTTGAATAAAGTGCAGGAGGAGAGAATCCCCTTTCCATGATAGGGCACTTCTAAAAGACTGAGAGGAGCTTTTTAAGAGATTGGTAACACCTTGGGAGGTATTTATAGAGGTAAAGGGAGAGGAAATTAATTCTAAATGGGTTTTGAGCGAAGAGGAGTGGGAGGATGGGTGATTATTTATATCAAAAGTGAGGTGAATTCTTTATTAATTTCTAAACATAGGTTTTTGACTCTATATGATAAAATAATCAAAACCACTAAAATTACCATGGTTTTTGCCCATGGTTTATACCAAATAGGAGTGGTTTTAAATATTTTATAAGGATAAGAAATGAACATATTAAAATAATACCATTGGCGATGTGGAAGTGAGTCATGTTTATAAAGAATTAATTTTAAAACCTTAAAATTTAATATAGGTATTTGAGGATTCATTAAGGGTTTATAAAATTAATAAATTAAATTCAAAAAAACATTATTTTAAAGGGTAAATATATATATTTTGTCATTTATTCCTTTAATGTACTATATTACATCACTTTTTTATCATTATAATGTCATAATAGAACTTGTATATTTATACCGTATTTAATTTTTACCCAAAAATTTGACCGTCTTAGAAAATAATGAAAAATTCATTATTGGATAATTTTTAAATTATTATTTTGAAAATAATATTTATTTTATTAAAATAATTTTCAAAATATGATAATCTACACCTTTAATAGAAATATTTATTCAGTGTAAAATACTAGTTCTTAAGACACTAACAACTTTCTGACCCATATACAAATTACTTTGAACTTCATTATTTTTTTTATCATCTCTATATAAATAAATTTTATTAAATAATATTATTTTGTAAAAATAATATTTATTCTGAAAATTAATTAATTTATCAAAAATAGTGATTTAATTGAAACTATATATTTCCCAAAATACAATTTTGATTTATTCATATCAAAATCTAATTTTATCACTCATTATATAATCATTTATACAGTAACAATAAAAAGTAATAAATGTAACCATTATTTTTTTAAAAGGAATATAAAAATTTATACTACTGGGTTCTAGATTCATTACCCCTTATTACACCAACATACTTCCTAAGGGTATGGTGTGTGATGATGGTACTTTCTTGGGGTGGTTTGGCGAACATGATTTAGGTCATGATCTCGATAAGATTGAACTTATCCCATAAATAGTTTCAATCAAGATTTAGTTGTTAAAAAAAATATTAGTTGTGTTCAAGGGAAAATCCTTGTGATTCCATCTCCCTCAGATGATCAAATAAATGGCCTTCATAGGGAATGATCCTACTGGTTGAGGCCATCACTTCTTTCATTGATGTCAATTAAACATTATCATAACCCTTAATATATAATAATATTATAAATCACTATAAAATCAATATATTATTAATGGTTAATATTATTAATGATCACTATAGAATGACTATATTATAAATAGTTAATATTCTTAAAGGTATTTTAAATCTAACCACAATATTTTATAATAGTCTAAAATAACGAAAGTAGTTCATGTGTTTTCTATAACTACATTACTTAATAAGGTATTTATTTATTAAAAATGGGTATTTAATTTATAAAATTTTCAGTCATTAAATTCCACCCCTTCATAAATTTCTCCCCCAAAATTTCATTTCATACACTAAAATAGATGAGGGTACTTTTTTTTCATCACTAATTTCAGTTTCCATGTTGCTTACTCAAACTTGTGGTTTAACCACATTACTTTGACCTGATGAGTTATCTTGTTTTATAGAAATTTTTCTCTAAGATATAAGATCTTAAAAAATTACTTCTCATATGAAATATAATTCTACAAGGTCACCACCTATGGATTCATTACATGTGAGGGGTGAAGTATGTACTTCCTCAAGAGGGATAAATAGAACACATAATTTAATTTGGACAGGTTAGGTGGGAGTTCTAGTCGATAGGCCACATATCTAATGTGATAAAGGATATCAAAGTGGATGATGTATCTTGGACTTATAATTCCCTTCTTCCCAAACATCACAACTTTATTCCATAGTGATATATGAAGGAACAACTTATCTATGACCTCAAACTCCTAGTCTCATCAATGATTGTCTGCAAAGATTTTCTATATAATTTTTGAGGATTTCATATAATGTTGAATAGTTTAAAACATATCTATGATCTATTAGATCATATTAGGTCCCATAATATTCTTCTCTGCAACTTCATCCCAATATGTTATAGTTTGACACCTCTTCCCATAAAAATCCTCATAAGGTTCCATTTTAATGATAGAATGTAAACTATTGTTATATGTGAACTATACTAGGGGAAGATATTGATCCCAATATTCTTGGAATTACATAAAACATGTTCTAAATATATACTACATATTTGGAATGGTTATGAAATGGATCATACCTTCCCATACCATTACATTTTCAGTTTTGGGTGTTGGAGGTGTTTTAGAGGAGGATTGAGGAGGTTCCTTGGTGGTTGGTGGTACAACAGATCTGCTGTAGAATATTCGTGTCATGAAAGGTTTACACAATGAAAACTAGGGTTTCATGGATTGTGTAGCTAGATAGATTCAAAAACTATGTGATATTATGAAAGAATCCATTAAAAAAATTCAAGTGGTGAAAATAATTCTTGACATGTTGTTAAATTAGGCTGAGGTGACATGAATTCTAACAGAATTTGGTTTTGGGAAAATCCTATGAAATTCACATTGTTAATGGATTACACGACGTGAAAGTGTTAAGTTACATGTTTTGAATAGGAATTTCAAATGAACCCTTCCTCATCCAATCGTACCTCCTTTCTCTCTCATTTTTTATGAACTCTAGGCAACTCTTGAAGGATTTCAGCCTCCTTCTTCTTAATTTGATCCATTGGTTCCAGTGGATACCTGTTGGTGATAGTTAGTAATACCTTCTCTTCTTATTGGTTGTTTTTATTATTTACTTCTCCTAAGGATCCACTGTGGTGGTGTGGTTTTGGTTTGGGTTGTTAGCAGGGATATATTTTTTTAACCCTTGATGTAGCATAGGTTAATCCATGGGTTTTTTTATACATTTGTGGTTTGTGGGCATTTTTATTGTGCTTCTTATTTCAAATGGATTTTGTGTATGCAAATGGTGGTTTTGGCGTGCATAGAGTCTTGTTTGATTTGAGTATGTGATTATGACATATGACTTGAACTCTGAACCACTTGAGCGCAAACAGGAAGCCTGAGTACTAGGTGGGTGGACTAGGACTAGTGTGATAGTGGTACAGAGGTGGAATTGGCCCGGTTTCACTTAGCTGGTTTGACAACTACAACAATAACTAAAATTTTGGATGTTTTTTAGAGACCACTAGGTTATGGATGTGTTTCCCTACTAGTGGCTCGCGCACGAGAACATATATTGTTGTGTTTCTATACCATTGTTCATCGAGATGTGATGTTCTAGGGTCCCACTTCTCACTAGTATCTTTAGGGCCTCTCCCATGTTTTGTGCTCCTCTTTTGTTTTGCGCTCACCGCGGGCACACGATGTGACGTTGGGGTTACCAAGAAAGTGTGTGTGTGTGAGTGTGTGTGTTTTAATTTAAGTTGGTTTTCTTTAAAGTAGTTTTCCTTATAACTATTTTCATTAAAACTATTTAATAACTTATTTATTTTTATTCTGTTAAATTGAAAACGTATTTGTCATTTAATAATTATGCATGGAACCTTTTCTCAGTGGCATCCTACTGGGCTTTTATCTCACACCCTACATCCACCTTTGGGTTTATGTAGATTCTATTTCTTTTTCTTTCCAGGTTGAGTCATCGAGCATAGCATGGGTGGTTCGGGTTGTCAGTGGCACCCTCATGTCGGTTTGGTGGACGTGTCTTGGGGATGTGAATCCTCATGTCGCACGGAGGGTTGAGTTAGTGCCTTTTAGTTTTTCCTTTATTTTCATCCCCTTTGTTTTTTTAGGTCAAGTTGTAAACTTTAATTTTGACCCTAGTTTAAGGGCATGTTTGGTTGTTGACTTTAGTTTTAAATTTTTCATATTTCTGATTATTTTATCTTTATTTATTTGTGTAAATAATTCCCAAGTTTCATTTTTGATACCCAGGCACTTGTTCCAGCCCGTGGTGGTTGGGAACTCCCTTCAGGCCTTGCCACAGACCGGGTTGGGCACCGGGTCAGATGGCGACCCGGCCTGGTTCGTGACACCTAGTGTGATTATCCAAGCATCGTCAGTGTTTAGAAACTCTAGTATTTACTTTAGTGAGCACAATATTATAGAAAATCTAGTAGTCATTCCCATGCTGGAACTCGACATTATACTAGGGATGGACTGGTTCTCAAAGTATAATGCTAAGATCAAATATAGAAGTAAGGAAATCTCAGTAGTCTTGAATGGAAAACCTACAGTTATCTTCCAAGGAGAGACATCTCAACCTGATCTTTGTCTAGAAGAACCTCCTATATCCTTCTTTATGGAGTTTGTTAGTGAAGAAGAAAAAGGACATAAGAGTATAAGGATAGAAAATGTCCCAATGTAATGACCTAAACATTTGAATAATATTTGTTTCCTAAATTTTTGTATTATTTTATTTTATAATCAATAAAACTATATCCTTTAATTAATGAAGTGAGTATAATTAAAATAAGACCACTGGGTTTCAACGATTATATGACTGTTGGTTGGTATGAATGTTGGAAATTAAACTCTTAACATTATGATTATTGTTTACAAACACAAGTGATCATGGTTAATTAAAATAGAAAGAGGAGTAGATGACCTCATCCAGTAGACTCAGGCTGTACGAATCCCATATGTCAGAACTTGGGAAGGAGGTTGCGTCACTAGGCTTCGCTCTAGATTATGCCCAAGTTGAGCTTCAACATGTGAAGCTTGAACGAAATCACCTACAAGAGAAGTTCAAGCCGATAGAAATCACCACTCAGGCAATGTTGTCCAAGACACCCCAAGATTCTATCACCATATCACACCTTACTCTTAGGTCCTATGCAGGCATTATAAGGGGCGATGTAATGAGGCCTTAGTTAGTTTTTGTAATCCCTTGGTATAAATAAAATTTTTATTTCATCATTCCTATTTTAGGAATATCTTTTTTTAATAAAGTATATGTTTAATTTAGAAAAATTTGATAAATTGATTTTAGAAGTAAAAACTGTACTCTTTATAGATTTTTGATACATAGAGAATTATTATGGTAAAATAAACATCATTTTTGAATTTGAAATGTCAAAATTAACCTAGGATGCATTTTTAGAAGTTTTATAAGAAGTTTCAATTTGATGAATATTATTTTATGAATAATGTTTTTTGATGAATAATATTTTATGAATAGTTTTTTTGATGAATAGTAGAAAAATATTTTATTTTTAAATAATCTTTTCTATGAAATGATTTTCAAAAATCTGACATACATGGTTGTAATTAGGGTGAAAAATGTGGTTCAATAAGATAAAAATAATTTTTTGGTGAATAGTAACTTTACCCTTTGGAATAGTAATTTTGCCCTCATGAATAGTAATGTGACCAATGGAATAGTAATATCACTTAAGAAAGTATAAATATAATTTAGGCATCTTTTTTGGTAATGTGATATAATAGCATTAGTAAATAACTGTTTTAAAATTTTTTAGTTAAGTATTAGTATTTTTTCAGGTAAATAGTGTTTTTAATTAAAAATTAAATATCTCATAATTAGAAAATTATTTTTATAAAATAGAGTTAATTTTTGAATTCATAGCATTGATATTAGGTTAGGGTGAATTTTTGATATTTTTATAAATATTTTGTTTTTTGGTGAATAGTAAAAATACAGTTTTGAGTTTTGCTGTGTTTAATGACATCATTAATGATGTAATCATGATGTAATAATTATGGTCAACTTGTGTATAATAAGATATGTTATGAGGTGTCCCAAGTGGCTAATACCCTGATCAAGCCCATGGATTTGAAAATACCGCTAATGAGGTGTCCCTTGAAAATTAATAAAATATTCCCTCACTTTTTTCTATAAATACGAACCCATTACTTCATTACATTCATTCAAAATTCCTCCTCAATGAAGCTATAGTCTTTTTAACTCCCAAGGAGTCCTTCTAAGGTGCCCTCATGCCCCCTAAGGTCCCAACCTTCGAGTTTTTGAAGTTTCTCTTCAAGGTAAGGGAACCTTTCACCCTCCTCTTTTAATCACAACTTCTTTTATGTAATGTATTCTAGTTTCCATTTTATTATGTGAGGGTATGTTCTTCTATATCTGTAATGAACCCAGTGGGCCTAAAGTCCAATGAACTCGGCCACGCCCAAGCCCATCCCTCTAGCAGATAGCGGACCCCCACCCTCAGGCAGATAATAGGCCCCCACCTCAGACAGTCCCAGATAACATGTGGCAGGTATTGTCCCCTAACTGACGAGGATTTAAATCACCTCCCCCGCAACTCGAACCCATGACCACAGACTTAAAGGCCAACTGAGAAGTGTTACGAGTACCAACTGAGCTAGGACCTAGTTGGTACTCATAATGCTTCCAGGTTGGCCTTTAAGCCTGTGGTTATGGGTTTGAGTTGTGAGGGAGGCAATTTAAATCTTCGTCAGGCAGGGGACAATACCTGCCACGTGTTATCTAGGACAGTCTGAGGTGGGGGCCTTTTATCTTCCTGAGGGTGGGGGTCTGCTATCTTCTAGAGGGCTGGGATCGAACGTGGATAGGTTCGTTGGGATTTAGGCCCACCGGGTTCATTACATAAAAGGAAAATTTTTATGTAACAAACCCGATGGGCCTAAATCCCAACAAACTCGGACATGCCAGAGCCTAGCCCTCTCGTAGATAGAAGACCCCCACCCTAAGGAAGATAACAGGCCCCCACCTCAGACTATCCCAGATAACACGTGGCATGTACTGTCCCCTGCCTGATGAGGATTTAAATCGCCTCCCCCACAACTCGAACCCATGACCAGAGGCTTAAAGGCTAATCGGGAAGCGTTACGAGTACCAACTGCCTGAGGGTGGGGGTCTGCTATCTGCTAGAGGGTTGGGCTCTGGCGTGGCCTTGTTCATTGGCCTTTAGGACCACTGGGTTAATTAAAATATCCTTATTACTATCTATTTTATGTCCAAATGGTTAGATACCCTTTCCGCTCTCATCAAATGAGTTTCTGAATTTTTAAGTGACCCCGTTAGGATACTGAATTTTCGTAAAAGAAATCACATCTTTCAAGTTTCCTTTTCATGTGGTATGTAATTAAAATATCCATACCATGATATTATTTACATTGTATTATGTCTCTATAATATATTATGAGTTATTTATGGGTGGGTGACCTTTGTCCCCTCTCTTTTTAATGTTTTCTAAAACCATGTTATATAGCCATTATGCTGTAGAAATTTCGTCTCAAATTATATCTCTCTTTTTCTCAAGAAATTCTATTATTTTATTTATGTGAATACCCAAACCTATTTAGTTTCTATGTGTATTCATAAAGACATAAAAAATGATATATTTGATTCTGGAATTGACATAGATGAAACCCTCATTCATTTTCCATGGGTTATAAATGACATAACGATCATGTTTTTAAGCACTTTTAAAACGTCATGATTTTGAAATGAAACCCATTTATTTTATTATCTTTGGGTTATTTATGAAATGTTTGATTATAATCTATGTGTATCACATGAAAATAAAGAAATATTAAGGGTGAAACCTGATAGCACTCTAATGCATTGGGTAAAAAAATTTAATCTCTAGAGATGACAAGTTTTACAATACCTTGGTAAATAACCTTGGTAATTTTTATAACACCTTGGGGATGGAAGTTGGTGATATGTTCATGAATGTCTAAATTAAATGTTGTAGCCAAATTTTCAAGTTATTATTATTTTTATATGCCTCTTTATCTATATATTCTTATTGATATCGTTCAAGTTGACATGTAAACTGTTTCACTTGCTTTCCTTACAGGGCCTTATGCTCACCCTTTACTTTAATGTATGTCTCCAAGTTATGATATGAAGTAATTATACTTAGGATGAACCTATTATGAAGCCTTAAACGTGGATTAGAATAATGTTTTATGTTTTAATGTATTATGTTCCTGATTTCCAAGACACTAGACTTTAAAGATCCTCTGTTTGTAAAATGTAATGAAAAGTTATGTAATAAAAAGGTGGGATGCCATAAAGAAACTATTTACTTTCTAGATTAGGTATCAATGTAGTTATTTTTGTTTGACCAAATTTGTCATGACCCAACCTAAGATGAGGCTCGAGCTACAACTACCCCAAGCTCACCTACACATGATAGGGGCTAGTGACTAGTATCTTAGGCATAACTAATAATGGGAGGCCTTTTCCTAAGTACTTTTACACATACACACACATACAGATCCATTAGGAAGGAAAAAGTGTATAGGGAGTAAGAGTAAAAGAATAAGTAATTCTAAGGGAACAAACATGCATGAAAAACCTCTAAACAATACAAGAGTATAGTAGTACAAACTGAAAAGTAAAGGTAAAAAATACACACCCAACTAGAATTATGTCCCAATCAAAAAAAAGGAAAGTAAAATTTTGAGAGAGCCTAACTCTTGGTGTCCAAGCTACAATGACCATACGTATTCCAAAGTATCAGGTATCTCTAAGATCTTCTGGAGTCATCGCTGACCTATCTATTTTCAGAATAATACATGAAACATGTGGGAAAATCCCATGCAGGGGTGAGTTATACATACCCATTAGGATGACCCTAAAGTTGATGGGGGGGTAGTAAGAGATAAAATAGGAATAGAAAGACTTTAGATATCACAAGATGCCAAAAGGAGTAAAAGAGAACAAATAAACCCAAACCAATAGTAGAAATAACAATGTCCAATCATAAGGGACTCGACATGGTGAGTATATGAACTACATGTCAAGTCTTATTTTCATATAACAGGAGAGTAGACTCATCCAACCATAAGAAGCTAAACATAGAAATCACGTGGCATAACCTGCACATATTCACCTCTCGTGGAAGGAGAGTAACCAAATAAAAGGGTATGGATATGAATATATATATATATATATATATATCCTTAGTTAAAGAATACCAAATGAGAGAGTAAGGGGATCTTCATCTCATAGCTCAAACCATGAATAAGAGTATCCAATAGTTCTAAATGTCCATCAATGTTTCCCAACATCTCATGTGTCTTCTGAAAAGTAACCATTCAAGTCAAACCATTCCTCGTCACTATGAAATATAGTTTAAGGGCCACAAAATATAGGTAGAGGACCCATTACCTAGTGCAACAGGAGGGTTTTTCTCTGATAGTCATCGAGGACCTTATTACCCATCTTTACTAGAGGGTACCACTTGGAAAGTTGTTGAGGAATTCACTTCCCGACTCTACTAGAGGATCAACTTTGTATTCATCATGGACACCACTGACCAACTCACCTAGAGGGAGGACACCACTTCCCTGCTCTACAAGAGGGTCAACTAGGTAATCATTTAGGATAACACTACCCATCTCTAATGAAGGGTCTACTCAGAAAGTCTCTAGTGATCGTACATGATCACTGTCATCGTCAAGCACCGTCTATCCAAACATTGCATCCAGAACATTACACACCATATCTAGAAATATACAATGGATGGTTCCATCACATTCAACACAGAAAGATACTATGTATAGCCTACTCACAAGAAAGAAAAAATCCAAGTTAAAATTAAGGAGATATAAAGCCTTGAAGTTTCCTCAAAGGAACCAATATGGTACACAACCCGTGAGGGGATCTATAAGGAATGAGGTCCCACTCCTCCTCCTACCTGTGTCCTTGGTCGGTACATGGCTCAATTCCCATGTAGTACTATTCGGTGTGTAAGGGTACAACATGAAATGTCTCAGCCAAAATCCTGAGAAACACATGAGGCTCATCATCAGTCCGAAGGGAAAAACATAATTTCACTAATATGACTATCCAAACATCCCGAATGGATAAACAGATCACACTATTGTGATTTTCAAGAAAAAAAAGATTAGAATAGGTTATTCACTTTCCCAAATTGGAAACCTAGTGAAAAAGTCACACTTCACCACCTAATACCCGAATGGTGCTTTGTGGGCCCAAGCCATGAGAATGAATTAAATATCCAATATTGGTCTAAAAACATCCGCCACAATTTCAGGATTGTGTTGTTGCAGACAATTCGTCAATCTGACACTATATAAAGAAGATAAATCAAATAAAAGATTCTACAATAATAATAATTTTATTATTATTGGGTGTTTCATTGACCTAATACACAAGTATGAAAAATTTATCTAAAATCAGTATTAAAATGACCATCTTAATTTTAGTGTCACACTGACACTGGAAGTTCATCAATCTGATACCATATGCAGAGGATACGTCAGATACAAGATTCCACAATAATAATAATTTTATTATTATTAGGAATTTCATTGACTTGATCCATGAGTCCGAAAAAGGTATCCAACATCAGTCTTAAAATGACTGTCTTAATTCCAGGGTTATGCTGCCATTGATGGTTCCTCAATCCGAAGTCACACAAATAAGTTACAGCTAGATTAATGTTTAATAAAAAAAATTAATAATAATAATAATATATTATTATTATTATTATTTAAACCAAATATCAAAGGAGATTCATGGACAAAGGGGTGCCTCCATTTCTATAGGTGACTCACGCATCCCATCCCTCTCCAAGTTACACTCTCCATTTATTAAATCAATAATATTATTATCACTTTATAATAATATTATTATTAATATTTTCAAACTGTAAGGATTTTCCTCCCCATTATCCATGCCCAGACGTGCCCCCCGGCCCCTTAAGGCTCTCTCATATTTATTTATTTTAAATTTCATTAATTTCTCATAAAATTAATATTAAGAAAAAAATTAATACTTCAATTCCAATTAAAATTAAGCCCATTTAATTTTATTATCCAACCACACTTTTTATGTCACCATTATTATTATTATTTAATATAATAGTAATAAAAAATACTTGATTAATTTTTAACAACTCATCACTATTATTATTATTATTATTATTATTATTAATTATTAATGCCCATTGTGTTGACCACGTCTGACCACCTCATTGGAGATCTGAGTCTGGACACTATAATGTCCATGCCAAGAAGCCCCCGCCATGAGACCGTGCGCACAACCTCTACCCAAAACTGATCTCATCACACCATACATCATTACTGTGTGTCAATCGAGAAAAAATGGATCATTGATCCAATCCCAAACCACCTCTGATCATAAACCCGAACCCTAAATACCGATTCGATCCATTTAGAAAACACCATCCCACTCATTTATCAATATATCCACAAACCATCGATTCACATTTAGTTCATGCTACCACCATGAATATAGGGGTTAGACCGCACTCAAACCCACCCCGAAAAAGTTGAATCGTGCCCCCGTGGTCTAACAATGAATAACGTGATGAACGGTGGGGGGGGGCACCAATAAAAAAGGTGATAAACATATTTTTTAAAGAATTCTTGGCCAATTATTTCATATAAGGGACACCAGGGTGAGAAACAAGGAAAATACAAGAAATAAATTGAAAGAATAATTTATCTTGATACATGGGCTCTTGACAAGGTTAATTTAAACACATATCAAGGAAAAAAATTTGATCAAGCTCAATATTTTAATCATAAGGGTGGAAACCAAAAATGATGAGTCCTACCTCTATTATGGATCAATTTTTGGTGAAGAATTCATCTAATAGCGATGAATATGATCCACTATGTCTGCTATTTGTCGATTCACCTTGATCCGATCACTAGTCATCATTCAGTTTCTATTCGCCAATAAAGAAGGGGTGAAAGCTCCTCTCAATGATACCAGGGTTATTCGGCTAACCCTGGTGATTTTACATAGAATATTACTTATATATGAAATATATTTAGGTCATTTAATTCAAAATAAATAAATAAATAATTTATTTTAATTAAATGCACCTTCCAATAGCTTCCTTTACCAGATGTCCCACGCCGACCAACTTTAGGTCATGCCTAGAGTAAACTCCATGTTCCATACTCAACGGTGGTCTCATATTTCCTATCCAAGTCCCTGTCCATGAGTTATTTGGGTTAGTATTATTAAATGATTAATTAAATTAATTAATTTATCTATTACACCCACCAATGGATGCCCTATCAGAATGTTCCGCGCCAACCATCTTTAAGTCGCGCCTAGCGAAAAATATGTGCTCTAGATTAAACCGTGGTCTTAGATTTCTGATTAGAGACTCTATTTTTGATATATTACACTTTTTCTAGAAAACTGTGTGTGAACAATAAAAATATATTTAATATATTTATAAAATTAATTCTGGGCTCACTGGTCCTCAGAATCGCATATCGTCTCAGTGCTTGGCTATGAAAATATTCCCAGGAATATGCCAAAGTCTTACAGAGAAAAAATATACTCTATACGCTATTCCATTCTTCAAATATTTTCATCCCCAAAAATAAAAAACTAAGGAAAAATGTGGGGATACTGAGATATCATCTGGCTCTTCCATACATCGGGATGTATAGACAATAGAAAAGTGTGAAACTCCCTCATAACCTCCTCTCATAATGTGACTGAAACAAATTTCTGTCCTTGAAAAATGATTACATGGTTCCATTCTTCAGATAATATATCTGGTGGATCTCTTAAGGATATCTGGTCATGCGAGATCTCTTATTAGATATCCCCAAGTTGCACCTCCCTAACTCACTAAGGAAGTAGAGGGGTATCATACATTGACTAGAGTATGATTCCCCATCCTCTCCCACAAGGTTCAGTTGCAAATAGGTAAACTACTCTGACAACTTACTCAAAAATAGTGGTTGAAAAACCTCATTGTGAGCATATTCTGCCCTGACCATGCCCTGGGTGGCCCTCGATCTAACATCGCTTCAACCTTTGTAGGGCCTACTCTCACACATATTTCCCAGAATACATATCCTAAGAACTGGAAATTCGAATCTAGAACTAACTCCATGATAGATTTCATATGACTAGAACCCCCAGAGCATGCCTAGAAACA
Organism: Viscum album; assembly: GCA_963277665.1. Taxonomy (NCBI): domain Eukaryota; kingdom Viridiplantae; phylum Streptophyta; class Magnoliopsida; order Santalales; family Viscaceae; genus Viscum; species Viscum album. Next base: position 2,089,244,798 of record OY728120.1, read on the forward strand.
TCCTCCCATGTCTCATGTGCTTCAATCCTGACACCATGGACATGAGGTAACCAACACAGAAGAATAATATAAACCGATCCAAGAAGGGTTAATATTCTTACTCATAAGTCTTGAAAACTCTACTGGGGAATTCAACACACCAAAGGGTATCATCAAGAACTCAAATAAACCGCAACAACTTTAGGAATCCATGATTGGTACATCCACCTCTCAAACTGAGAGTTGTTTATAACCCATACTAAGGCCAACCTTTGAGATCCACTTCACCCCAAACCACTGGTCAAAGAACTCAATGATTCTCAGGGGTGGATACTCTTCCTCATGTCACCTGGTTCAAGTGACACTAATCCACTTCTGACCTCATGATCTCATCCACATCTTAGATGGATGACACTATATTCCTAGGGAAACACACTAGGTCTTACAAATCCCTCTCTCTATATACTCCTCCAAATGCACAACTATGCCTCGCAGCTACACGGGGTCATCCGATATGCTAGAAAAAACATCGGGTCATACCTGCTGCAAGTATTTACAGAGGTCCATCCCACAATGGGGAGGTAAACTTGAAATATCATCATACTCCACCATCATTGGATGGAGTTGAGAGCTTATAGCATCCACTATTCTAAGGGTAATATTATCCAATTGATAAATTATCTGTAACCTACCATGAATGAGATCATATCATTCTATACTTGGATCAATCCTCAACAAGGAGTAAAACTCTATCCCTCAACTTGGAAGCACTACTACTTATTATTAGAAAACATCTGAGCATGGATGGTTGAAAATCAGTCCATACTGAGGAAAAACATCATAGGCCCTCACTACCACTATGGAAAGATCTAGTGCGAGGATCTCTCTCCTCATAGAGTAAGGTCTCCCCATCAGCGGGAACATGCTGTAACACCCCGAGTTTTTATGGACCATTTTTTTGAATAAATTAAAATTTTCATTTATATCTTGCAATGCACCAAGTCAAACATTCCTTTCACACTAAACCAACTTTTCATATGAAACACTGAGTTGATGTACAATACACGAAACACTGAGTATAGATTTTGTTCAATGGATAAAAGAACTAACTTTGGATTATGTTATATGCAAAAAAAGGAAGGTTTCACTACACGTAACATTGAATTGTCTTGCGTTATACAGAAGAGTGTCCTTTCTCAATAGCTTGCGTTGTATGCACTACCGAGTTTCACTAAACAACAATATATTATTAAAATATTATTATTTAATAGGATATAAACTAGCCATTATGAATAGTATTAAACACATTTTGAATTTTATATAACATTAAAATTCATATTTTTTATTTTCTAGAACATGATATAAGAACAATTTCAATTTTTCAGATAAAAGAAGTATTTTTAAAAAAATACAGTTTTACCGCCTTTTGATGGTGCACCCATTTTAAATCTAGTTTTTAAAAGTTTTATATATTCTATTTGACAAAATTAAATTACTATTTTGAATCGGGACATCAAAATTTAATTTGGTTAAAGTTTTGGTATTTTTTTGATAAAATTCATATTTTAATGAATAGTAAAAAATACTGCATTTTAATTCAAAAATGCCATTTTATCTAATTTATTTATATAGTTAGATTATTTTTTTAATTTTTTTTAAAGTTTAATTGTATTATTTTTTTATCATTTAATCCAATTTTGTCATTGGAAGTAATTTCACATTGAAATTATATTTAAATGCTCATCAATCTTTTTATGGTTTTTACTTTTAAAAACCTCATTTTCTCGTTTTAACAACGATAATTAATTTTAAATTAATTAATGAAAGTTATGTGTTTTTAATTTTGAAAAATGGATTAAATATTTGGAATCAGTGGGTATAAATTATGTTAACATGTTACTTTTATTTTTTGGACATTATGAATAGTGACTTTGATATTTTTTATTTACCACATTTGAAGGTAAATTAGGTAAATTAGGGTAACAAACAATATGATAAGGATAATGAAATTACCCAAACACCTACTAAAATACTATTGGATGAATAAAAGTCTACCCATATCACCTAAGGATCTTAACTTATTCATTTAATGAACTTTTTTTCATGAAAGTGATGTAATTATTATTAAAACAAAATAAAGTGACAACATGTCACTCTCTTATCTCTTATAAGTATAATAATTTTAATGTAGTGATAAACTTGATGAAACATAGAACATAAAAAATCTCCAGGAATCTAATGAAATTATCTACATAAAATTTATTTTTAATTTTTATATATTAAATAATTACTATAAATATTAACACAACAGTGATATAGTAATTATTTTATTAGGAGAAACATCAAATAAATGATATTATAAATATTAAAATAAATATTATATGATATAATTTTTGTTATCCACTAATTTTATGGATGAATATGAAATTTTAGGATTTAGTTAATTTATTTTTTTCTAAGTAATAAAGTTGTTATGATTTTTTGAAAATGTGAAGTATGAATAGTGTCAAAATTGGCCTAATTCATAACTTAAAATATAAAATAGTTTATTAAATATTATAAAATTACTAAAAAATATAAGATTCTAAAAAATGTATAATAAAAGTCATAATATGTTATAAATTCTACTTTTTTTGGTTGTTTTAAATTTTATGATAATTAAATTAACAGACAAAGTGTAAATAACATGATATTAGAGTAAGATTAAAAAGGGTAAAATAAGGGTTAAACAAAAAAGATAAGGATAAATAAATATTCAAAACTTGTCAAAAAATATTGTATGATTTTATTACAACCAAAAAGAATATTATATTTTAAATAAATGAGTTTGAGACCATTATAAATGAAAAATAAATTTATAATAAATTAATATTTCAAGACTTTCCTAAAGTGGCCCTCACCTCTCCTATAAAAGGGAACTTATCCTTATCTTTTAATAACACATCTAAAGCCCTTTTTATATGTCAAAACCTTCCAATTTACTCTCCCAACTTCCATAAATTCATCATAGAGGTCAAAATTTGGTTAGAAAGACATCCTAGGGAAACCTTTTGTGAAAATCAAAAGGAGATACTCCAAAAGAGGTAATTGTTTTATCACCTCTTTCAAACTTCTTTTATTATACTTTCTATTATTATGTTGTTTCCATAATAAAGTAATAAATCTAGTATATTATACATTATTATATGTTATTATAATTATATTACTACCTTATATCTCCTTTTATCCATCCTACGAATAACAATATCACTATGCGTTCGTACGTACGACTTACCATCTCAACGTCGTAGTGTAATTTTTTATTCAACAATACTTTATTTGGATGAATATAATGATTAGTATAATGGATTTAAAAAATTAATATAACATTATAATTATTCTGTATAATTAATATACCATCCAATTCCATATCATTTAACCATTAAGTGAATGATATCGTCGCTCATGTGTACGTACGACCTACCGTCTCCACGATGCGATGCGATTCATTCTACATGATCTTAATTAAACCATGATTATATACATGGATGGAATGAATAAATATTATATTTATTATACTAATATCATTATTTAAATGATATAACTATAAACTAAGAAGTGGAACATGAACTTATCCAACAAAATTTACATAAGAACATAAAGTAGTTAATATCCGAATAACGAGTGACTATGAAATGTTACTAAAAAACAAATGATAATATAATAATATATGATATAATAAATAGGATTATGATTTTGTAATAAGTAAATAAAATTATTTAAATCATTATACAGGATGTTCAGATACATATGAAGGATATCGGACCTAAAGCAAGGGATAATTTCGCAATATCACTATTATCTGAGATTTTTTATACATAATTATTTACTGGGGTATATTTATCATCCATGTCCATGTTTTATAAAAATGTTATCCTAAAATGTTTAATATTCTCCTATGTTTGTTGAAAGTCATTTTTACCCATTTTTTACTTTTACTACATGGTTTTGAAGGAATCTTTCTTTTGTTTTCCATACGTGGTACTTTTTTACTTTTTCAGAAAAAGTATGAGGGAATGTTTTTTTAACTTATACAAAATGAATGGATTCTTACGCTTTCATAATTCCTAATTTAAATGAAGATTAATTTATAATATTTCAATTTTAGTTTCAATTAAATTTTTTTCTTTTGAAATTTTTTGTAATTTTGAAAAAGGAAAACATTTTTGAAGAAGAAAGTATATTTTCCTCAAGAATTAATTTCATGTATTTTATCAAAATTATTTTCCATCTAAGATGAAAAAGTGTTATGTTTCCATCCTTATTTTTAATTTTATTTTATTGTGTTTATGATGGATTTTTTTATGAAATCCATTTATTTTATATGGATAATGATGAAATGATGTTTAAGAAACCCATTTTTTGTTCCTTGTGTTATGCAATAATGAATGGTTTATGTTTTTGTGGCACATGTAAGAATGATTTCATTATGAGATGTGTGGGAACCATATCTCTCTCCAATGTATTGGGTAAATATTTACATCTCATGAGATATAAATGGCTAGAATGACAAGTAAATATGGTTCAATAATATAGGGCTGAAACAACAAGTATATCTGGTTCAGTAATACCAGGCTAAAATGAGGAGTCAACTCGGTTCAGTAATAAAAATTGTATTATATGATGGTCTTGGATATAAGACTTGGATAATATGGAAATGATTTTATATGATTATGTGTTTTCCACAAGTTCATGTTTTATGCCAATGCTATGTTATCATAGTTAATGTTTATTTATGATTTATGCCTTAATAACTGCTAAGATTTATTTCATGACTCAAGATTTTGATATTGAAAAGTTATGCTCGTGTTTTTTACATTAATATGTTCATATATTATTTTCTTACCCTTAATGATCATCTAAGATAACCCTTTCTTATGTTTCCATTCCTCAAGTTATAAATAAATCATTTAAGTAGGAGTACTAAAGGGGAAGATCTTTATGGGATATGTTGAAGATCTTTCACAAGTTAGAAGAATGTATTTCAAGTTTACAAAGGCAATAAACTATTATGGTCCTCAGGTGTGAATTTTTAAAATGTAATGAATATTTATCTAAAAATATGTAATATTCATATACATCATGCTTGGGTTGTTATAGTAGGTATCAAAGGAAAGGTTTATTCAACCTTTGGAAACTAGAATGTGAAAAATTTAGTGATATACCTAGAGATATTTTTAAGAATATATAAAGGGATGTTCTAAGGATAATTATAAGTATAGGTTTCAATCCTAGAGTTTTTTTTATAATCATGAATAACCTATGATTAAACCTAAGATATCATATATTGAAATATTATAAGTAATTTACCTTACTTATGTGTTTTTAATCTCTGATATGTATTTCTCACACTTTTATTTCTTTTCGTAGTCAATATCCATAACTAGATAGAACATAGTTATCCTTTAATGTTTCAGATGTGGAAATTATGGGAATTATGAAAATTTATTTCTTAAGTGGAAATATCATGAAGATAATCATGATGATGGTATGATTATTGGTCATACTTATGAGGATAAAGAGATTATAAATTACATGTAAAATGTATGTGATGGTCTTATAGTGTTGTTTATAATAAACATAATAAGATTGAGGTTTATAAACCTTAAGAAATGATTCATATTTTATGATAGATTAAGATGATGGATCCCAAGTAATGTTTGAAGAATAAAGTTAGATGATTGAGGTGTATATGTTTCAAGAATTTAAATATTCTGTTATATGAATCATGAAATATATAAGTGTTTTTAGTATGTATTTTTAATTAAGGATTGGAAAGGATATGTTGAATAGTTGTAAGGAGATAGAAAAGTCATTTAAGGGTAAGGTGATATTCTTGGAGAACACATGATTAAGGGGAAGATAACCCTTAATATGTCCCTTATGTTAAGATAATGATGCTTGGATAGAGATATATTATATTTGAATAAGTAAATTGGATGAAGCTAGTTTCTTGAGAACTAATTAAGGATTTTTCAACAAGAGGGTTATGCTATCTTGGATGAAGTATACAACTTTTTGGGACTTAAGGAATATATCCAATATGTTTTAGAATAAGGGAATATTCATGTTTTCAATAAGGATATCTGATAGTTTAGGTTTTTACTATGAATCAAGAGAATACATGATTAAGGTATTCACATGTTTGGAATGTGAAAACCAAGAAATACCTTATGAGATATGGGAGATAAATGTTAAAGTAATTTAGTTCACCTCTTTCTAAAGTTGTAGATTTTCAGTTTTTGGAAGGATTGTATGGTTATCCAATTATGGATTGTATAAGTTATACTCCAGTTGAAGTTTGTTAGATTAATGTATTATCTCACTATATGTGGACTTATGAATATTTTATAATATATGTTAAATTTTTTGTTGATAAAAATGGAATGACTTATAATTCGATTTATGTATTTCATGATCTTCTAACACTTCAGGAATGAAAAATTCAATTTCATTTCTTTGAATAAGAGATGATGTGGAAATTGTTCAAGGCATGACCAATGGTGAGATTGTACTGAAATTAAGTAAGTATTTATTCTCATGTTCTTCAAATTTAGGGAAAGGATCTTGAAAATCAAAATTTTTATCTTAGTAACTTCTTATCCAATGAATTAGATGGTCCCTTAAATCATCATAGATTTATGGGTTTCTTGTTGTTAACTATCTCCAAACCTTGTCCTCTATCACTATCCATCTGAACTTGATGGTTATATTTTTCTTCCATATATATGTTTTCACTTTCCAACTATGTTCTACAATGTAGAAACCTAGTGATGAGTTAATTTGGGTAACTATTATGTTTCTAACTCTCTTTTTAAAATTAATTTTTAGTATTTCTTTTTATAATATGGGTTTCCATGAAAGAAAATTTCAAGTAGTAAAAATTTTATAACCCCGATGAATTTTGAGGGAGAATTTCATTTAAGAGGGGTAAAATGTAAAACTATGAGTTTTTATGGACCATTTTGTTCAAATAAATTAAAATTTTCATTTATATCTTACAATGCATTAAGTCAAACATTCCTTTCACACTAAACTGACTTGTCATATGCAACACCGAGTTGGCATACAATACATGCAATAATGAGTATCGATTTTGTTCAATGTATAAAAGAAATAAGTTGGTATTATGTTATATGAAACACCAAAGGAATATTTCACTACACGAAATACTGACTTGGATTGCGTTACACGCAAGAGCGACCTTCCTCGATAGCTCGCATTGTATGCAATACCAAGTTTCACTAAACAATGATATATTATTAAAATAAAAACATTTAATGGGATATAAACTAGCCATTATGAATAATATTAATTTTTTTTTGAATTTTATATAATATTTCCATTCATATTATTTATTTTCTATAATATGATATAATAAAAAATTCATTTTTTCAGATGAAATAAGTATTTTTCAAAAAATGCATTTTTGCCACCTTTTGATAGATCACCCATTATAAATATAGTTTTTAACACTTTTATATATTATATTTTACAAAATAAACTTATTATTTGGAATTGGGACATCAAAATTTACTTTGGTTTAATTTTTTATATTTTTTTGATAAAATTCATATTTTAATGAATAGAAAAAATAATTCATTTTAATTTAAAACTGACTTTTCATATAATTTATTTATATAGTTAGATTATCTTTTTAATTGGTTTTAAAGTGAAAATGTATTAAATTTTTATCATTTAATCCAATGTTGGTCATTAGAAGTAATTTCACATTGAAATTAGGTATAAATGCACATCAATCTTTTGATGGTTTTTACTTTTAAAAAACCCGTTTTCTTGTTTTGACTACGAGAGTTAATTTTAAATTAATTACCGCAACTTCTATATTTTGAATTTTGAAAAATTAATTCCATAATTGGAATCAATGTATCCAAATTATGTTAATAGGTTATTTTTATTTTTTTGACATTATGAATAACAACTTTGGTATTTTTTATTTACCACAGTTAAAGGTAAATCGAGTAAATTAGGGTAACAAACAATATCATAAGTATAATAAAATTATCCTAAAACCTTAAAAAATCATATTGGATCAATAAAAGATGACCCATATCACCTAAGGGTAAGAATTTATTCATTTAATGGATTTTTTATGAGAAAGTAATGTAATTATTTTTAAAATAAAAGAAAGTGACAATATGTCACTCTCTTATCTCGTATATGTATAATAATTTTAATGTAGTGATAAACTTGATGAATCATTAAACATAAAAATTATATAGAAATATAATGAAATTATATACATAATTAGATTTTTTTTAATTTTTAAAGATTAAATAATTACTTAAAATATTGACACAACAGTGATATAATAATTATTTTATTAAGAGAAATATCTAATAAATGATATTATAAATATTAAAATAAATATTATATGACATAATTTGTGTAATTATCGAATTTTATGGATCACTATGACATGTTATGATTTATTTAATGTATTTTTTTTCGAATTAATCAAGTTTTTATGAATTTTTGAAAAAGTCAAGTATGAAGAGTGTCAAAATTGACACAATTCATAACTGAAAATATAAAATAGTTTATTAAATGTTATAAAATTACTAAAAAATATAATATTCTACCAAATGGTTAAGATAATTACTAATATATCCTAAATTACACTTTTCTTAGTTGTTTTAAATGTTATGATAATTACATTAATACACAGAGTGTAAATTACATGATATTAGAGTAAGATTAAAAAGGGTAAAATAAGGGTTAAACTAAAAAGATAATGATTAAAAAATATTTGAACCTATAAAATAAATTATTTTATGATTTTATTTCAACCCATAATCATCTTATATTCTAAATAAATGAGTTTGGTACCATTAGAAACCAAAAATAAATTTATAAAAAATTAATATTTCAAGACTTTCCTAAAGTGCCCCTCACCTCTTCTATAAAAGGAAACTTATCCTTTAATTTTAATCACACCTCTAAATACCTTTTTCTCAGAAAACACTACCAATTTACTCTCCCAAATTCCCTAAATTCATCCTAGATTCCAAACTATGTTCAGAAATCCATTATAGGGAGACCTTTTGTGAAAATCGAAAGGAGATATTCAAAAAAGAGGAAATTGTTTTATCACCTCTTTCAAAATTATTTTCTTATACTTTATATTATTATGTTGTTTCCATAATAAAGTAATAAATCAAGTATCTTGTACGTGATTATATTTTATTTTAATTATAGTACAACCTTATATCTTTTTTTATCGATCATACGAATAACAATATCACCATGCGTGCGTACGTACAGTTACCATCTTGATGCCGTGGTGTAATTTGTTATTCAAAAATACTTTATTTGGATGGGTATAATTATGTGTATAATGGATTTAAATAATTAATATAACTTGACAAATTATTCTTTATAATTAATATATTATCCAATTTCATATCATTTAACCATTAAGTGAATGATATCGTCGCTCATGCGTACGTATGACCTACCGTCTCCACGATGCAATGTGATTCATTTTACATGATATTCATTAAAACATGATTATATACATGAATTTAATGAATGAATTTTATATATATTATACTAATATAATTCTTTAAATGATATAACTATAAACTAAGAAGTAGAACATGAACTTATCCAACAAAACATGCATAAGAACATAAAGTAGTTAATATTTGAATACCGAGTGACAATGAAATGTTACTAACAAAAAAATGATAATATAATCATATATGATATCATAAATATGATTATTATTTTTTAATAATTCAATAAAATTATTTAAATCATTATACAGGATGTTTGGATACATACAAAGGATATCAGACCTAAGGTAAGGGATAATTTCTCAATCTCACTATTATCTGAGATTGTTTATACGTAATTATTTACTGGGGTATATTTATCATCCATGTACATTTTTTCTAAACAATTTTTCATAAATTTTTTACTATTCTTCTATGTATGTTAAAATTCATTTTTACCCATTTTTACTTTTACTACATGGTTTGTAAAGAATCTTTATTTTATTTTCCATACGAGGTACTTTTTGACTTTTCCAGAAAAAGTATGAGGAGAATGTTTTTTAACTTATATGGAGTGAATGGATTATTATTATTTAATAACTCCTTAATCCATTAAGATTAATTTATAATATTTCAAGTGTATTTTCAATTAAATTCTTTTCTTTTAAAATTGTGTGGAATTTTGAGAAAGGAAAATTTTTTTTAAGAAGAAAGGATATTTTCCTTAAGAATTAATTTCAAGTATTTTATCAAAATTATTTTCCATATAAGATGGAATAGGGTTATGTTTCCATCCCTATTATTAATTTTATTTTATTGTGTTTATGATGGAATTAAATTTATAAATTACATTTATTTTAAATGGATTATGATGGAATGATGCTTAAGAAACCCATTTTTTGTTACTTGGGTTATGCTATGATGAATGTTTTATGTTTTTGTGGAACATGTAAGAATGATTTAATTATGAGATGGGTGATACCTATTTATCCCTACAATTCATTGGGTAAAGATTTTTATCTCATGAGATAGACATGACTAGAGTGGAAAGTAAATCTGGTTCCATAATATAGGGATGAAACAACAAGTATATCTAGTTCTGTAATACAGGGCTGGAATGAGGAGTGAAATCAGTTTAGTAATGGAATTTGTACACTATGATGGTCTTGTATATGAGCCACAGATAATATGGAAATTATTTTCTATACTTCTGTTTTTTACACAAGTTCATGTTTTATGCCAATTCTATGTTATCATGGTTAATGTTCCTTTACGATTTATGCTTTAAGAACTGCTAAGATTTATTTCATGACTCAAGGTTTTGTTATTCAAAATCTCTTTTCATGTTTTTTACACTAATATGTTCATCTATTGTTTTCTTACCCTTACTGAGAGTCTAAGCTAAACCTTTCTTATGTTTCTATTTCGCAGGTTATAAAGAAATTATTTATGTAGGAGTACTAAAGGGGGTGATCTTTATGGGAGATGTTGAAGATCTTTCACAAGTTAGAATGATGTATTCCAAGTTTCCAAATGCACTAAACTATTATGGTCCTCAGGTGTGAATTTTTAAAATGTAATGAATATTTATTTAAAAAGATGTAATATTCAAATACATCATGCTTGGGTTGTTATACATGAAACCATTAATACTATCTATAAGGGCCTCTAATACAAGGGTTGAGAGAAAGGGTATCCTCTGGTAGAACAAATCTTGAACTGGGGATACACATAGGGAAATGTGGCTTCTGACACTATTATAACAACTAAAACTAAAGCAGTAGTGACATAGGTCATACTTCAAACCACACTCAAGCCTCCCATATAGAAGCCCCATCCGCCGAGAGATTATGTTTTCGCATTCCTACCTGTTCTCCTTAACTAGGGTTGGATCCTATCCCCATCAAATCCACAAATTCTGAACATGAAAGTAAAAGGAATTACTCCACCACATATAGAAACTATCTTCTTTGGGGTGACACTAACTTTTTTACATGGTTTTGAATTGCGTATCAAGGATGTATCTTGGTGGGGGAAGTGTCCCTATTCCTTGTATGTATAATTCCATTCTAAAAAAATCTCCATCACCAAACTCTATCGATGCATAGCATTGTCTTAGAGAGGTATCACCGTGATGATCACCATCGAATGGGATCCAAACCGAGCAAGATATCCAAACCATAGGACCAGGCTTGAAGTCAACCTCTTGATAAGGGAGTCTAGCTCAACATGATGCTTGGGTGATCCCTATCTTTAGAACCAATAATGCACACTCAACATAGTTACATCATTTGCTGGTACCACTTAAACCAACTTCTTCTCTATAAAGATCATTGGTTGTAAGTGGAACCATCCATTTGGTTGGGATTTTCACAAGTCTGAAAACTTAGATCATCCATCCAAGCCAACCCTCTACTTCCAGGGAAAATGGTTCAACAAAGAACCTTAATGGCCTTTAGCGCTAGAACTCACATTGTGCACTATGTCTACATAAATATTTAGCCAGCTATGCTAGTACTAACTACTACTCAAAAAGTGGGGTTGCTGCTACCTTCCCTCCTAAAGGAAAAGATCCCACATGATGGACCCCAAAAGGAGGCCTCATTGCTCACTGAATCATCATCACGATCTGGAACTGGTATCCTAGATGAATGTCAATATAGATTCATCTAAAAAATGATCAAGATGTACCATGGTCAAATGAGAATATATATATATATATATATAAAACAATGGGAAGTTTAATCAATAATTAAAATAAAAGACTCAATCCTATATGATTCATGTACCATTGATCCTTTCAACCAATGTATCTGTATCTCGAGTCAAGAAGCAGGTAGTCAAGGTCTTGGTGAATAGATACATTGGCTACCCACACCATCCCTAGATTTCCTAGAATGAGAGCCACACTTGAGACACTTTGACACTATTTCCCTAATCCCAACCAAAAACTCATAAGGGGACTACTTCATACAATTTCCCAAGGAATGAAATACTATGATACCAATATGTCATGATCCAACCTAATCCGGGGCTTGAGATGCAACTACCCCAAGCCCTCCTCTATAGGCCAGGGGCTAATGACTAGTTCTAAAGTCATAACTAATATGGAGAGGCCTTTTCTTTTTTACCTACACACACATATCCATATCGATGAAAAAGTGCAGAGAGAGTAAAAGTAAAAGAATTAATAATTATAAGGGAACAACCATTCATGAAAAACCTCTAAACAATACATTAGTACGATAGTACAAATTGAAAAGTAAAGGGAAAAAATACACGCCCCACCAAAAATATGTCCTAACCAAAAAAATAGAGTGAAAAGAGCCTAAATACTTCTCTCTAAAACACAACCACCATGCGTGGTACAAAGTACCAGGTATCCCTAGGCTCCCCTGAAGTCACTACCAACCTATCCATCATCTGCATAAGGCATTAAACTTGAAGGAAAATCCCATATAGGGGTGAGTATATACGTATCTAGTAGGATGACCCAAAATCTGAAGGGGGAGTAGAAAAATATACAATAGGGAATAAAATGAATGTATATACCACAAAATGAAGGAAGTATTGAAAGATAACAGATCAAACCAAACCAAGAGTATAAATAACCTCATCGAAGCACAAGGGGCTTGACACATTGAGTAGATGAACTACAAATCAAGTCTTCACTGCCTATAGCAGGAGAGTATACTCATCCAACCATGAGAAGCTAAACATGGAAAGCACACGGAATACCCTATACGTCTTCACCTCTCATGAAAGGAGAGTAACCAAATCCAAGGGTAATAATATAGAAGAATATATATATATATATATATATATATGTGATCTATAAAAGAATCCCAAATGATAGAGTAATGGAATCTATATCTCACATCTGATCCCAAGAAGAAGAGTATCTAATAGTTCTATAAGTCCATAAATGATACCCAGTATCTCACGCGTCTTCCCAGAAGTAACCATCCAAGTCAAACCATGCCTCATCACTCTACTGCGAAGTTAGAGGGACAAAAACTCTAGGTAGGGGACCCATGCCCTAGTACAGTATGAAGGTTCCTCTATGATAGTCATTGAGTACTTCACTACCCAGATCTACTAGAGGGTACAACTTGGAAAGTCATCAAGGAATTCACTACCCATCTCTAATAGAGGGTCAACTCAGTAGTCTTCGAGGACAACACTACCTAACTCTATTGGATGGTTAACTTAGTAGTCATTGAGGACACCACTACCCAACTCTACTAGAGGGTCAAATTAGTAATCATCGAGGACACCACTACCTAGATCTATTGGTGGGTCTACTTAGAAAGCCTCTGGTGATATTTCATGATCATTACCATCATTAAGAGTCTTCTAGGAAATAAACTTACCAAACATAGTCCACAACGTATCTTGAAATCCACAATGGAGGGTACCATCACGTTATATGTGGAAATACACTCAGGATAGGATACTCATGGGTCAAAAACTAAGTTCAAATAGAGGAGATACAAATAATTGAAATTTCCTAAAAGGAACCAAGAGGGTACATAACATGTGATGGGATCCACACGACATGCGGTCCTTCTCCTCCACCTGGTCGGGTCCCTGGCTGATACATGGCTCACTGCCCATGTAGTACTACATAGTTTGTAAGGGTATAACATGACATGTATCGGCCAAAATATCGATGAGAAAACAAGGACCATCATTGATCCGAAGGAAAAAAACATCATATAACTGATATGCCTTTGAAACAAGCCTCAAATAGACAAACATATAACACCATTGTGATCCTCATGGAAAAATGCATAGAATAGGCTATTCACTTTCCCAAACTAGATGCCTGGTGAAAAAGTCAAATTTCACCACCTAACACTTGAACAATGCTTCGTGGATCTAAGCCATGAGTCTAAATTAAATATCCAATATTGGTCTCAAAATGTTTGCCTCAATTTCAGGATTGCTTTTCCACAGACTGTTTATTAATCTGACACCATGTGAAGAGGATACGTCAGATACAAGATTCCACAATAATAATAATTTTATTATCATTGGGTGTTTTGTTGACCCAAACTACGAGTCCAAAAAAGGTATCCAAGATCAGTCTTAAAATGACTGTCTTAATTCCAGGGTCACATTGTCGCTGATGACTCACAAATCTAACACCATATGAAGAAGATCTATCAAATGCAAGATTCCAAAATAATAATAATTTTATTATTATTGGGAATTTAATTTACTCGAGCCATGAGTCTAAAAAAGGTATCCAACATTGGTCTTAAAATAACCATCTTAATTTTAGGGTCATGCTACCACTGACGTTTTGTCAATCTAAAGTCGCTTGTAGAAGTTATAGTTAGATTAAGGTTTTATAACCAATAATAATAATAATAATAATAATATTTTATTATTATTATTTTTCATTAAAACAAATATCAAAGGATATTCATGCACAAAGGGGTGCCTCCCTTTCTATAGGAAGCTTGCTCGTGCCCCCTCCAAGTCATACTCTCTATTTATTAAATCAATAATATTATTACCATTTTATAATAATAATATTATTAAGATTTTCAAATTGCAAGGATCCTCCTCCCCATACTCCATGCCCAGACGCATGACCCATCCCCCTTAAGGCTCTCTCATATTTATTTATTTCAAATTTCATTAATTCCTAATATAATTAATATTAAGAACAATATTAATAGTACAACTCCCATTAAAACTAAACCCATTTAATTTTATTATCCAACTACACTTTTTAGGCCACCATTATTATTATTATATAATATATTAATAATAAAAAATCCTCAATTATTTTTTATCAAATCATCACTAATAATAATAATAATAATTAGTAACACCCACCATATTGACCACATCGGACCACCTCATTAGTGATCTGAGTCCGCCCACCATCACGTCCATACCGAGCAGCCCCCACCATGAGACACTACACACTTTCACCACCTAGAACTGATCTCATCACACCACACGTCATCACCACACATCAATCAAAAAAACTGGGATCATCGATCCAATCTTGAACCATCTCTGATCATAAACATGCACCCTTAGTTCCGATTCAATCTGTTGACAGTACACCATCGCGCTCATTTATCAATCTATCCACAAATTGTCGATTCACATGTAATTCGTTCTACCGCCATGAATCTAGGGGTTCACCCATGCTTGAACCCACCCTGAAAAATTTGAGTCGTGACCCTATGTTTAAACAATAAATAACGCAATGAACGGTGGTGGTGGGGGGGAGAACCAATAACAAAGGTGATAAAAATCACTTTCCAAGCATTATTGGCCAAAGATTTCATAGTGGGGAAAGAAGGATGAGAAATATGACATATAGAAGAAATAAAATAAAATAATAATTTATTTTGATACACGTACTCATGCAAAATTTCATTTAAATTTAGATCAAGGAAACAAATTTTATCATGCTAAATATTTTAATCATAAGGGTGGAAACCACAAATGATGAGTCCTACATTGATTATGGATCAATAATTGGTGAAGAATGCATCCTCTAGTGATAAATATGATCTGATAGGTCTGCTATCTATCGATTCACATCAATCTGATCACCGACCATCATCTAGTCTCTATTCACTAACAAAGAAGGGTTGGATTCTCCTATTAGTAATCCCATGGTTATTTGGATAACCATAGAAATTTTACATAGAAGCATACTTATATATAAAAATGGTTTAGTTCATTTAATTCAAAATAAATAAATAAATAATTTATTTTAATTAAACACACCCACCAATGGATGCCTTTAACGAATGTCCCACACCGACCAACTTTAGGTTGTGCCTAGAGTAATATCCATATTATAAACTCAATGGTGGTCTTGTATTTCCCATCAAAGTCTCTGTATATGTGTTATTTGGGTTAGGATTATTAAACAACGTAATTAAATTTATTAATTTATCTAATACACCCACCAACAGCTTCCCCATGCGAACGTCGCATGCCAATGAACTTTAAATCGCACCTAGGGAAAACTCCATGCTCTTGATTCAACCGTGGTATCATATTTCCAATATGAGAATCCTTTTATAATATATTATAGTTTTTCAAGAAAACTGTATCAGCATAATAAAAATATATTTTATATTTTTAAAAAATTAATTTTGGGATCACTGGTTCTTGGAATCATGCACCGTCTTGGCTCCTGGATCCAAATATATTCCTAGTAATATTTCAAAGTCATACATAAAAAAAACAGAGTCTCTAAAAAATTAATCTATCTAAGAAGAATATCATGGTTCACAAGAAAGAGTATAAATGGTCAAAAGGGTAATATTCCTAAGATTAATGTGGATAATGAAGGTGTTATTAGATTTGTAAAGAGATTATGCATTTCAAGTGATTGGTACTTAAATAAAAAATAGTTAATTGAAGCTCAGATCTCTCCATTTTTTGATCCTAGGAGTATGAAGATATAAAAATACCCTATGTAATATTTTTTGTGGGATGGTATGAGGAAGAATATTTATGATTTTAACATGAAGCATTTGAATTGTTAGCTAGTTAAAGCATAATTACAACTACTGAAGGGGACGATTCATCCTTTTTAAATGCTATAATGAAAATGGGAGAACATTTACATTGACTTAATCATGGAATTTATAAATATATCTTGAGGTAATAATGAAATTTAGGTTATTATTGAATATTTGGATAAATATATGATTTTTATGATTTTTTTGGTATTATGTATTTGGATAATCTTACAAGAATTTATTATAAGTATATATTCAGGTTATATAGAGTTTTCTACTCTGTTGTATCTAATCGTGATCCTAGTTTTATATCAAATTTTTTAAAAGGACATCAAGGGTTTATGGGTACTAAAATAAATTTCAGTAAAACTTTTTTTCAATAATCTATTGTGATATCAGAGCTTACAATTCAAAATTTAAAGGATACATTTTGAGATTTATCATTATATTATAAGGTATTCTATGTTCAATATTTTTTCTTAGTTGAATTTTCTTGTAATAAAATTTTTCATTCAAGTATACAGATATAACTGTTTGAGGTATTAAATGAAAAATGGTGTCGAACTCCAACATGTTGGGGAAAAATCGGCATGAGGTAATTTTTGGGACCAGGAATGGTAAAATATTTGGTTGATAATATAAAGACGATTCAACACCACCTGAGAGAATCACATGGTAGGAAAAAGAGTAATGGATATAATTAGAGTAAAGTCCTTTCATTTGAGGTAGGTGACTATTTAATTCTTAAAATTTCTCTTTATAAAGGTGTAATGCATTTTGGTAAAAAAGGAATGTTAAGCCAATGATTCATTGAAACCTATGAAATTATAAATAATGTTGGACGAGTTTCTTACCAGGTTTTCATACCTGTGATTTTATCTTATATTCATGATATGTTTCATGTTTCCATAGTAAAGAAGTATGTATGTAATGCATAGCATGTTTTGATCCCTAAAGTGGTATAGTTAGAGGAGAACATTTCTTGTGATGAAAATCCAATGAAGATTTTTGATCATAGAGATTAGGTGTTATAGAATAAGTTAAATCACTTGGTTAAGCCTTTATGGAAAACTCATATGATATAAGATTCATCATGGGAATCAGAAAATTCTAGGAGGAAAAAATAACTTCACTTGTTTAAGTAATGACTAAAATTGTGAGGACACAATATCTAAAAGAGGGGAAGAATGTGACAGCCTAGGTACTGATAATAGTGAGTCAATTTCTAGTATTATTAATGTTAAAAAATATATCTTATGAATTCATAAATAATATGATAATTTTATATAATTTTTTAGTCTGAAAAATAAATGGTCTTTTCCTAACCAAAATGTTTTCCATGAAATTTTAATTTGAATTTAAAAGTCAATATTTTAAATTTTAAAGTTTGAGAGTGATAAAATTAACTTCATTTTTTGATTCAACATATTTAAATCAACTTAGGGTGAATATTTAGGATTTTTCTAAAAATATTTTTTTGGGTGAATAGTTAAAAATAACGATGTTTGTTAGAACTATAATTTATTTTCAAATATTTTAAAAATATAAATTATATATAGATTTTTTTAAATTGAAATTATTCTTATTTGACAAAAAAACAAATAATTCCATAGGAATCTGAATTATATTTTATTTTGGTATAACTTTATTTTTAGGCTTAAAAATATTTTTTTTCTTCAGAAAAACTATTTTTCATTGTGTTTTGTGTTTATATTAAAATTATTTTTTGGAAAATATATATATTAAATATTAAAAATGTATTTTATATTCATAATTGAGAGATTTTAATTTATAAATGATTTCAATATCATTTTTAGTCATTATGAATAGTAACCTTTGAGAAAATGTCACTGCCACTGTAAAAAAGGTAAAACATGTTAATTAAAGGGTTATATAATCCTATATTAATTATTATTGGAATATATTATTTTGATCCTTTTCACATTTTATTTTAATTTGAGTTTTTTAAGTTCGACTTTCCCCAGAACAAGACTTCATAATATTTTTAAACATTGAATAAATACAAGAGTGCCACTCCCCTTACTTATAAAAGGAAACCCCCTCTCCTCTCTACTCTGTACTACTTAAGACTTTTAGCTCAACCAATACCTTAATTACTAAATACCTTCCTAACACCCATACCAATTTTTTAAGAACCTGGGTTTTAGTATGAGGTACAGATCCTTTTTCTTTTCAGTTTAACTGTTCTGTTGAGGCCTAATGTGGATGCCTAACTTGACCAAGGAAGTTACAGAGGTGTCCGGGGCTTGTTCGGAGCCCGGAATGAAGTTTTAGGTTGGAAATGGCCTGGAACACGGTTTGCGCATGGCCTGCGCATGGCCTGGGTAAACCGTACGTCATGTGCAAGCTTACCAGAGGCAGGAGCACGACCTGCGTACGGTTTGAGGAAACCATGAGGGGTGACCATGCAGTTGCCTCTTGCCTTCCAGGATGGTCTGCACGGTCTCCACATGCTTTTCCAGGCTGTGCAGGTAAACCGTGTGACCTACTGTGTTTTGAAATTTAATTAATTTTTAATTAAATTAATTAAATTTTTATAAAACCTAATCTATTCTCACCTTCTTCAACTGGATAGCAGGGGAGGTGCCTGGGGAAGCTCTCAAGGTGGCTTTGGAGGATTTGAGGCTTCTCCTTCTTCCGATCTCCATTTCATCCATCGTTCATCTCGTTAGATCCGCAATGGTAGGCCCTCAATTCCTTTTTAATCCTTCTCGATTCTTTTGGTTATAACGAACGCAGAAGGGATTAAGGATCATATGCCCTAATTTCTCGTTCTTCATCTGTTCTTCAGATTGCTTCCAAACTAGGATGAATCAGAGCCTGCTACTGGATGAAATATCTAGTACGAGCCTAAGGTAGGTGGTCTCATGATTTTCGCTGATTTTCAGGATGTTTATATATACCGGAGTGCCGCACACCCACTTTTTGGGTGTTGCTTGAACCGAAATTTAACCATGTTATTACCTAGCGTGTGGTAGTTAATCTTAATAGGATGTTATGTGCTTGAGTTAGGTTATACACCTTGAACAGGAACCACCCCTTGGGTGAGTTTCCTTGAATGACTCTTTTATGGGTTTTGACCCAGGATGCCTATGAGGTATGCCTTTTCCTTCCCTTGTGGGTTGTTAAAAATGGAAATTGTATATGAATGGAATTACAATGATGAATTGTAATTGAAATGGTTTCGGGTATGGGATGGAGTTTTGACCCTTTACCCTTGTATGCTAATTCTTGAATTGCTAGCCCATGTGAGTTAAATGATTTTGAGCTGTTTTAAATGTGAAATAAAGCCATGGGTGAGCCATGGAACCAATGCGAGTTTCCATGGACAGACTCATATGAGACTTGTTACTGAAGTGCCGAGTGAATCATGGATCCCATGTGAGATGCCATGGACAGACTCAACAGGGCATGGTATGTCATCGACGATACCCGGATCTTATTTATAGGATTTTGGGGAAGGGATCAGATGACAGACTATATCACACCTAGAGCAAGTCTGGGTACCTAGGACGTTCATCGGAACGGGCTCGTAGAGCGATGCTGGGTTCCTAGAGGTTCACCGGAACGGGCTTGTAGGGTGTTGGTGGATTTTCTCCCTTGGCGATGTCTAGATTCCGATTTATTATTCCAGGAATGGTCTCAAGGAATGGTTGAACACATGAATGAAGTGATTAATGAATGGAATGGATACTTGAAGCTATGCTAAGACAAATCACAAGATTGGGTCAGTCTTACTAGTTTTCCTTTTTTACTACTTTCCATATTACACTACCATTCTATATATTCACTGACAGATTAGCACACATATTTGGTGGTTGCCTACTCTGATTCAATCTCACACCCTGTTTGGGTCATGTTTTTAGACCCAAGAAGATTATATGATTGCAGGTAATGAGAAGGGAAAAGGCCCTTGTATAGGTACTTGACTTGCTGCTCGGAGTAGGAGCACATGGGACCAAGCTGAGGCCTGTGATGTGATAGGGGATACATTTTGGTTTCTTTTTGGGATTTTGTATAATTGTACTATATTTTATTGACTTGCACCATCCCTCATATATATATATATATATATATATATATCAGATCCTTTTATTTGTTATCTATTTCTGCTATCTATGTGTTGTCTACTGGTTACTTTATTCCACTGTAGTATGTTTATAATTCCACTTTTATGCTTGGGTAATGAGGGCATAGTCTCCCCATGGAATCACCTAGGCCCTCGCTGCTAGTCAGTAGCCTCTGGTGTTTTGGGAGATGCGCTTGAGGCCATGTGGCGACCGGTCCGGCTACCAGATTGAATGATAAGTCAGGTCGGGACATTACAAAGTGGTATCATAGGAACTTCTTTTTCTGATTTGAATTACTATTTGGCGACTATAGACAGGAGTAGGAAGGGAAGGGACTTTGGTAATAAACTATGCCCGTGAGTTGCAAACCCGCGTACAGGTAAAATCTAAGTCTCCTCATATGGAATTGTGTTTCTGGGTTTAATTATTACTGTTGTTCTAATTTCACCATTGAGTGACGCACATGGTTTTTTCAGTTACTATTGATATTATTGTGGATTCTATTTCATTGAAACCAAATGAGATGAGGGTTTTCTATATCATGCATCATATAGGCACCTTGTTAGGAATCACATGTCATGCATTATTCCATGCTATCTAGGATGCATTAGATACTGCATGCTATTGTGATAAATGTTGTGATATCTATTGCATACTATTTTGATAGTTGATTGATAGGTGTGCCTACTATTGTGTTAGATTGGGTGTAATGAATGAAGAGTGACATTATATTTCAATTCATAAGGTGTATGGGCCCTTATTAATTGGTAAATAATGCACCAATGGGATGTAAATGCCAAATGAAATTGAATTGCATGGTTATATGGGCATCAAATTTTGATCCATGAGGTGCTTTGGGACCTTAGGGATCAGAACTTGGTGGACCATTGTTTAAATGTTTTGAACAAATGTATGTTAAAAGAATGAATGTTGAAAATAGAGCCTGACCTAAACCCGACTTCTAACTGGGCAAGAGGTAGTGAATCTAGTGGTTTTTGGTGACTGTTCCTTATGCAGTTCTGGCTTTAGAAGCAGGCTGTGGGTTGACGTGTTTTTAGGAAGGTCTTGACCTGTCCTATCCTAGTTCTTGTTCTCATGAGTTTCGAATATCGTTAAAAATCTTGAAATGAGGCATGTGTTTGGCATTACAGAGTCATGCCACCACGATGAACTCTAGTCATACGTCGGGAGAGTGGTGATGACCACATTCTGGAAATGGTAGGCCACAGGCAACTAGAGGAAATTCCAGTTGTGCCAGCTACGACACCAACAGTTATACCAGACACAGGTGTTGAGGCAGAGTTCCATGAGAGCTTGTTGCATTTTATATAGACCATTCAGGGAGCACCGCGACCTACCCCGACTATGGAAGAGTTGACCCGAGAGTTTTAGCAGCAACATTCGCCTACGTTTTCAGGGGATGGCGGACCACAGTCTATAGATTCCTAGTTAGAGGAGATACTAGCTATCTTTGATCATTTTAAGACACCTCTAGAGAGGAGGGTCAATCTTTCTACATACATGCTGCGTGATTCCGCCAAGAGGTGGTGGGATGTGATCACCCAGTCGGATCTTCATTAGGAGATGGCTTGGATAGAGTTTCATACGGCCTTCTATGATTTATTTTATCTTGAGACTTTGAGGGCCAATTGAGCCCGAGAGTTCTTGCATCTGAAACAGGGCGTGTTAACAGTGATGGAATACTTGGACCGTTTTATTGAGCTTCCGCGCTTCACACCTATCCTGATGGGTGATGAGCTATTGAGGGCCAGACATTTTGAGGATGGTCTGAGATATGACATCTGATCTCAGGTAAATATCTTCAGGTTGAATACCATTTCTGGAATTGTGAACCAGGCGCTAATCACAGAACATAACCTAAGAGAGACTGGAGGTGCGATCTAGAGTGGTTAGGCATCAAGATCATGTCCTGTAGTGATTGTTAGTAGGAAGCATCGTCTGGAGCTTCCACACGGTGATTCTAGCAGTCAGAACCTATCTTCGGCTAGCAATATAAGGCGCTACCAGTGCGGTAGGCCAGGACACACGAAGCCGTAGTGTCCAATGGACCCAGTCGAGTGCCGATCATGTGGAAAGATGGGTCATCTTCAACATTTCTGCAGAACATTTTCACCATCAGCCAGCGATAGAGGGTCCGCACTGACTCCGTATACAGGAGCAAGGTCGAAAACTTCTCATCCAATAGGGAGTTGGGGTGCGACAGGCTGATCAGGCCGAGGTAGTGGTCGTGGCAGAGGTAGCCAGGCATAGGGCACACCGAGACGTCAGAGTGGGCCAGCTCTGGGTAGTGAGGTTGTATCACAGGGCCGTGGTTCATGCAAGATGTATGCAGTGCAACCTACTTCAGAGGATCAAGGAGCGGGACCGTCTACGGTGAGAGGTATGATCTTAGTAGAATCTGTTATTTCATCTACCCTCTTTGATACTGGTGTATCACACAATTTTATATCTGTGCCTATAGTGAAAATCCTTGGGCTAGTCGTGCTGTCTTCTGATGGTGTCTTGATGCTATAAACACCACTAGGAGTTAAGGGAAGAGGTTGTATGCTAGTGCAGAGTGTTCCCCCTTGAGGTTGTAGGGTTTCACTTCATCTGGGAACTTTATGTTCTAGAAATGAGAGGTTTTGATGTCATTCTTGATATGGACTGGCTAGTAGCTTACCGAGCCTACGTTGATTGTTACCACCAGAGGGTGATTTTCACATCACCAAAGCGTGAAGTGTTTACTCTTAAGGGTGAGTGGGATCTACAGGAAATCTGAGTTGGACCAGAGCATCGTGGGATGGATGGGATGATAGCCCAGATCACTAGTTTATTTCTAGATGATCAGGGAGTGATTCAGACGGACCTTCCTCCAGTAGTTGAGCACTTCAGGGATGTTTTTCCTAACGACTTTTCAGGTTTACCACCTGAGAGAGAGGTGGAATTCTCCATTGAGCTAGTTCCAGGAGCCGCACCAGTATCCATTCCTCCTTACATGATGGCTATGACAGAGTTGCCAGATCTCAAGAAACAGCTCGAATATTTGGAGGTAACGGGGTTTATTAGACCCGGTCCTTATCCGTGGGGTTTTCTAGTCCTTTTTGTGAAAAAGGCAGATGGGACTCTCAGGCTGTGTGTGGACTATCAGAAGCTGAACCAACTGATGGTTAAAATCTGATATCCCTTTATGCGGATATATGACATGTTTGATCAGCTTCAAGGAGCTAAGGTATTCTCAAAAATTGATTTGAGGTCAGGGTTTCACCAGGTGTGTGTTCGACCTACAGACATACCTCGTACAACTTTTCATAAAAGGTATGGTTTATATGAGTATCTGGTTATGCCGTTCGGTCTCACGAATGCGCCAGCGGTTTTCATGGATTTGATGAATCACATGTTCCATCCTTACTTGGACTCGTTCATCGTGGTTTTCGTGGATTATATTTTGGTGTATTCTCGAAATCGAAATGACCATGCCAACCATCTTGAGATCATCCTGAATACACTAAGAGAGCATCAGTTATATGCAAAGATTACTAAGTGCTAATTTTGGATGGATCAGATTCACTTCTTGGGCCATGTTATCTCTGAGACAAGAGTGTTTGTAGACCCAGAGATGGTTAGATCTGTGGTTTCTTAGGAACAAACCAAGAATGTCTTTGACATACGAAGTTTCTTAGGGCTTACTAGTTCTTATCGTTGTTTCATACAGGATTTCTCATGCTTAGCAGTGCCGTTGATAGGCCTGACTAAGAAGGGCGTGAAATTTGTATGGACAGATGCTTGTGAAGCAGCTTTTTAGGCGCTTAAAGGAAGGTTAACATCAGCACCAATCCTGATACTGCCAGAACAAGGCAAGAGTTACATGGTCTATTGTGACACATCAGGTATTGGGCTGGGTGAAGTGTTGATGCAGGGTGACAGAGTCGTGGCGTACAGATCTCGGTAGCTGAGGCCACACGAGAGGAATTATACGACGCATGATCTTGAGCTAGCAGCAGTTGTTCATGCAATGAAATGTTGGAGACACTATTTATTAGGAGATAATTTTGTAGTGTATAAAGACCACAGGAGCCTCAAATATATTTTTACTCAGTGTGATCTGAATCTTAGGCAGCAATAGTGGGTGGAGTACCTACAGTCTTTTGATTTCGAGCTTGCTTATACGTCTGGTAAGGGAAATGTAGTGGCCGATGCATTTAGCAGGAGGACTCAAATATAGGCTGTGCAATAGGCTAGCAACAAATGGAAGCTTATGTACTTGTTCTTTGAGATGCATCTTGATGTGCAGAATAGCCAAGGGTAGTCTTTTCTATCATCCTTAGCTATTACTTCTACCCTCCTAGACAGAGTAAGGATGAGACAAATATCAGATTCAGAAGGCCTATTTCTATGGGAATGTGTGTCAAGTGAGGACCCTCCTCCTGGTTAGATGATAGGCGAGGATGAAGTTCTTTGTATCCATGGACATGTATGGGTTCCTGTGGATATTAGAGAGGAGCTGATGCAGGAGTTTCATGCTTCGGTTTGGGAAGTTCATCCCGGAGTCACTAAGATGTATCGTGACTTGCGCCGACAGTACTGGTGGCCGGGTATGAAGTGGGAAGTGGCTAGTTTTATCGCGAGATGTTCCACCTGTCAGTAGGTGAAGGCAGAACACCAGTGGCCAGTTGGGCTTTTACAGCAGTTACCTATCCCGGAGTGGAAATGTGATGATGTTGCGATGGACTTCGTGACTGGTTTGCCAAGGTCACCTTGAGGTAACGATGCTGTGTGGGTTGTGGTTGATAGGCTCAAAAAGGTTTCTCATCTCTTGCCGATCAAGGATATCTTCAGTGTGGATGAGCTGGGAAGGTTGTATTTCCAGGAGATAGTATGACTCCACGGGGTCCCTGGCACCATTGTTTTAGATAGGGATGCTCATTTTACATCATGTTTTTGGCAGAGTCTTCAGAGGGAATTGGGTACACAGGTTCTCCTGATCACAGCATACCACCCTCAGACCGATGGCCAGTCATATCGTACGATACAAGTGCTTGAGGACATGCTACGAGCATGCGTCCTCGATTTTGGGGGCTCTTGGGAGAGGCATATTCCCCTAGTTGAATTTTCCTATAACAACAGTTATCAGGTGACTATACAAATGGCACCGTATGAGGCTTTATATGGAAGGCCATGCTGATCACCCCTGTATTGGTTAGAGGTAGGTGAGGTAGCTTTACTGGGACCACGTCTTGTTCAGGTGACTTAAGAATAGGTCTAGTTGATACAGAAGCGGATAGCTACTGCACAGTCTCGTCAGAAGTCATATGCTGATTGTCGTAGACGACCCCTAGAGTTTGAGGTCGGAGATCAGGTTTTCTTGCATGTTTCACCGAGGCTGGGACACAGGTGGATCAGAAGACAGGGTAAGCTATCGCCGAGGTATGTTGGTCCTTTTAATATTTTGGAGAGGGTAGGGCCGGTAGACTATCTGTTGCAGTTACCTCAAAGGTACCGAGCCATGCATGACATGTTCCATGTTTCTCAGTTACGGTGATACTATTCAGATCCATCACATACCTTCCAGCCTGAGGAGGTCGAGCTTCAGGTAGATGCATCCTTTGAGGAGCATCCAATTCATATGTTGATAGGAGAAAGAAGGTTCTCTGAGGCTGGTCAGTTCCTCTAGTACGGGTGCTATGGAAACACAACCATTTATAGGACGAGACTTGGGAGCGGGAGGCCGACATACGTGCTCAGTGGACAGAGCTGTTCACAGACGAATCTTGACCACCCTTCAGAGAGTAATTCAGGGACGAATTTCTATACAAGAGGAAGATTGTAAGAACCTGGGTTTTCGTACGAGGTACAAATCCTTTTTCTTTTCAGTTTAACTGTTCTTTTGTGGCCTAATGTGGATAACTAACTTGACCTAGGAAGTTATGGAGGTGTCCGAGGCTTTTTCGGAGCCCAGAACAAAGTTTTAGGCTGGAAATGGCCTGGAACATGATTTGCGCACGGCTTGCGCATGACCTGGGTAAACCGTGCACCATGTGCAGGCTTTCCATAGGCAGGAGCATGACCTATGCACGGTTTGAGGAAACCGTGCGGGGTGACCGTGCGGTTTCCCCTTTCCTTCCAGGAAGGTCCACACGGTCTCCACATAGTTTTCCAGGCCGTGCGGGTAAACTATGCGACCTGCTGTGTTTTTAAATTTAATTAATTTATATTTAAATTAATTAAATTTTTATAAAACCTAATATATTCTCACCTTCTTCAACCGGACAGTAGGGTAGGTGCCTAGGGAAGCTCTCAAGGAGGCTTTGGAGGATTTGAGCCTTCTCCTTCATCTGATCTCCATTTCAATCGCTGTTCATCTCATTAGATCTGAAATGGTAGGCCCTCAATTCCTTTTTAATCCCTCTCGATTCTTCCAGTTATAATGAACGTAGATGGGATTAAGGCTCATATTCTCTAATTTCTCATTCTTCGTCTGTTCTTCAGATTTATTCCAAACCAGGATGAATCAGAGCCTGATACTAGATGAGCTATCTAGTACGAGCCTAAGGTTGGTGGTCTCATGCTTTTCACTAATTGTTAGGCTGTTTATATATGCCGGAGTGCCGCACGACCACTTTTGGGGTGTTTCTTGAACCGGAATTTAACCCTGTTATTACCTAGCATGTGGTAGGTAATATTAATAGGATGGTATGTGCTTGAGTTAGGTTATACACCTTGGATAGGAACCACCCCTTGGGTGAGTTGCCTTGAATGACTCTTTTATGGGTTTTGACCTAGGATACCTATGAGGTATGCCTTTTCCTTCCCTTGTGGGTTGTTAAAAATAGAAATTGTATATGAATGGAATTGCAATAAGATGAATTGTAATTAAAATGGTTTTGGGTATGGGATGGAGTTTTTCCCCTTGACCCTTGTATGCTAATTCTTGAATTACTATCCCACGCGAGTTAAATGCTTTTGAGCTATTTTAAATGTGAAATAAAGCCATGGGTGAGCCATGGAACCAATGCGAGTTGCCATGGACGGACTCATACGAGACTTGTTACTGAAGTGCCGAGTGAATCATGGATCCCATGTGAGTTTCCATGGATGGAATCAACAGGGAATGATATGTCATGGGTGATACCCAGATCTTATTTATAGGATTCTGGGGACGGGCACAAATGACGGACTATACCGCACCTAGATTGAGGATGGGTACCTAGGAGGTTTTCCGAAACGGTCTCATAGAGTGATGCCGGGTTGCTAGAGGTTCGCCAGAACGGCCTTGTAGGGTGTTGGTGGATTTTCTCCCTGAGCGATGCCTGGTTTCCAATTGAGTATTCTAGGAATGAGCTCAAGGAATGGTTGAACACATGAATGAAGTGATTAATGAATGGAATGGATACTTGAAGCGATTCCAAGCCAAAGCACAAGCTTGGATCAGTCTTGCTAGTTTTCCTTGTTTACTGATTTCCATATTACACTGTCGTTCTATATATTCACTGACAGATTAGCACGAATCTTTGGTGGTCGCCTACTGGGATTCAATATCACACTCTATTTGGGTCATGTTTTTGGACCCAAGTAGATGATATGATTGCAGGTAATGAGAAGGGAAAAGGCCCTTGTATAGGTACTTGACTTGCTGCTCGGAGTAGGAGCGCATGGGACCAAGATGAGGCTTGTGATGCGACAGGGGATACATTTTGGTTTCTTTTTGGGATTTTATATACTTGTACTGTATTGTATTGACTTGAACCATCCCTCATACATATATATCAGATCCTTCTATTTGTTATCTATTTTTGCTGTCTATGTGTTGTCTGCTGGTTACTTTATTCTGCTGTAGTATGTTTGTAATTCTGCTGTGATTCTTTGGTAATGAGGGCATAGTCTCCGCACAGACTCACCTTGGCCCTCGCTGCTAGTCGGCAGCCTCTGGCATTTGGGGAGATGCACTAGAGGCCATGTGGAGACTGGTCCGGCTACCGGATTGAATGGTAAGTCAGGTCGGGACGTTACAAATTTACTATAGGTCATTTCCTTCTTATAAAACTAATCCTAAAAGGAATAACGTGTAATCAAAAGGGATATATCTGAAGAGAATTTATAAGTCATAACCAATCTATTTAAAGTTTTTTTCTTCTTCTAACTCATTAAAATCCATTATACCCACAATAACCTAATTAAATAAGTATATTATTTATACTAAAATTATTTTATGTTTAGGGTAAAACTCTTTTCCATCACATTCCATCTTATTTGAAATGAAACCATCACCCATGAATACATGTGTACTACCACCTCCACGAAGCAATGCACTTAGATTTCTATCACCACATCACAAGACTAGTTATAAAGATAAAATTAATAAATATATAATATTTTCAAGAAATCAATATTTTTTAAAGATAATATATTAATTAACTTCATATATTTTACATCTTCTAGAAATTGATAACGTTACTTGTGAGTATGTGTGGAATACCACCTCCATAAAGAGATGCGATTCATTTTTCATTAATTCCACACATGGTTGGTCATAAGTATGGAAATAATTAATAAATATGATAATAAATAACATAAATATGATTCTGTAAAATTAAAATATTATATACCCTATTTATTTTCTAGCTATTATAAAAATGGAAACATCGACTGTGTGTATGTGTGAAATACAACCTCAATGTTACAACATATTTCCAATTTCACACCCACCATCCATGAACAGATCTAAAAATATTTTTAATGTATAAAAATGATATTTTTTTCTGAATAAATATTATTTATATGATTAAACCATGATCTCTTTAACCTTAGTTAACCTATCGATGTCATTTTGAACTTATAAACCCAATTTTCTCAAAAAAATTCAACAAGAACTTAACTATTTTAGTAACTAAATAAACATGGTAAAAAATGAAATAATGAGAATAATGATAATAAAATGAACATGAAAATGTTTCTTAATCATGTATAAAACAAATAAAATTTTATTACATATGGGGGTAGACATATGAATGACACTAATCGGGGCTCAAGGTAAGGGATCTTCCTTTAAAATGTTTTCTTAAAAGTATTAAACTCTTTATCCTCCATATATATGTTCTCTTATATGTTTCAAGAATGTTCTTATTTATTCTTAAAAGCATTATAAAAATAATTTTCAATGTTCAATTTCTTTACAAATTATTAAAAATGAAACCTTTCAAAATTTTCTTATGGGTTATTTTTGACTTTTTACAAAAGTTGGAAAATAATGTTTTTTAACAAATACAGATTGACCCCCCTTTCCAAAAATAATTGATTTTATTCATTATCAAGATACCTAAATAATTTTTTAGGGCTATTATTCATTTAATTTTTTATTTTAAAATGTTTTTCCAAGGTAAAAAAAACATTTCTCATATTTATGATATAACTAAAATGTTTTTGTTTATTGGATTGAATTATAATTAAAATTTATTTTATAATTAAACTGAATGATATATATTTTTGATTCATGATATGGTTCTTGTATATTTTTTATGAATTATGGGTGATATGGATACAAATATAATGATGGGTAATCATGTTATAGCTCTCCAACACATTGGGTAAAGTGATAGAGTTTATAAGTGGTTGGTTACTCACATGATATATGCGAATTATCTAATTAGGTGATTCCATTATAAGTATTCTTATAAGTTTCAATGTAAGGTTAATTTATGGAGGTACCAATATGATATGCATTGCAATGGTTATTAATGGAAATATTCTTATTTTTAAAATATAGGGAAATGATATTATGTTTTAAATAAATTTTATGACATTTTTCAAAAAAATTTGAAAGGATTGTTTTTCAAGGAATAATATTCATGAGTATTCATTTTTTCTACAGAAACATTATATTTATGATTTTTCAATTATGATTTCATATGAATTTTTTTATGAAAGATGTTGGGAAATTATGTAATTTTTATGGAAAAGTAAACATATATTTTGAGCTAAATTTTTTTATTATATAAAATGAAACCTCTATTATGGATTTTTCTTGTTTACAAATAGAATACCAACTTTGTTTTATTTTATTTCCCTTACTGAGCCTTTTTTTATCATCCCACATTTTTAATTTTTTTATCATGGCATAAGGATTATTAAAAAAGTTAATAAATTTAATGTTTTAATTATGGGAGATATCTTGAATGAAGCAAGTGTGTCTTTTTAAAGAACTTTTTTGTGGGAAAAATACATACTGTATGGAAATTTCCACTTTGTTATGTAATGTTTTACCAAATTATATAAAAATCCAAACTGAAAATAACGTAGAAATTTAAGAAAATGAAACACTTGACATAAATCATATAATTATGGGTTTATTAAGGTATAGTTCATTATAATACCAAATATTTAGATCCATCAAGGAGAAGATTCACTTTATACTATTATAATTAGTATACATAACAATCTTCTCTTTAAAGAGGTAGAGATTATGTGTCTTAAATGTACAAATAATAACCCCCAATTCAAGGTTTTTGATGGGGTAGTTCTTATCATGAGTGAAAAACTAGTGATATCCTTATGCCAAAAAATTATCGTTCTGCATCAACACATACCCTACCCTCATACTTGAGATGTTATAAAACAATGAATAACCCTCTCTAAGGTCAATAAGTATCATAATGAGTAATTATATCAATCTAAATTTTATCTATTTAAATGACATCTAACACTTCTTATCCCATTAAAATTTCACTGCATTCTAGATTGAATCCATTAATGATGATTCCATCTTGGAGAAATATTGAACAAAATCTATGTAATATCTATCTTGATCTAGATTACTTCCAATCTTGAATACATTCATTGGTTATTCCAAATATGTTTCCACTCATATCTTCTTAGGATTTACAAAAAATCATTTCTGTAATACAAATTGACCCCCAAAAAAAATATTTTTTTGGTTCTAGAAGAGTTTTTTAGTTATATTGGCATACATGTGATATTTCATTAAAGTTCATAAAATAATATCTAGATAATCTATAACAGATATTTTTATCTTAGAGTAAACAAATATTTTATCCACATACACCATAATAATGGTGTTAAAATATAAATGGAAGATTTCGTTAATTAAGGAATTAAAAATAAGAAGGGGAATTAATAAATACAAATGGAATAACAAGATACTCATAATTTCTATACCTTATCCTAAAATTAGTCTTAATAATATCTACTTTTTTTACTCATTGTTTTTAGTATCATGATCTAAGTTCAATATTTTAAAAATGTCTCTTTCTAGAGACAGTCAAGGAGATTATAAATTTGAGTGAAAAATCACTTCTTATTGATGGACACTTGATTAAGATTTTTGAAATCAATTAAAATTCTAAGTATTTTGTCCAACTTCATAAAAAATATAACTGTTGATGCCCATAATAACATTCTTGGATGAATAAAACCCCTGATCTTAATATCTTCTAACTAAACCTTCAAATCCTTTAACATGGTAAGATCCATTTGATAATATGGAATGGAAATGGGGATCATCCCTAGGAGTATCTCAATAGATAATTCCGCCACCATATTTGGGGATAATCCAGATAAATCAACAAGAAAATCCTTGGGATACTCTTCCACCTTTAAAGGAAGATGATCAATTGAACTCCCCCAAACAACATAAAAAATCAAACTAGATATTTTTCATGATATCTATAAAATATATGGAATAATAGGTCTTACCATACTATATATTATATAAAACTCACATTGAAAAACATGCATATTTTGTTTGGAAGAATGTAATAAGACTCTTTGATGATAATAATAAAATTAGCTTTTGAGATACCCATACAAGTTTTACAAAATATAAGATTAATGATATTAAGAATAAAAACCAAAAAATATATTTTGAACTGAATATCATCAAACATCATAAGGAAATTAGGGAATTTATATCCCATATCATTCCTATTTCCCAAAGGAGTAGAAATATCCATAACATATGGTATCAACTCAAATCACAATCTTGATGCATCAATAAATTTTTATGAGATGAAGGAATGAGATTGTAATGACCCTGATCCTAGTATCTTAGAGTTAGTGCCTTACTTTATTACATTAGTATATACACAAGATTCAAATACCAAAGGACCAGAAAATTTATAAGTTTTGGAAAACCAAATTACACACATGGTACCCATATTAAATTGGTAAAATAAAATAAAACATAATACAAAACAAAATATAATAAACTTCATCCTTGAAACTCATTCAAATATCTCTTCTTGATAACCTGGAGAAAGGAAAAAAAATAAGTCTGAGCTCAAATGATCATTCAGGTTTAAGGAACAATAGAAGTAATTATGAATCAATAATCATAATCAATATGTCAATGTAGATAATTGAACACACATTCCACATTAATATATAGATATGTAATAATCAATATGTAAAGGTAAATAACTGAAACACATTCCATTTAATCAATAAAAAAGAATGAAATGAATTCATAGATAATGTAAAAGAAAAAATATCATGGATAATAATAACAAAATACTGAATGATGGAAATTATTAATTATTGTACATCATGTTTCTCAGACACATGATACCTTTACCATCAAGATTTATCCTCAAGAGATTTTAAAACATATTGGGTAAAAACCTATCTGATATATCCAAATGATTCATCTCATGAGAATACAAATGCTTCTATGGGATTACATTAACCAGTACCCAACCCATGTCCTGAATGTCCAAATAATTCCTCAAATATCAAATAATCAATTTAAATTCATTAACAACGTTCCTTATCAAATATCCGTATTGAGTAAAGGATACAGATTTATCAATATATCCCCAGTTAATCAAATAAAATTCAACGTATACACCATTTTTAAAATAGCATAAAATTTAGGAAATAATCATATCCATCACATAATAATATGGATATTTAATATGAATTTAATGAAAAATGAAAAATTATTACAAGAAAGTGATTGTTTCAATAGAATTTTAACAATCACAAAAGATTTCACAATAACTTTATCATTGGGTAATTTTCAAATAAAATCCCCTTGGATGAAATAATTCAAATTAAAACTTAAAATACCACGAATAATGAATTATTAATTATATTACATGTTAAAGTGGTAGTATATACACCATATAAATTTGAATTGGTGTATAATAACAAATAGAGCTCAATAGAATGTAAATTAAGATGAAATTCATTACCTTAGACTCCATTTTAGTTGACCACCTTTTAACCTCATGTATAATGGTTTTAATAATGTTATTAAATTATAACATAAACATATTAATATTTATAATATAATATGTTATCATTTTATAACATCTTATCACCCATTTGTTTATAATCTTTTATTATTTTCATTATGTCGGGTGTTAGTTGCGTTGTTTTTTAGTATGTTTTGATATGTTATTTTTTGTTACTCATACTTAGATAATGATTTAATCATATTAATAATTTAAAATATGATTTAAATATCATATATATTCATTATATATGTATTTAAATTTATCTATAAAATTTGGTGATAGGAAATTAAATACACCATTCATGGAGACGATATGCCATACGTACGCATGAACGTCGTTTCCATTTTCATGTTTTATTGAAAGAAAGAAAAGTAAATGATATATATATATATATATATATTATCATTATAGTATTATTATTATTTCATATATATCACATATTTTTATTTAAACCATCCTTAATACATTCTATGTAAAGCGTAAATGAATCACATCACTTCACGAGGTGGCAGTCCACCGCACACATGAACGACGTTATCATATTCCAACAAAATGTAAAGCATGAAGTTATGTGTTATATATTAATTAAATATGAATAATGAAATAATAAATATCATATATATCATATATAAACGGTATTTCCATCATTATTCCCAACCTTGAATGGTGGTAATGGAAAGACGAATGACATCGGTTCATGAGGCGGTAGTCCACTGTCTACATGAATGATGATGTCATAACCCATTTCGTGAAAGTGTGTGAAGTTTTTGGTCATAAAATTAACATAAAACATATAAATATTTTTAATATACTGATTTTATTATATATGTCATGACCCAACCCAATAGGGCTCGAGCCGCGACTCCCCAAGCCCGCCTCCAATAAGCCAGGGGCTGGCGACTAGCGTAGAGTAGGCTATCTTACACATGAGAGGCATTAGACTAAGGTACATGTACACACACACCCACATACACCTCCATGAAATAGTGTAGAGATATATAAAACCGAAACAAAAAGCATGCATACATCTAACCTACAACCAGAGTACAACAAAAGTACAAAAAGCGAAAAACAGGGCCCACCAAAAGAAAACTACAAAGCATCCAACCAACTTGGACGAAGGGGTACGCTGCCAAAAGCACCACCAGAAAGCTCCTCGGCATAACTCTGGTAAGAATCCATGGTCAGTCCCACTCACTCAGCTCAGCCTGCTCTGGGTCCTCTTGGGACACCATCGAAAGGCCTGTGGTCTGCACAAGACACAAACATGTGCAGGACAAGCCCGTGTGAGGGTGAGTATAACAATACTCAGTAGGCACCCCAAAAAACCCAAAACAAAATAGAGCAACTGAAAGACAATAGTTTTCTCATCCCAGCCAGAGGGAACCCAAATGAGAGAGAAAATCCATCTCATGACCATCCTCGGCTAAACAAAACTAGTCAGCTCAATCCAAGTGTATGCCCATATATACACCTTGAACATCCAGATATACTCAGCTCACGCACCAAGCCACATGAGGTACCGACCTCATCACCAGAAACGGTTCACAACCAGGAGAGCACACTCCACGATCACTGCCATCCCAAATGACACTCATCCGAGAGATACACTCCATCGGGTCCCACACAAACATCTCGGACACTCATCTGAGAGATCACGCTCGTCAGATATCGTCACTGAGAAAACCATGCTGAAACAGCAAGAACAAAAAACTCCTAGGATAGGGGATCAATCCTAGGGTCCGCTAGGGTATTCTAAAACCCACACCGGTATACAAAGATCTCACAGATAGGGAATCACTCCCGTGGTACGCTGGGGGATACCACAACCCAATCTGGAATTCGTAGATCTCAACGACAGGGGATCACTCACAGGATCCACTGGGGGATACCATAAACCGATCTAGCATTCGTATATCTCACAGATAGGGGATCACTCCTAGGATCCACTAGGGGATACCATAATCAGATCTGGCGCTTGACAGAAACACATCACTCAGATAGAGGATTGTCACCCGTGTCACAACAATCATTATGATACCTAAACCCTATCTGGTATATCTCGTGCTGTAGGGGATCGAACTAATGATGCCACAACCCTATAGAAACCACACGCTGAGTAGGGGATCGTATAACCAATGATACCACAACCCTTCTATAATCCCCAAGTTGAGTAGGGGAACGTATGCCTGATGATGCCACAACCCTACTGAGCATGACCCACTGTGTAGGGGATCATATTCCCGATGATTCCACAAACCCTATGGGGTTAACCTGCTAGATAGGGGATCACCGCCCATGGATAAGCAGTCACAGCGATACCAAGAACCTGATCTAGGGAAACAATGCTAGAGGATCCCGCTCTGGGCCCACTGGAGGGATGCCACAACTCTAACATATTAAACATCTCATCGAAAGGATCACAAACCTATACTTAGGTTGTGATGTTGTGCGGACCCTCGTAGGAACAAACCAAGGGAATACCCCCATCCACTACTGGTCCAAACATCGTTAACCCGAGCGACCCGCCACAACACCACACCACGCACCTCCAAGGCCGATACTGAGGCCACCATCACGATCCACATGGAAAAACTTGCATGATAGACTATTCACTCACCCGAAACGGACAACCGGTGAAAAAGGCACTATTCACCATAGCTAGCCCATGTGGGGCCCACAATACGATCCTGAAACTCATCAAGAGGATCAAACCACTGTGATCCCCATGGAAAAAACACGCGGGATCAACTACTCGATCGTCCCAAACGGACACCCAGTGAAAAAGTTTCCTTTCTCCGAATAAGCCAAAACCCGGTCTCGTGGGGCCCACACCCTGTCTTCAGTCAGAAAGTTCGAAAACCCTCAAGAAAAGTCCACCGTACCATTAGGGTCTCAATTCCACTGACGACACATCAATCGGATGCTCTGGGTAGAAGATACAATGACCCGAAGTCGAATAATAATAAAATATCATTATTTTATTCGACGTTTCGAGCACTCGGGCCACAATACCAAACATCGAAACCTGGTTGCGCCCAAATTTACCCTACGGGTAAAAGCGATCGATGTAGTACATGTAGGGGTCGAGTCCACAGGGACCGAAGAAGTAACCTTGAGACGCTATGATTTGGTGAAGGATGGGCTATGAAGTAGCCAACTTTGGTTTTGATTTTGGATGGTTTAAATAACCCTAAGACACCTACGTGAATTCAATTTAATGAAAATGGGTTGATCTAGGATTATGCTTGGGGTGGATTGAATGAATTTTACTTCTTTAAACAATTTTGGTTTTATTAATTCTTGATGAATCCATTCTTCAAAAATAACACTACCTTCATCATTTTCTGGTTTGGTGCTTACTAAACACAATTACTAATCCCTTATACACTTAGAGAACCAAATTCATGATCTCTCCGAGGTATATGGTCATTTAGTAATTGAATTTATTTTGCTCAAACACAGTAAAGATGAAGAGTAGAAATAACTGAAAAATGGATGTCTTAAATTAATTATCCATTTAACAACAATTCGTTCATAAAATAACATTCAACCCAGCCTTTGCATCCTCCTAAGATCAACCCATTAAGGGTTTAGCCCTCCATTGATGGTATACTCTCAATGGTGGGCGGAAGATGACTAACAAGAATTGGATTGAAGAAATTAAAACCGCGGAAATAACGAGCACTCCTCCGTGTGTGTGAATGAAATTCACACCTATGTGTGAACTAATTCACAACAACACAGAGATATCACTGTGATTTGTGATTATAAAGTTTTAATAAATGAAATAGAAAATATATAAGAGAAGAAGTTGATTAAGAACAAAAAGAAAAACTTACATGGAAATGGAAAACATTACAAATGAAATTTGGTAGCAAAACATTACAATGAAACAAGCATCCAAGATGATAAGAAAAAAAATTCCACCCCATTCCCTTCACCAATATCTCCTTATATAGGAATATTAGGAGCCTTAGGTACATCCCCCAACAATTAATTCACCCCTCAACAATTAAGAGAGTCAAAAGGAAATTGACATTTCGAAGTTGACCCGGAAAACTGTCCAGATTCGTCCTCCATTTTGACGTATGAATTCGAAATTGAAGAAGGCCGATTCCGGAGGTGTCGTAAATATAAAATATCTTCTTCCATGTGTCCTATATGAGATGTAAAAATTTCAGGAAATTTCGCTCAGCCGTTTGGAAGTTATGGTCGAAATGGTGGAACGGATTTCTGCGCATTAATGACGAGTCCACCATTTAAATCTAAACTTCAGATCCCTTTATCATCATGATAACATCAGAATTAGCTCCGGCGCCACAGTTGAATAAAATGATCCTCATATTTTTATCTTTCTACTGTATAAATTTGAGCTTCATTGGGCTTGTTTTATGGGCCCCACATTTGTTTGATGGGCCTTAGGCCCATTATGCTTTTTTCCAGCAAGTTTCTGCCTTCAGACGCAAAATTCTCCATCTTCCTTTGAGATTCATCCATTGGACCTAAAAGATAAAATGTTCCAAACAAAGTGATAAATCATATCCCAAAATTTCAAATTCAGAAAATGAATATAATATTGTCAACAAACAAATGAATGATTGGGCCCAAATTTGCATTTTAAAACATGAATTGCATTTTTGATGAGAAATGAAGTTCTATTTATGTAATGCACTAAAAAACAATGTTTATGGACTTTGGAACAATGAATATAAAGATATTAACAATTAATATTATCCACTTTCAGTGACTAATCACACCCCCCAACTTGAGTTTTGCTAGTCCCGAGCAAAATAAATTACAAATATGAAATTCAAATCCCCCTTTCCAAAAACATTTTAATACACATTACTCACCCAAATATCTAATACCAAACAAAAATATGAAAACCCATCAAAATCATTTAAAACAAGCTAGGTCCATAAGCATATCCCAAGCCCAAGCCCATTCCTTTGATCAAATTCATTGCCACATTTCATCCAATTCCAATTAAGAATGATAAAGTGTTGTGCATCATAAAAGATATGGGGCACATTTTATTGTTCAAGGGGAAAAAAATGGAAGCGCTAGGTGGGAATCACATTAAACCTTAAGATGAGTATCTTTTTTTTTTGATTTTTTTTAACCACAATAGATATGAAAAGACTAACTCTGGGCAAGACAACTATGGAGTCACGATCCCCAAGTGCCGGACGCCACGCATTTTGTCAATTTCATGCTCTACAATAGAGATATAAAGCCTAACTCTAGGCAAGACAACTATGGAGTCACGATCCCCAAGTGCCGGACGCCACGCATTTGGACAAAACATTGCTCTATGTGGTCATTATTATTATTATTTTTTTGTTTTTGTTTTTGTTTTTTTTTTTTGGATACTCAAATTAAACTAAAAGTGACCCCAGAACCCTATGCTATAATGAAAGGGACCCAAGAACTCAAATTTACACCCACAATCAAAAAGACGTGCATTGTGGCATTTTTATTAAGAGGATGAAAATGTAAACTTTGAAAAATCACATCGGACAACCGCACTTTCCAAAAACTATGCTCATGAACATAAACTTGCATTAAAATCAGAATCAAGGCATGCAAAATTTATTTGATATCCGATTTTTGAGTTTGCAATGTGTGTTATCATGTTTATGGTTAATGGAATTTTTTTTCATGCATGTTTTTTTTTAAAAAAAATCATTTTTTTATTCCCCCCCCCAACTTAGAATAACACTGTCCCCAGTGTTTAAAGAAAAAAAAAACATAGAAGGGGGTAGGAGAGGAGTTCAAAAATTGAGAATGAAAAACATGGAACAAATTCACCTGGTTTTTAAAGTTGAGGTTCATGATGCTCCAAATTACTCCTTTGATCTCTTTGGGGATGTAGGCACCTCCTTGATTGAACATGTATCACCCAAAATAGTTCCTGAACCATAAAAAAAAGGACAAAGCAGACAAAACAAACAACACAATGATTTATTTAATTCCAAGTACCATCATTTTCATGTTTTTTTTTAAATCAAACTAATGATACATTGTCTTCTTTTAAATTTCTAGGTAAGGTATTACTCAGGGATCACACCGCGTGACACGGATGAATACGATGCTCCCCTTTCATACCCATCCATACTCATAAAAGAAGAACAGGTCAAGAGTCTAATAATTTTTTTTTAAACCTACAAAAACATAAATAAAATAAACTGATGATACATTGTCTTCTTTAAATTTCTGGGTAAGGTATTACTCAGGGATCACACCGTGTGACACGGATGAATACGGTGCTCCCTTTTCATACCCATCCTTACTCATAAAAGAAGAACAGGTCAACAGTCTATGGTAATTTATTATATGAAAAAAAATGATTCAAAATGATTAGAAATATAAAAACCATGGGTTGCCTCCCATGCAGCGCTTTTGTTTAACGTCGTTAGCTCGACTTGAACCCCCCAACTTATCCAATTCCAACTTTCAAAATTTTAATTACCCCATCTTTCTCTACTTCAATAATATTGATATTGATTATTTGTTTGAAATATGTTTCATGTAAAATCCTATTTTCCACAATGATTGGTAAAATCCAAGGAATATCTGAAATTGTTGATCGATTTGAACTTATATTATTTCCTAAGACATCAATGACCATTCCAAAATTATTGTCTTCATTAGATGAATGAACTAAAACTACAAGGTCCTTTTTATCACCTATGATGTAATTCTTGTCTGGGGAAGGAAGGATAATGATTTTGAGCTCGGTTTCATTGAAATTTCCTAAAGGAGATTGACAAATTAAATCAAAATCAGTTTCTTCTCCAAAACATTTAGAAAGAATTGGTTCATTTTGAAAATAAGAGTCATCCTGAAAATTGTCCAGTTGAATATCAGAAGTGTGTGTGGGATCAATGTTTGGTATTTGTCCCAATTTTTCAGTGATTGGTGGTCCTAAAAATTCACTAATGGAGCCATGTTTAGGAAACTCAATCCATGATGTCATGTTATTATCTTTTGAATTCAAAAAATCAGTTTCCTCTTGATTTAAGCACCCATCAACAATTCCTTGATTATCTTCAACTATCCCAAATTCAATGGTTGGTTCTTCAATAAATTCTTGTGAGGTTTGTGGGAGACAAGATTCTTGTATTAGTAATGAGGAAGAGACAACTTGAGTGGGAATGGGTTCCACAACCATTTCAATGCTTTGTAGTTCTACTCTTAAAGATAAAACCTCTGAATTCATTTTATCCATTTTTTCACACAATTGTTCAAGAATTTTTTCAGAATTAGAATTTATAGGTGTTTGGACATCATGAACTTCATTATGTTTGATCTCTTCAATCATCCTCGAGAGGTATGGAAATTGATCCTTTAAACAATCAGCATCCTATTGATTGTACATCTCATCTGGTGTGGTGTACTCAATCCTGGTTTGGTCAATGAAATTTTCTATGTGAGGTGATTCAAAATATTGATTTTCCAGTTGATTATAGCCTTGGTATATTAATGGGTAATGTTGAAGATAATCCATTGGAGTTGATTGAAAGTTGTTTTTTGGATTCATTGGACACACAGAAATAGAAAGGGGAATAGAGAAGATAAATTAGGGTGAGAATAGAGAATTTGGGGTGAGAAAAGAAGATGAGTGTCTAAGGTACTTACTTGGGTCCCCGGCAACGGCGCCAAAATTTGGTTGCGCCCAAATTTACCCTACGGGTAAAAGCGATCGATGTAGTACATGTAGGGGTCGAGTCCACAGGGACCGAAGAAGTAACCTTGAGACGCTATGATTTGGTGAAGGATGGGCTATGAAGTAGCCAACTTTGGTTTTGATTTTGGATGGTTTAAATAACCCTAAGACACCTACGTGAATTCAATTTAATGAAAATGGGTTGATCTAGGATTATGCTTGGGGTGGATTGAATGAATTTTACTTCTTTAAACAATTTTGGTTTTATTAATTCTTGATGAATCCATTCTTCAAAAATAACACTACCTTCATCATTTTCTGGTTT
Source organism: Viscum album (assembly GCA_963277665.1). Lineage (NCBI taxonomy): Eukaryota > Viridiplantae > Streptophyta > Magnoliopsida > Santalales > Viscaceae > Viscum > Viscum album. Next base: position 2,089,287,180 of record OY728120.1, read on the forward strand.
GGTGCTTACTAAACACAATTACTAATCCCTTATACACTTAGAGAACCAAATTCATGATCTCTCCGAGGTATATGGTCATTTAGTAATTGAATTTATTTTGCTCAAACACAGTAAAGATGAAGAGTAGAAATAACTGAAAAATGGATGTCTTAAATTAATTATCCATTTAACAACAATTCGTTCATAAAATAACATTCAACCCAGCCTTTGCATCCTCCTAAGATCAACCCATTAAGGGTTTAGCCCTCCATTGATGGTATACTCTCAATGGTGGGCGGAAGATGACTAACAAGAATTGGATTGAAGAAATTAAAACCGCGGAAATAACGAGCACTCCTCCGTGTGTGTGAATGAAATTCACACCTATGTGTGAACTAATTCACAACAACACAGAGATATCACTGTGCTTTGTGATTATAAAGTTTTAATAAATGAAATGGAAAATATATAAGAGAAGAAGTTGATTAAGAACAAAAAGAAAAACTTACATGGAAATGGAAAACATTACAAATGAAATTTGGTAGCAAAACATTACAATGAAACAAGCATCCAAGATGATAAGAAAAAAAATTCCACCCCATTCCCTTCACCAATAGCTCCTTATATAGGAATATTAGGAGCCTTAGGTACATCCCCCAACAATTAATTCACCCCTCAACAATTAAGAGAGTCAAAAGGAAATTGACATTTCAAAGTTGACCCGGAAAACTGTCCAGATTCGTCCTCCATTTTGACGTATGAATTCGAAATTGAAGAAGGCCGATTCCGGAGGTGTCATAAATATAAAATATCTTCGTCCATGTGTCCTCTATGAGATGTAAAAATTTCAGGAAATTTCGCTCAGCCGTTTGGAAGTTATGGTCGAAATGGTGGAACGGATTTCTACGCATTAATGACAAGTCCACCATTTAAATCTAAACTTCAGATCCCTTTATCATCATGATAACATCAGAATTAGCTCCGGCCACAGTTGAATAAAATGATCCTCATATTTTTATATTTCTAATGTATAAATTTGAGCTTCATTGGGCTTGGTTTCTGGGCCCCACATTTGTTTGATGGGCCTTAGGCCCATTATGCTTTTTCCAGCAAGTTTCTGCCTTCAGACGCAAAATTCTCCATCTTCCTTTGAGATTCATCCATCGGACCTAAAAGATAAAATGTTCCAAACAAAGTGATAAATCATATCCCAAAATTTCAAATTCAGAAAATGAATATAATATTGTCAACAAACAAATGAATGATTGGGCCCAAATTTGCATTTTAAACATGAATTGCATTTTTGATGAGAAATGAAGTTCTATTTATGTAATGCACTAAAAACAATGTTTATGGACTTTGGAACAATGAATATAAAGATATTAACAATTAATATTATCCACTTTCAGTGACTAATCAAAACCCCTGAACCCACACCGAAGGGTTCGCCTCATCTCCAGGGTCGCTTCTCCATAGATGGTACACAATTATGACCTCCTAGGAGTAAGATACGGGGGTTTTAAAACCCCCATGTACAAAAAGAGGGCCGGACCGGCCCCGACCGGCTTGGGCGGGACCACGCCGGCCGCCGCCGCTGCCTGCCGCTCCGGTCGGTGGACCCCGCTGCTACAACGTGGCACAGCGCGCGTGCACGCACGATTGACCCCCACACACGAGGTCGCTGCTGATTGGCGGCCGGACCGCCGCAGGGGTGGCGACCTGCTTTCTTCACCGCGCCCCGCCGCCACCGGCAAACCTTCCGAGGGCCGCCGGGGGCACCCCGGGGTCCAAAAGCGCTTCCGAAGCCATCTACGCACCCCCAAGGACTAGATCTATGCATCTGCAAGCTCAAAATGGAGAAAAACCAAACCAATCGGGATATGAGATTTCAAAACTCAAAACGGCTACCTGTTGGCGGATCGTCGAAGCTTCAGGTGCAGAACGACGCCCGCGACGCCCTGAAGCTCGATCTGCTGATGATCGGTGCTGAAAACTGATGTCTTCGGCTCGATTTGTAAAAGAAACAGAGGAGGATGGAGGTGGTTCCACCCCTGCGCACCGAGGAAGAAGAGGGGGGGGGGGCTCTTGATTGATTTACCCCTCTATTTAATTAATTAATTAAATTAATTAAATTAACACTCCCGACCAGACCTCCCAACACAGAGAAGATTAGGTCGCACCTAGGGTAAACACGAAATTCTGAACACAACACCATGCTCATAATTGTGATCTGAGACTCCGTTCAGGAGTTATTCAAGCCGATGCTCATAAATAAACTTTTCCATTTATTTACTAAAACACCCCTGATGGCTTTTCTCACAGTAGGCCTGCGCCCGCAAAGATTACACCTCGCCTAAGGTAAGCGACATGATCTGGACGCAACCGTGCCCTCATATTCCCATTCTGAGCTACTGTTTAGAATATAAAACACCCCCACCATGTGCATAGTAAAAAAAATACTTAATATTTTTATAAAATTAATTCCGGGCACACCGGGCCTCAGAATCGAACGCTGTCTCCGTGCCTAGCCCTGGAATTATTCATAGAAATATTCCAAAGTCTGACAGGGCCAAAACCTAAGTTTCTACAATATAAGCATGATATAAATATAATTTAATGGGTTTGAGATGGAAATAAAAAAATGATTTAGGAAAAACATTACCTATTCTTAAGGTATCCTCCTTAGGTTTGAAATAATTTCTTCCCAGGTTAGATTTATGACCAAGATAAGGATTCTAGGATAAGGGAAGTGATGTTGGGGAGTTATTTGGTTAGGTATAGGCTAAACCAAAGTGGTTTTAGAGGTGTGAAGAAGGGGGAGAGGTGGAGGCCTTTTATAAGTGGGGTGAGTGGAAAACTTGAATGTTTTTGAAATAGGGAATTACATGTAACATCCTGAGATTTTAAAAGGAAACACAATGTGCTTAAATGAACTACTAAATACTATGTGACCTTTATAAAATGACCATTAAACATAATTTTTCCACTTCTGTGTTTTGATTTTTGAAAAATGGACATACATGGTTGCGATCCGTAAGTTTTTTGGAGTCTGATAGAACAAAATTTATTTTTTAGTAAATATTAACCTACCCTTATGAATAGTAACACACACTTATGAATAGAAATGTATCCTTATGAACCGAAAAATGACCCTTATGAATAGTAATGTACCCTTATGAATTGTAACTTGACCCTAATGAATAGTAATGTACCATTATAAATAGTAACTTGAACCTTATGAATAGCAATGCACCCTTATGAATAGTAAATTTACCAATGAAATTATAAATAAAATTTATCCATATTATAAGTTTAAATATGATATATTTATGTCATATTATAAGTAAATAAATATTTTAAAATTTATTGATTAAGTGTTGGTATTTTTGTAAATCATATATATTACAAATTTATGATTAATTTAATAATTTAAATGAAAATTTATTTTCATAAAATGTATTCATAAATAATTATTTTTATGAATTATGATTATAATATATTTTTATGATACCTTGATTAAAATTTTAAGGTATTATAAAATGAGTTATAGTTTTAAAATTGTTATTTTTCGAATAAATTATTATTTTATTTAAAAATTAAATTTCACTTTTTAAAAAATTATTTTGATAAAATGGAGTTAATTTTTGAATTATAAATGTCTAAAAATAGTTAGGGTGAATTTTTGGGATTTTATGGAATACTTTAATATTTGGTGAATAGTAAAAAATACGGTTTTTTATAAAATACGATAATTTTTTTATGAAATATCAAAGGCATAATTATGATGTAAAATATATTAAATTTATTTAATAACTAAATTATGATTTCATAAGTTTATTTTTGTATAGAAATGATTTAGAAACTTTTTTTTATAATCTTTTTCATGATAGGCATAAAAATTATTATCAGTGCTGACGCAGTGCCCACGCAACATTGGCAATGTCAATTTTGGTTATTTATAAATACTAATTGAGTTATAAAAATTATTTTAAAGACTAATTTATTAATTATTATGTATTATTTATGTTTTTTGGATATTAATTTCTAATTTTATAGTTATATAACATTTTTTTGTCCAAATGCATGTGCAACGGTTGCGCAGTGTAAGAAGACCAAATAACAAATTTAAGAAGTTATTTTGACATATATATTAGTGAATATAAATAATTAATGAATATATAATTTTATTTTGATCCTAAGTAATTTATTTTTATGATATTAATTTATTTTTAATTTATATATATAAAATAATTAACATTAATGCACGTGCAATGCTGATGCAGTGCTTGTGCAAGCATAATAAAAAGTAATAAAATGTTTTTATTAAAATTATAAGAATTATTAAATGATCTATATTGTGACTAAAACTTTTTATATAATCAAATGTAGACCCTTATTATGTTTTGAGTCATATTTGGGATATTTTGGACCCACATTGATCACATTATTCCCTTTATACTATTTTATTAAAAAGAATGACAACTTGTTCACACAATAACTTTCAATTAGTTTAGTGTTTTAATGAATGGTTTTCTAGAATAGTATTTCATAAATAAATAATATTTTAAAAGATAAAAAATTTATATTTCTCACAGTTTTTTTTTCAATTTTTAGGTAGTAAATAATTACATTAATGGATTTTTTCAATATTAATGTAGTAGATATTTAATTAAAGAATAAATCAAATTAATGATTTTAAAAATAGTAAAATAAATATAATTTTATATTTTTACATAATTTCACTATTTATATAGGTTAATATAATATTCATAAGATATAATAAAAAATTTAATTTGAATTTGAAGCTTTATTTTGATATGTTTAAAGTCTTAATTATGAATAGTTTTTATTTTGAAAAAATTGTTTTTCCATGAATAAAATATTTTATTAAATTATTTTAAAAACCAAAAATTATTTAAAAAGTACAAAAATGATAATATTACTTTTAAAATTAAATAAAACTTTATTTTTAGGCCTTTTGGGAGTATTAAACACTATAATATATTTATTATATTTTAATAAATTTTGGGATTCCTAAGTTACCCCTCACCTCACTTATAAAAGGAGGTTCCTTCCTTCACAAATTTCATAAACATAAGCCTTCTTGTTTGTAAAAAATCTACCAAATTCCATCCTCATCATCCCTTAACACATTCTTTTCCTCCTAGTCTCACAAAAATACCACTTCCAAGATTCTTAAAGAGGTTCTCAAGGAGGAACTTTCAAGAAGCAAGGTTCTTTTTTCTTCTCTTTTAATTTCTTTTTCAATTATACCTTATACCCACCTCTTTTCCAATGTTTCATGAAAACTCTAGTGTTAATTATATAATGTAGTATGTTTTTTATGGTATATGCATTATAAAATCTATCATCTTCTATTTTTTCCCTTAAATAACGAAATCACCGTCCATGGTGTGTTAATTCACTACCTTCGTGGATGATGTTTTTTCATTTCCCTTTTACCAAAATAATGGAAGGGTTAAATTAACATGTAATTGTTCAAAATGAACTAAATATATATATAATCACTTATGGTTCATTATTTCATTTTGACAATGAAGACTATAATAAACAGACTTTTGAAATCATGAAAAGAACGCACCCAAAACAATTGTAATAACAAAATATTGTTAATAAATGGGTGGAAAATGTTATAAGAAGATTATGTAAGGTATTATAAACATGAGTTTAGTTTTTTAATTATTTAATAACACTATTCAAACCATTATACAATAGGTTTAAACAATTTCGAAGTAAGACGAACCCAAGGTAAGAGAATTCTTAACTCAATTTCCATTCTTTGGGTTAACCTTATACTTCATGATTTATGTGGTATTAAAACCATTTATGTGGTAGATTTTTTATTATATTATGTTTTATTATGATTATGTTTAGTGTATAAACATATTCCTTTCATTATATTTATTCTCATATCAATTATATGTTAATTTCAAGGGGATTTTCTTTTAAAATCCTATTTTAAAATTCGGTTTTAAAAAATTCAAAAGCAATATTTTTATGATATTATTCATGTTGTATGATTATGTTATAGTTCTTGGTAATTGTTTATGATTAAGGGTGACCTATATTTCCCAATAATTCATTTGTTATGATTACGTTGGAGGTCAGCCATATGGTTACTCTATGTTTAACTATGATGGTTACACCATAAGGTAGCTGTGAGGGTTACATTGTAAGGTAGTCACGAGGGTTACATTGTAAGGTAGCTACGAGGGTTACAAATAATTTGGTAGCCATGAAGGTTAAAATTTTAAGTAATTAATTCCACAAGTTACCTAAATGTTTTATTTATATTATCTATGTTTTCATAAAGTATGTATATGATACTTTATGGATAACAAGTAATTCTTGTGAAAATGTTTTCAAATGTTTAAAAGTATTTATGGACTAATGATTCATTTCCTTCTTTTTATATCTCTTACTGATCTATTTTTCTCATCCGATGTTTTTAAAATATTTTTCATAGGAATCCTTAGAAGTTTAGAGGATAGTTAAGGTGATAATGTAGATGAATCTAGTTATTTATATTAGTTATTATTTTTTGTAAAATCTGATTCAATATATGTAAGTTGTTGTCTAATTCTCTAGAACTTAGACCAGAAGAGGTCCTATGTTGTAATAAATGTTGTGTATTTATTCAGGTTTCTTTAAAAAAAATCACATATCATTTTTAAGGGCTGAACCCGGGTTTTGAATTTGTGTCTTTATAGTTAGTATCAGAGGAATGGTCTAGACAAATTTAGAGATTAGACATTGTCATTTTCTTAGAAACATTTTAGAGTTAGTATTTAATTTTGAAATTCTAGTTAATTAAGTACTCATAATAAAATAGTTTTTCTAAATTATCAATTTGTGAATTCATAATTATAAGTATAATGAACTAATTTCAAGAGCTCAATTCATTTAAGGTAGGAATAATGTAACATCCCAATATTTTCAAAGGAATCACTATGTGCTTAATTTTATTTTAAAAGGTTGGGGCCGAAGCCTCAATTTATTATTAAAGTAAAGACCTCTTTAGACTGGGTAGAGGGTGACCCATTACATAGGCCGAAGGCCCAAGGCCAAGTAGCTTGCATATAGGGCTAGAAAGCCCATTTTTGGCCCAAATGACCCCTCGGTGAACAGTAATGCTACTATGCGAAATTTATAAACTAACCATTAAACATAATTTTCCCACTTTTGTATTTTGAATTTTGAAAAATGGACATACATGGTTGTGATCAGTAAGTTTTTTGGAGTTTGATAGAACTAACTTAATTTTTTAGTGAATAGTAACCTGCCCTTATGAATAGTAAAATACACTTATGAATAGTAATTTACCCTTATGAATAGTAACATGACCCTTATGAATTGTAATGTACCCTTATGAATAATAACTTGACCCTAATGAATAGTAATGTGCCCTTATAAATAGTAACTTAAACCTTATGAATAGTAATGTACCCTTATGAATTATAAATTCACCAATATAATTATAAATAAAATTTATCCATATTATAAGTGTCAATATGATATAATTGTCATAATATTAGTAAATAAATATTTTAAAATTTATTGATTAAGTGTTGGTATTTTTGTAAGTAATATTTATTACAAATTTTTGATTAATTTAATAATTTAAATAAAACATTACTTTTCATAAAATGTATTCATAAATAAGTATTTTTATGAATTATTATTAGAATATAATTTTAGGAGACCTTGATTAATTTTTCAAGGTGTTATAAAATGAGTTATAGTTTTAAAATTGTTATTATTGGAACAAATTATTATTTTATTTAAAAATTAAATTTATCATTTTTAGAAAATTATTTTGATAAGTTCATTTTTGAATTCTAAATGTCTAAAAATTGTTAGGGTGAATTTTTGGGGTTTTTCTGGAATACTTTAATATTTGGTGAAAAGTAAAAAATACAGGTTTTTTATAAAATACGGTATTGTTTTATGAAATATCGAAGACATAATTATGATATAAAATATATATAAATTTATTGAATAAATAAATTATGATTTCATACGAGTAATTTTATAAATAAATGATTCAGAAATTTTTTGTTATAATTTCTTTCAAGATAGGTATAAAAATTATTATTAGTGCTCACGTAGTGCCAGCTCAGCATTGACAATGTCAATTTTAGTTATTTATAAATACTAATTGAGTTCTAAAAATTATTTTAGAGACTCATTTATTAATTATTAGGTATTATTTATGTTTTTTGGATATTAATTTCTCATTTTAAACAATTTTTTCTCATTTTTAGTTTTAGGCCTTTTGGGAGTCTTAAACACTATAATATATTTATTATATTTTAATAGTTTTAGTGTTTCCTAAGTTACCCCTCACCTCACTTATAAAAGGAGGTTATTTCATTAAAAAATTTCATAACCATAAGATTTATTGTTTGGAAAAACTCTACCAAATTCCATCCTCCTCATCCCTTAACACATTCTTGTGCTTCTTGTCTCACAAAAATACCAGTTCCAAGATCCTTTAAGAGGTTCTCAAGAAGGTTATTCAAGAAGTAAGGTTCCTTTTTATTCTCTTTTAATTTAACATTCACTTATAACTTATCCCCAAATATTTTAAAATGTTTCATGACAACTCCTTTATTTATTAGAGTGTTGTTGTGTTTATGATATATGCATCATAAAATATCTCATCCTCTTTTTTTTAAATAACGAAATCACCATCTATAGTTTAATTCACTGCCTTTGTGGATGATGATTTTTTGTTTCCCTTTTACCGAAATGATGGAAAGGTTAAATTAACATGTAATTGTTCAAAATTTACTAAATATATATATGTAATCACTTTTGGTTCATTATTTCATTTTTACAATGAACACTATAATAAACCGACTTTTGAAATCATGGAAAGAACACACCCGAAACAATTGTTAGAACAAAATATTGTTAATAAATGGATGAAAAATGTTATAAGAAGATTATCTAAGATATTATAAACATGAATTTATTTTTTTAATTATTTTATAACACTATTCAAACCATTATACAAAAGGTTTAAACAAGTTTGAAGCAAGATGAACACGAGGTAAGGGAATTCCTAACCCAATTTCCATTCTTTGGGTTAACCTTCAACATCATTATTTATGTGGTATTAAAATTATTTATGTGATTAATTTTTTATTATATTATGTTTTATTATGTGTGTTTAAAATGTATATAAATATTCCTTTCATTCTATTTATTCTCATATCAATTATATGTTAATTTTAAGGGGCTTTTCTTTTAAAATCCTCTAAAAATTTTGTTTTACAAAATTCAAGAGAAATGTTTTTATGAAATTATTCATGTTGTATGATTATTTTATATTTCTTGGTAATTTTTTATGTTGAAGGGTGGGGCCTATATTTCCCTCCAATTCATTGGGTACGATTATGTTTGAGGTTAGCCGTATGGTTACTCTATGTGTAACTGTGATGATTACACCATATGGTAGCTGTGAGGGTTAAATTATAGGGTAGCCGTGAGGGTTATATTGTAAGGTAGCTATGAGGGTTAAAAATAATATGGTATCCATTATGGTTACAATTTTAAGTAATTAATTACCCAAGTTAACAATATTTTTTATTTATATTCTCTATATTTTCACAAAGTATGTATATGATACTTTATGGATAAGAAGTATGACTTGTTAAAATGTTTTCAAATGATTAAAAGTATTTATGGACTAACAATTCCTTTCCTTATTTTTATATCCCTTACTAAGATATTTTTCACATCCCAGGTTTTTAAAATGTTTTTCACAGTAATCCTTAGAAGTTTAGAGGACAGTTAATGTGCTAATACAGATGAATCCAGTTATTTATATTAGTTATTATTTTTTGTAAAATCTGATCAATATATGTAAGTTTTTGTTTAATTCTAAAACAAATACCAGAATAGGTCCTCATTTTTATAATTTACTGTTTATTCTTTAGTTATCTATTATACAAAAAAATATGTAGCATGTTTTAGTACTGAATCTGGAAGTGCGGGTTCCTAGATTTACATTACACCCAGATTTTTTCCTTGTAAATTGGATACAATAATATAAAAAAACATGATAATATAAGGGATATGGTCAAAATATTTCTATCCAATGGGTTTTGGGAAATTTTCTAGGTCATTTTACCCCTTAATTTTAATGTTTAGTCCTTGGTAAACTCGTTATTCCCTTAATCACTATAATTAATTTTAACTACTTTCACTAATAATTTTGGTCAAAAATTAAGTTTAAATTAATAGAAATTATAAATTATTCTCATTCCAAATGTTAATTATATTTTTAAAAATTCAAATTGTAGTAGTGTTTGAAATTTATTTAAAATAAATCCTGTAGACGGGATGAGAAAGAAGGTTTTTAAAGTGAAAAAGTTTAATTATCTACTATGTTTTTATATCTAAATTTAAAATAAAAATTATTCTAATGACCTAAATTTTATTAATAGATGTAAAATTGATCTAATTTTACTTTAAAAACAATTTAAAATATAATTTAATGTTATAAATTATTTAGAAAAAAAGTCAATTTTCAATTAAAATTCATCATTTTTCAATATTCATCAAAAAATGAAGCTTCTCAGAAAAATACAAAAAAATCACCATAATATAATTTTTACATTTAAAAATTAATTTTATTTTTTCAAATAAAATTTATAAAAATTTTCAAATTTAGTTTTAAAAAAAGTGTGCTATTAAAAGGTGGCAAATGTGTCTTTAGAAAAATAAATCTTTTTATTAGTAAAATTAGATTTGTTCATATCTTATGCCGATAAAATATATTGAATGAATGTATTTTTTTTAATATATAATATATAAATTTCATTAATATCTTTCAATAATAGTAATTAATTTAATTTATTGGTACAAAACATATTTGGCACATAATAATAATTTTTTTTCAAAACATTTCCTTTATATTCAATTTGTTTTTTAAATTCATTTCTAAGTAGTTGGTAACCATTGAATTCATCCATATATTTCATAAGTTATTTCATCCAATTTTTAACCTCTAATTTAACTTCTAGGTGGTAATTTTCATTTTAAATAATAACATTAATAGTATTCAATAAAACTCAATTTGCGTGCAATATAGGCTATCAAAGAAAGTCATTATTGTGTGTAATAAAAGATAACTTGGTATTTCATGCATTGAAAGTTATAGAATCGATTTAATTTATTGAAAATAGTATATATATAGTAAAGTTTCAGGATGTTATATTACTTTATACTCTTAGTGTTTTGTGTTATACATGATATCGATTAAATGTTATTACTTTAGAATTTTGGGGTGTTACATTCTCCCCACATTAATTAAATTGTTTTCTCACAGTTTAAATTTTATATCAGTAATAAAGGGTTAGATATTTGGAAATAATATTGTTGAAAAATCCATATCATAAAAGGTTTAATAATATATCCTCTTAATAAGATAGAATGAAAAGTACAAAGGTCACATGAAATAACACATATCTATGTTTCTATGTAGGAGAACATTGGTGGAAAGTGATGATATGGACATGAAGGAAAAATGTAAATATTTATAGGGAGTGATTGAGGTAATTGATAAAAAAGATTGAATGATCAATTGAATGTTGAGAGGCTTAAAACTATAAAATTTTTATGATTTAAAATACCACCAATTTAATAAAAATGAATTATTATGATAACATTTTTGTTTCAAGACCCTTTTCCCTAGAGTTGAGGAATTATTTCCCTATCTAAGGATATAAGGAAATATACTTACATGATACATTTATATTTCATAAAAACAATTTCATCTTTTTGTTATGATTTGATAAATTTATAATTCATCCCTTACTCTAAGAAATAGATATCCAAAATTAACTTTTATGCATAAAGAACTAAAATTACCCTTTAATCGATCATATAATCAATAAAAAAGTAACAAGATATTACTCCAGTATTTATTAAAAAATGGTTATAAAAAGTAATCCAATAACAAATGAAGTTAAAATTAATCTATTCTATAAATATTTAACCATAAATCTAATCCAAAATATGTGTATCCAAACTTATAATTAAGGTTACCAAATAAAAATTATATTCCCCCAAAAAATATACTGGTTCTTAATAGTCACAGACCAAACATGTGAATACCTTCATCATGGATTCTCTTAAAATATGGTAATAACTTGAATCATTGTAAAACTTTGTTAAAAATATTCCTGCTTGGATATTCCTTATGTATAACATAGGTTATTGGATATATTACTTAAATCTAAAAAATTATAGACTCCATCAATGATAACATAACCACTTTTACAATAAATCATTAAGCAGTTCCAAGGTAGTCAGTAATATCCAATTTACTTTATATATATCAATCATATCTTTACCCCAATATAATTATCTCAACATCTATAACATATTAAGGTTTGTGTTTCCCTCAATCATATGTTTTACAAGAAGTTTAACTTGTCACTGAATCATTTTTATTGTTCATCGGTACCATTCAATAGACACTTTCCAATCCTCAATGAAAAATCATTGCAATACAATCCTTATATATTTAATAATTCATATAACCAAGACATTATTGACATAATACTAAAATAACATAATTCTTGAATCTAAACACAAGGACATTAATCATTCCTCTTTATATGTGGTAATAAAAAAAACTTGACCATGATCCATTAGTTTCTTGTATGGTGTATTCATTTGATTCTTAGGGAATTTATTTTAATAGTGACCCATATCCTTACCGTTGAATCATTGAACATTGGAAAATTATTTTTTCCCCTTGAAATCATGAGCATGGTGAAATTTTTCACCACACTTGAAGAAAACCCCTTTTATTCTTAAGCATATACCAAGGTGTTTCCTTCCAAAATTATCACATGTGGGAAAACAATTTTGTACCTTCTTCCCTTTATCCACCTTTTCACTAGATTTCATCTTATTCTAATGCTCCCCTCTGAACCACACTTGAATAAAACCCCTTTTATTCTTAATCATATACCAAGGTGTTTCCTTCCAAAATTATCACATGTGGGAAAACAATTTTGTACCTTCTTCCCTTTATCCACCTTTTCACTAGATTTCATCTTATTCTCATGATCCCCTCTGAATCCATAATACTTAGACAACTATTTATCTATCTCATTATAACATGATACCATGTCCTCATAGGAAGAGAATAATTAGGGGAGTACTTCCCTTCAAAATTTTGTCTTAATACCATCAAAGAAATAATCATTCTTTTCCTTTGGATTATGTAAATTGATTTGGTTCCCATTCCTTATACTAGGAACCATTTATAAATAAATAAATACAATATATTAGATCATATCATTATAAAATTTAATGTATAATCATATAACTAGTGAAATAATTGACATAAATTGAAAAATCTATGTGTATAAAATAACATAATCATAAACATAGTTTATTTAGGATGTTATTATATACTCATTCTCAAAGTCAATCTTAGGGTTATGTTCCCTAATCTTTGATTTCCTATATCTAGTTCCCATAGTTTTAACTAAACTTGATATGATACCAAATATAACGACCCTGACCCCAACAGCCTAGAGCCAGTGCCTTACTTTATTACATTGGTAAAAATACTAGATTAAAATCCAGAAGGATCAATCGATTTAGTAGTTTTGGAAAACCAGATTATATAAATTATACCCACATTACATTGGGAAAACAAAACAAAACATAATATATTTCAAAATCAAATAAACTGTATCCTTGAAATTAATTCAATGATCTCTTCTTTATAACCTAGGGAAATGAAACAAAATAAGGGTGAGATCAAATTATTAGTAAGGGTTAAGTATAAAATAAGTAATGATGAATCAATAATCATAATCAATATGGAATGTTAGATAACTAAAAACACATGACACATAAATATCTGGATAAGGCATAATCAATATGACAAGGTAAATAAATGAAACACATGCTATTTAATCAATGGACTGAGAATGAAATAAATCCCTAGATAATGTCAAAGAAAAATTATCATGGATAAAATAATAGAATACTGAATAAATTAAATGATTAATTATCAGACATCATGTTTCCTAGTCACATAATACCTTTACCATCAATATCTATCCCTAAGACAGTTTAAAACATATTAGGTAAAAATCCATCTGATTTGGCCAACTGATTCATCTCATGAGACTACCGATGCATTGAGGGTCTTGCATTAACTGGTCCAAAACCCATGTCTTTCATGTAAAAATAATTCTTTACATGTCAAACAATCAATTTAAATTCATGAACAATGTGCTTTATCAAATATATATATTAAGTAAAGGATACAAATTTATCAATATTTCCCCAATTAATCAATAACATTCAAAGTAAACACTATATGTAAAAATGATATATAGTTTAGTAAATAATAATATACATCACATAATAATATTGATATTTAAGAGTAATTTAATTACCAATTAAAATTGATTACAATAAAGTGATTATTTTAAGAGAAAGTTGACAATCACAAAAGATTTCACAATAACTTTATCACTTGGTAATTTTCAAATCAAATCCACTTGGATGAAATAATTCAAATTGAAACTTAAAATACAATTAATAATTAATTATTCATGATATTACATGTCAAAGGGGAAGTATGTACACCATATAAATGTGAATTAGTGTATAATAACAAGAAAGTCTCAATGGAATGTAAATTGAGATGAAATACCTCACCTTACGATCCCTTTTTGTTAAACACCTTTTAAAATCCTGTATAATTATTTTAATTATGTTATTAACTTATAAAATAACCATATTAATATTTATAATATCATATATGATTCTTTTATAACATCTTATCACCCGTTTGTTAATAATCTTTTATTATTTTCATTGTTTGGGTGTTAATTGCCTTATTTTTCAAGTATGTTTTCATTTGTTATTTTTTTTCCTCATACTTAGATCATTATTTTATCATCTTAAGAATGTTAAAAATGATGTAAATATCATATATATTCAGTATATATGTATTTATAGTTATCCATAATTTTTTTATAAGAAATTAAATACACCGTTCATGGAGATGGTAGACCTTATGTATGCATGAACGTTTTTTCCATTTTCTAATTGTATTGAAATAAAGAAAAGTAAATAATATATATATATATATTATCATTATAGTATTTTTATTTCATATATATCACATATTTTTATTAAAATAATACTTAATATATTCCATGTAAAACGTGAATGAATCACATCGCTTCGTGAGGTGGTAGTCTGCCGTACACATGAACGTCATTATCATATTCCCATGAAATGGAATGCATGAAGATATGTGTTATATATTAATTAAAAAATCATAAATACATCATAAATATCATAAATATATTATATAAATATTATTTCCATAATTATGAAAAACCTTGAAAGGTGGTAATGGAAAAATGGATGACATCGGTTCGTGAGGAAGTAGTCTGCTATACCCACGAACGATGATTTCGTAACCCATTTTATGGAAGTGTGTGGAATTTTAGGTCATAAACATAACATAAAAACATATAATTATGTTTAATATACTTATGTTATTATAAAATCATGATATAAAAATAATTTAATGGGTTTGAGAAGGAAATAAAATTAAAACGCTTTTTGAAAAACATTACTTCTTCTTCAGGTATCCTTCTTAGGTTTACACTAATGCCTTCCTAAGTTAGATTTATGCCCAATATAATTATTCTAGGATGATTTTAGGGAATTTGGGGATTTATTTGGGAATTTATTGGAAGAACCAAAGTGTTTTGAGAGGTGTGAAGAAGGGGGATAGGTGGAGGCCTTTTATAAGTGGGGTGAGTAGTAAACTTGTTAATTTTTGAAAGAGGGAATTCCACCAATGTTTTTTCCATGTAAAGTAGTTACAATAATTTACCAAAATATATTAAAAAAATATAATATATAAATATGTCCATTCAATGGGTTTTGGACAAGTTTCTATGTCATTTCCCCCCTTAATATTAAATTTTAGTCCCTTCATAAACTTATTTTTACCTTAATCATTGTAATTAATTCTAATAGATTTCATTAATAATTTTGGTAAAAAATTAAGCATAACATATTATAAATTATAAATTATTATTATTAAAAATATGTAATTAATTTTTATAAATTAAAATCATATAAGTGGTTAAAATTAATTTAAAATTAATCCCACGTATGGAATGAGAAAGCGGGTTTTTAAAGCAAAAATGTTCAAATGTTTACTATATTTTTATATCAAAATTCAACATAAAATAATTAAAATGACATAAATTGGAATAATATATGTATAATTGATATAAGTTTTCTTTCAAACCAATTTGAAATATAATTTTAAATTATAAATTATTTATATGAAAATCATTTTCCAATTAAAATTCAGTATTTTTCACTATTCATGAAAAAATGAGACTTCTCAGAAAAATAGAAAAAATTAACGCTAAGATAATTTTGAAATAAAAATTTTAAAAATTAAGTTTAAATTTTTAAATAAAATTTATAAAATTTACAAAAATTTAGTTTTAAACAAGTGTTCCATTAAAAGGCGGCAAAACTGCCTTTAAAAAAATATAGCTTTTTATTGGTAAAATTATATTTGTTCTTATCTTATTAATATAAAATATATTGGATGAATGTAATTTTTTTTGATTGAATATAAAATATATAAATTTCATTAAAATATTTCACTAATATTAAATAATTTAATTTATTTGGATAAAAAACATTTGGTTTATAATAATAGTTTTTTATAAAATAGTTCCTTTATATTCAATTGGTTTTTTATATTCATTTATAATTAATAGGTAACCAATAAATTAAAACATATGTATCATAAGTTATTTAAACCTATTTTTAACCTATAATTTAATGGCTATAAGGTAATTATCATTTTAAATAATAATATTAATAGTATTCAATAAAACATAGTCTTGCGTGCAACACAAGCTATTGAAGAAATTTATTATTATGTGTAATGCAAGATAACTAAGTATTGTGTGCATTGAAAGCTGTAGAATATATTTAATTTATATAAAATAGTAAATATATATTAAATTCTCAAGATGTGATATTCCTTTATAAGATTAGTGTTACGTTTCATACCTATTATCGAGTACAATGTTATTACTTTAGAATTTTGGGGTGTTATAGGGATGCACCTATGTGAGATAAATCCAATTCTATAAAAGTTGTAATATATTACATAAATATAAGGATTTTTTGCCTGATGTTAGATTCATGAGGAACATTATCAGTTATATATAACTTTATGGACTCAGGATCATTTTGAGACTTCTTGGTAGGATAAGAATTTCTCATCATCTAGATATATTCCTACCGCCTATAAGGATGAGAACTTAAACTGTTTAATGCATATGACTATACTTTGGAGCATCTGGATTAAGAAGACACAAAATTACTACTCTAAGGTGATTTCTTACAAAAATATTATAGATAACCCAATCAGCCACACTTATGTAATTTCCATGTAGATTCTAGAAAATCTAGTATAGTGTAAACTAACATTATATATAGAAATAACACTAAGATATTATGCACTAAAGGTTTCATTGTAATAGAATCAGAAGAGTGATTCACACTCCCACTATTACCCATTCGAGAGTCCCCACACTTCCTCCTATGATCAGATGAGAAACTCTAAGTCTCTCTCGAATGAGTAAAGAAACCACTCAAACATGTAATCCCTTTTATATTTTTCTCTACCATCATTTCCTTATTGAACACCCCAGTACTGGCTTGCAGATAGAAAATAACCATACTCAATCAAACTATAGGTCTAAAAAACATCTTAAACTATCAATCCCTAAGATATCCATTTATTATGATCTCATGGAATAGTGGATCAACTTGACAAACCAAGTGGAATATCCCATTATAGAAGGATTACTTTGCTCCAATATTATGAAAACTTATGCCTTCATCACCTTCAACATCTCTTTGGTAAAACTGCTAGTTTAACATCACCTTAAAATTTACCAAGTGAGGTTTTCATTCAACAAGGCCCATATGATAGATTCACACCTTTTAAAACTACCTCCATCCAGTGCATAAGTGGAAAGGATAACCATGGAATTACTAGGGGTCTAATGAAAAAATAATATGCAATCAATTATCTCAATCCATTACTCAAGTTCATGATACCCTTGGTCACCATGTAATATAAGTGGATTATGCTTAGTGAACTTATGAGTATGATACACCACTTGAGTTTTACATCACTCACCATATTGATCTATAGATTTAATAGTAATAATTAATTATTATACAAGACTTGGTTCTATATGAGGGATATCTTGTGGTGTATTCTTCACAACTCACTCTATACAATCCACAAAAATTCCTCTAAGGTGAATTGTCTATATAACTTGAAACATAGAAATTAACCAACACATAATAAAATCAAAAATAAAATTTAATTAATTCCAATGTTCACCCAATATAATTAAAAACAAATAAAAATTATAATAATAATCTCAAAACACAAGAGGTGAAGGCATCACAATACAGTTTTGTAAAATGGGTGAAAATTTTGAGTGTCTTTCTATAAGGTACCCAAATCTAGTCACATGGCTACCATGTAGTTTTCCAGACCATGAACCTAAACCAAGAACCTTTTGCTTTCCTCCTATTTCCACCATTAATAGAAAAATTTCTATAAATAACTCCCAATATTCCCTTAAATCACATTAAAATAAAAAATCAAATCAAACTATAACAAAATACCCAATAAAAAAAATTAAAATCAAGATACAATTCATAACCACCCATGGTAAGATGAGGTTGAAAAAAAAATAAGTTCTATAAAATAAATTCCACACTCTCATATCTCAAGTTAAAGTAGTCTTACCTCTATTATAAATAGACTTTAATAAATATAATGTGGGATCTAATTCAGTTTTTTAATGAATTATCCTAGATATACATTTCATTTAACGCAAACTACCCCATCATAAGGCTCATTGAATGTTCCTAATCACCACGAGTGGGAGAAAAGTGTTGAGGATATCAAACAAAAAATTTAGAGATTATTTCAACCTTGAATTCACGTAAAACACAGCAAGGACTCTACCAAAAAAGTAGGAATCTTGTATCTATACCTTAGGCATCCATGAACATAAATAAGTAGTTTCAATAATAAGAATAAACTAAACAAATAATAACATAATGAAACGAATTTTCCATCTCATAAACATATTATACACCAAAAGTAACATAGGATACAAAATAATACAGACACACACACACACATACATGGATTAAAAATAAAGAGAAAGATGAATTACCTAACACATCAACAACCCAAAATCAACACTATAGGATATCTAAAATGTTCCATATGATCTAACTAATCGTGACCAATGATCACCACCCATAACCATAGTATGAAGTATGAGGAATCATTAAGAAGCACCCCATATTATATTTCTCCTTTTTCATTACCTGTATCAAACATAATCATGTCTACATACACTTAATGGATATATGTTAAGAGTATAGAAAATTCTCAAAAGGATAAAACCATGAATCTAATTAATATATTTCAAAATTTAAAATGTTATCACTATTTTCCAAATATGATAAAAAATAACCATTTTAGTATAATAAATTTTATTTCCCAAATAAATAATTTATAATTACATTTAAAATACCTTTTGTTTGATAGAGATAAACAAAATTTTAGAATTAAACATGATCATGGAAAGTGAAAAGAAAAACCATGGTAAACTTAATACAAACATAAAGTATCAATGTGAGTATGGATATATCTTGATAGTACATCATAAGGAATTTAACCTTTGGGGTATGATAATAAAAGAAACAGGGTAGTCATAGACCTCATCCATGGAACACTAGGATAGATTATGTAAAATCTACATAAACCGAATCATTTCTTAACCTTTTGACCTCCTTAAGTTACATTACCCTACCAAGTGAAATAATTTAAACTAGGGGGACTATCTAGTGTAGTAATCCAAACAAGTGTATCACTCATCTAAAATACCTAAAAGAATACCTAATGTTCATATGTGAAACTAATTAATAATAATTTATCATAACATAGTTAACAACTTATTATCATCTCATGAAATAAATAAAATTACTAAAAGAAGTTTTCAAAAGATATAAAACATCAACATAAAATAATTACATTCTCAAATAAGACTTTATATAATTATAGTGTTTATAAAAAAAATAAAAAAAATTTATAAACCAATTACCTTTAAAAAAAGAAAAAAATCTTTGAAAAACCATTTTTAATTCTAAAATTCTCTAACAAATTGAATCAAAGACCTTATAGGAATAAAAATATTTATAGAAAAAATTACATATTGAGGCCATAAAAAATATTTACTTCATTCAATATCAAATCATAAAACACATGAGATAATTATAAATAATTCTATGATAATTCTTTTCATCTATAATATGGTGATAAATACAATGAAAATTCTAGTATTATAGGTGTGATAAGGGAAATATTAACTATATAGTGGTGCCTACCTAATTCTTGAATCAACCTTATTTCCTTATTAAAATACCACAAAAAGAGAAATAGAATTCCTTGCGTAACACCACAACCTTGAATCCACTAAACTGATGCTTTGATCTGTTATTCCAAAAGGCCTCAGGTGTGTCTCCCTATACACTAGAGGATACTAATTAGAGGTAAGGTCCTATGAGGTTACCATAGGGAGGATGTTACCTTTATATAAGATTAGTTATAACAGCAAAAATAAATATAGTATATAAACATTACAAATCACCATCATGGATAAAAGAGGTTAAGTGTTAATAAAATAAACCAACATCACAATTCTATATAAATAGAATATTTTTTACACATTTCAAATGATCTTCCAAGGGTAGATCATACACCAAAAAACAATAAATGAACAAAAATAAAGATAAAACCGAATATCATCCCCAAATAAATTTTGAGTCATACCCGATCCCTTAACAATACTCCCTCTTAGCATGAAAAACCTCATGATGTGGGTCATTTCACCATTCCTATCACCTACAAACAAATAGTGACATCAGCTCATGTACCCAAGTGGTTTGACATCCTGAGTAGGGTGTGTATACAAGTAAATAGGATTCCACCAATGGAATCTCTAAAATAATCATTCCATATAGTAGTTCACAAGCTAAATAATTACAAATACAATAATTAAACCATTTAAATATAAATTCGTAAAAAATATCCAAACCTAGGATCCCATAATGATACCTAAAAATGGTACAAAACTTATTTGGCTAGTGTTGGGGTGTCTTTTTTCATGTCTTAATGACTGTGCCAACCCATCTCCCACTGGTGGTAATACACTTATCCTCGACCAAAAAACCATCACATGGGGGTAATATTCCCATACTAAAGGCCCCAAAATTCACCCAATTACTGTGTTCACCCTAGTTTTAACCATAAATCCACAATACATATCCACCCAGGTTCCAAGTTCACCCATGGTCTATCAAGAACAACCAAAACACCACTGGGGTTTGGTTCACCGCAGATCTATTTAGCATAACCAAGTCCACCTGAGGGTCATGTTAACCCTAGGATTAATGAGACCAACTAAGTACAATTTCATTTACATTAAGAAATTTCAAAATACATAACATAATTCTAAATATAACAATCCACATGAACCCCATTAATATTAATAAATAATTTTAAATTTCTAAACATGCATTTCCATTAACTTTAATTCCTAAAAAAAATCCATTTTGTTCATTCCATTTTTATGAAACATTCTTTCCAAAATTCAATTAAAATTTCATTAAAAATCATAATCCAAAAAAATTAATAAGAGCCAAAAATTTACCATTAAAAAAACAACCTATTGATTTATTTTTATAAATTCCAAACCCAAAATCCAAAACACCATCAATTTCAAAACCAACTTTCCTATTTTAATATGCCAATCACAAGGGGAAATAAATTTATTATTCATAGGTGGTTATGAAATTCCATTTTGCAATAAAAAATTTTCAAAAATGAACTAAATATTTAAAAATTGTAATATGGGTTTCCCATTTGAATAAAAAATATCCATGACAAGGATAATTATTTACATTATTCACTTTAATCAAAGAAAAACCCAAGGGAAAATAAATGTAAGCATGTTCTTGGTCATAAACTATTAGATAAAATGACTATACCAACTATTATATTAAACATTTGAGCATTAATATAGGTTTGGATTTGGGACCACCTACCTTATTCTTAGAAAATCCAACACATCAAGTATCAGTTGTTGGTTCGGTCTAAATCTAGAGAAATCAAAGAATAATTCAAAAGACATGGAAACCAGAATTGTTAAAAATAAAAATTGAGAGATCCCTTGAAAGAAATATAAATGAATTTGGAAATGTAATTGAGACTAAGATTTACCTTACTCTCTCTAATGCCTCAGATAGAAGTCGATTCATCCAAAGGATGAGGGAGATCTTACCATGGAAGGAAGGGAGGGGGTGGGTCATGTGTGAGAAGTTATGAATGAATATGTTTAGAAAAGGGGGTTAAAAAAATAAAAGGTTGGAGGGTAAATTTTTTAATTTTACCATCATTAAATTGGTACATGGTTTTTTATTATTCTTTAACAAATAATTCTCCAACTATGCATATCCCACTGTCCAAGACACTCTATTTCTCATGGGTAGTCCATATAATTTACCAAACCATTCACCAACCATGAAAAATGGAAATGAAATTTTATATAGATGATCTCATGTGAACCTAGAGATCCCCACATAGTATAAACCAAATTTTCACTTATACAAACAATTATATATAGTTGGGAGGCATATTTTTCACTTATCGCGTGCTAACTGTGTGACCCAAGCTACTATCCCCAAAACTATAATTTCAAACCCTGAACCACCTAGATGATACCTGAGCTTCTTTCCTTGTATAAAACACTTATTTTATGATGTTATAAGCATTAAAACTTACTTCTAAATACATATTTAAAATTTACCCCCTCAACTTATTAAAATAATAGACTTCTACTAATGTTTAAGACCCATTTATACATACAAGGTATTAGAAACTCCCCACTATAACACTTTTCATCCTCAAAAGTCCTTATTGTTATCTAGTTATACATTATGACCCACTTCAATCATTAAAACCCAGTCAAATAGCCATACCCCATCTTTTAATTCCAATATTTTTCTCATGGACCAACTTCAAACACAAGGTGCTCAGATCATCAAAACACGACCCCCATTCTAATTCATCACCCAAACACCAAGAGAGTGATTAAAAACACCCATTTATTTCAAGACACCCAAGGTATACTAATAAAAAAACCATCAGTCTTATGGTGATCCCCACTATATGTCTTAGCTCATAAGTCAATTCAAAATCATAGTGCTCCCAAACATAGGAGTTACCTATCTTAACATAACACATGTATTCCAATGATTCACCTGGTATGGTTACCAACATACCACATGTAACGCCCCGACCCCAGTTACCTAGAGTTGGTGCATTACTTCGTAACATTGGCATGATCACAAGAAAGATCAAATCTAGAAAGACCGATTGGTTTAGTAGCCTTGGAAACACTAGATATATTCATAAATTTTTACATTACATCAATAAGTGAAAAGCTACAACAATATATTGTCTCCATATTCCACACTCATATCCCCACATACTATCCCTGTAGGTCATTCATAAATTACTTCTTCACATCATGGGAAAAATAAAACATAGAAAAGGGGTGAGCTCAAATGCCCAGTAAGGATAACAATAAAGCATAAACTTTCATAAATAAGAATAAAAATTTAAGGCAATGTATAACTAAAAAAAAAGCCTTTTAAACATGAACTTCAACATAGTATGGAAAAAGTAAAATTAAATAATTCCATTTACTTATTCACATAGATATTCTACTAATCGAATAATCACATGCAATATCAATAACCACTTTCATAATGATGGAATGCATAATGACAGACTATCATAACCACATAGCCAAGGCCTCGTGCCAAGACTAAAAATAAGATTTTGCCAAGGCCTTGTGGCAAGACACTAGTTTTTCTCATGAGACCTACTGATGCATCGAGGAGCTATAGCGGGCTCCACCCGTCACATATTAAGTCTAATGAATTACGATATGAAAAGGTTTAAACATAACATAAACATTCGTATTAAAACTAGCATACGAAATGTCAATATTTTCACCATAAACCATGAATGGTATAAAATAGCACATCCACAGTCAAACATATCACAAAACCTTCAATATAATATAGAAGTTTTGTATAATAATAAATCAACTTCAAATAATCTTAAAATCCATCAAAGGATATTGACATAGATGAAATAAAAACTATTTGAGAGAAATATCTCTTTTCTCGAAATCATTGAAAAGTCACACATTTATAAAGGAAGTAATTTAAAAGAGATTTTTGAATCAAAGTGTCCTATACCACTTTGAAACTTTTGAAAAGAAATATCATTTCAAAACCTTCATGTCCATATAAATAAATCCTTAAAATCATTTTTAAAACATGGATATTAATTAAAAATATTTAGAAAGATAAATCTTTAAAACATTTAAAATTATGATCTTGATAAAGAGTACCTTTCAAAAATTCTTAAAATATAATTTTGAAATCATTTAAAAGTCACATAATTATAAAATAAAATATTTACTTTGAAAATATTCTTATAAGATTGTAAGGGAAGATTTGACGATTTTATAATGGCGGTAAATAGCCGCACCCGCCGTATAAGTTAAAAAAACATTCTTACCTTAAATTTGTTGAAAGGTAAAAAGTGCCTTGTTTGAAAAACGACAAAAAGATTCCTTTAAAAACACATAAGGGTATAAATTAATTTAACCCATATTATTTTTAAATAGTAAAAGTGTTTTGAAATACATTTCAAAGAAACATGGATGTGGATGATAAAGAGATCCCAGTAGATAATTGCGTATAAACAACCTCAGATAATGAAGAGATTGTGAAATAAACCCTTACCTTGTACTTTTCCTTGGTTGAGGGTAGGTTAACCTCCTATATAATGGTGAAATAATTGTTTTTAAATTATACAAGAATCATATATATTAATATGATATCATATATTATCTTTTAATATTTCTTTGTTAATAATATCTTAGTATTATCGTCGTTTCGGGTGTTAACTTACTAGTTTTATTTTATATGTTTTGTTACGTAAGCCATGTTTGTAATGGTTAGGTTGTATCTTTTTCATATCCAGAATTATATCAAGTCCTTAAAAATTATTTTTAAATCATCAAATGATAATTATACTTGAATGGATATGATGAAGAAGGAATCTCATCACGTTCGTGGAGACGGTAGTCCGTACGTACGAGCGAAAATATCATTCTTTTGATATTAAAATAATATATAATTGGATGTTATATCATATATAAAGAATCATTATCATGTTATATTTATTATTTACATGAATTAAAAATCATTATTATACCCATTCAAATAATAATATATTTAATAACAATTACACCACGACGTGAAGACGATAAGCCGTATGTACGCATGTATGGTGACATGTTATTCAAAGGGTGGATAGAATACTGAATATGGTTGTAACATAATTATAATAACATCAAATTATATATAATATAATGGAGTTATTATTTTATAATGGTAACATCAAATAATGAATAAGTGAAAGAAGAAAAGAACTTGAAAAAGGGTGGTGAAATCATTACCTTTTCTTCGGGTTCTTCCTTTTGATTTGATCAAAAGGGATCCTTAGGTTGGATTTCTGATCAAACTAAGACCTCTAGGTTGTATTGAGGAAAGTTGGGAGAGTATTTGGGCAGAGTTTGGCCAAACCAAAAGGCTTTGAAGGTGTTAATTAATGAGAAGAAGGATTGCCCTTTTATAAGAGGGGTGAGGGGCACCTTTGGAAAAGCTAGAAATATTAATTCATAATAAATTCATATTCGGTTTCTAATGGATCCAAAGTTGATTATTTAATGGTTAATGTGGGGATAGGTCGATAAACATTGAACCAATAGAATTTATACAGGTTTGGGTTACTATATTAACCTTATATTTTAGTTTTAACTCTTAGTTAATTAGTTTGACATTTACCATGTCACTTTGTATTTTTATATTATATAGTTAATAAACATACTTTATACATCCAAGAGACCCCCAAGTGGTCCATTAATGATACACCTATCATGATATAAGTTTCCTGGAAGAACCTTAGATTTTTAGGAATTTAATATCAATTAATAATATAATATTTTTTTTAAAAACTCTTTTATGTCAATTTTGACACTATTCAATAGTTGATTTTTTTGAAACTCGTAACAGAATTATTAATTCAAAAAAAGTCAATTAAATCAATACTAATATGTCATATTATCCTATAAAATTAGTTTAATTCATTAAAAGTCTAAAATTATATTTATTTGGGTATTTATAATATCAATTATTTTCATTTTTCACTATTATGGTAATTACTGCATCATTATTGTGTCATAAATAAATTAACTTATTTAATGTCTAAAAATTATAAATAAAATATCATTATGTATGAAATTTTATTAGCTTTCTAATTAATATTTACAATCTAATTTATCTTATGTATAACTCTATATTAAAAATGTTTTAGTAAATAAACTTTGATTTTAACTCTTTTAACTCTTCTTTGAATTAAATAATAATAAATATCCTAATCTAATCCAAGTGGACCTAATTGATAATATTTTATTTATAAGTTTGTTTCTGGTCGAGATACACTTGTCCAATAGAATTAGGACATGTGTTAGAGTAATATTAATATCATTTCTACCCTTAATTACCCTATTTACTTTTAACCGTGGTAAATAAAAGTAAAAGTTACTATTCACCAAAAATTATTTTCATCTCATTGAACCAAATTTTACTTCTTGATATTAACCGTGTCTCTCGGATTTTCTAAATTCCATTCATAGAAGCGGTAAAATTAAGTTTTATGAAAAATTCAGTTTTTTTTAACTACCACTTAGTAGTTTCACTATTCATCAAAAATTGAAGTTTTTCATAACAATGCCAAAATTTCACCCTAAGATATAATTGATATTCCGAATTCAAAAATGATGTGTATTTTACAAAATTCCAAACATATAAGTTGCATTAATTAATTTTATAATTAATTCCCACTTTCACAACAAATAGCGTGTTTTTAAGAAACAATATATATCAAAAGATTGACAATTGTTTAGGTCCAATATCAAAGTGAAATTAATTCTAATGAACACCATTGGATAAAATGGTAAAAATATATTCTAATTATACTTTAAAACCACTCAAATTCATAATTTATCTCTATTAATTATTTTGATTAAAAAAGTTGTTTTTAATTAAAATTTAGTAATTTTCACTATTCATCAAAATATTAAAGTTATCCGAAAAGTACCAAAATTTCACCCTAGGATACTTTTGATATTACGAATCCAAAAATGAAGTCCATTTTGAGAGATAGAATTTATAAAATTTCAAAAAGTAGGTATTACTATTCATAACGGCTAGTTTGGTAAGTCATGGTGCGCTTTAACTCGGTGTTGCGTGTAGTGCAAGTTATTGAATTATTTTGAAGAAATAACACACTATGAAATATTGGGGTGTTACATTCTCCCCTCCTTCAATAAATTTCTTCCTCGCAATTTGAAATTGTTCTTCAAAAATAAAAGGTTGAAAATAAAAAATATCTTTGTGGGAAAACCCACATCGGAAATTGGGTTACTAAAATTTAGTCTTAATGTGAGAAAAAGAGAAATTAAAGGGTCACCACCAAATTATGATCTCGATTAGGAGAATATTGGTGGAAATTAGAGACATATAATTGGAGGAAAAACATAAATATTTATAGGTAGTGATTGATGTCATCAATCACAAACAAGTTTAAAATTGAGGTCCTTAAATTCATCAATCTATGATGATTTGAAATACCATCGGTTCAACAAAACATAGGGTATTAGGATGACACATTTTTGGTTTTAGGATTCCTTAAATAAAGTATAAGAATTAATTTCTTTATAGAATAAGAGAAGAAGAAAAAAAATATTCTTGACAAGTAGAGTTCCATCCTTTAACTAATTTCTACCACAGACTCATCTTTCACTCTAAAAGATAATAGAACTTAAAAATAATATTCTATTTATCCTATTCGTATAGGGTTAAAAAATGAATTTATAATTAATCTAGCAGAACCATTAAAAAAACAACATTATTCAATCCAGGACATCACGTGGGTCAGTGGTAGGTGATACACCCTTGTCGCCCTTCGGTTGTGGGTTCAAGTCTCGCGGCCTTGACGGACGCGACGAGTTGCCGCCCGACCTCCGGGTTGTCCTTTTATGGCAATCCAAAATAATCCAAACTAGAACTATCCAAAATACTTCAGTCCAAAATTTATAAGGAAGGTAAACACAATAAAGATCCTTTTTTCCACGTAATAACATGTGAACACCTTCATCATGTATTCTTTTAAAACACTGCAACATCCTGAATTACCAAAAAACCTTATTGATTACATTCATGATCCCTTATTCCTTAAAGAATAATAGATATACTCCTTCAATCCAAAAATGTTTTAAACCCCAACAATGATGGAATATACAAATCATTAATCAGTTTCAAGGTAGTCAAGAATATACAATATAATTTATCCAAATCAATCATGTATTATTCCAAAATCACTACCTCGGTATCAGAACTATATTATGGTTTATCATTCTCTCAACTATATATTTTCCAAAAATTTATCCTGCTATTGAGTCACTTTTATTTTTTCCACACAATCTCAAGTCCTTAATGAAATAGTACTGCAGTACAATCCTTATATACTCCATAATTATTATAACAAGTACATTGTTGATACAACACTCAATTGACATAATCAACATAAGAACACTAATCATTCCTCTTCATCTGTGGTAGTATCATAACTTGATTATTATCCAATAGCATCATTTGAGGCATAGTATGATGATTGAGACATAGGTTCGCGTAGTGTCCAAACTCCTTGAAAATGAAGCATTGTACATTTGAAACCAGTTTCTTGCCCTTGCAGTCACGTACATTGTGCCATTTTCCTCTACACTTATAACAAACTCCCATTCCTTTCAAGCAAGTTCCAGGGTGTTTCTTCCCATAGTTATCACATATGGGAAAATTCTTCTTTTCCCTCTTCCCTTTATCCATCTTTCTCTCATCCATCCTTTTCTTCTCTTGCTTCCCTTCAAAGCCATAGGAATCATTAAAATATTTACTTATCATATCAACACATGATATTATTTCTTCATATGATGATAATACATGGGATACTATTTCTCTTATAAATTCTGGCTTAATACCATGAAAGATATGATCCTTCTTTCTCTTTGGATCATGTGCATTTCTGGAGTTCTCATTCCTTCTACTGGGTGCCATTTCTAAACACTGACATACACTAGATTAGTTTATGAATAACAATACCTAATCCCAAACTTGTAAGACACATAACATAAATTAAATAGTTTATGGATATAATCTATAATCATAAAAATTTCTCCTTTGAGGAAGTATATACTCATAAACCCCTCATAATGGTTTGTAAAGAAAATGAAAATTATCCTAAGCATATCCCCCGGGAGTTTCGTAACCAAGAGTGCAGCAAGGCCCGTTGTCGTGCACCAGTTCCCGTTCGAGTCTAGCTCAAAGCGGTGTTTTCGGGTTTTACCCCTAGGTACATCTGTGCCAGAGCTACCTCTACCTGCTCATATCCAGACAAGGATGTAGTGCTTGGAAAACTCACAAAATCTCTACAATACCAAAATTCTAGGAAGTTCTTCTATACTAATCCTCAAAGTTCATCTTAGGTCTATGTGCTCTAATCAGAGTTTATCTAAATCTAGCTTCCAAGGTTTGTACTAAACTTCCTCTGATACCAACTGTAACACCCCGACCCCAGTTACCCAGAGTTGGTGCATTACTTTGTAACATTGTCATGATCACAAGAAAGATCAAATCTCGAAAGACCGATTGGTTTAGTAGCCTTGGAAACACTTGATATATTCATAAATTTTTACATTACATCAATAAGTGAAAAGATACAACAATATATTGTCTCCATATTCCACACTCATATACCCACATACTATCCCTACAGGTCATTCATAAATTATTTCTTCACATCTTGGTAAAAATAAAACATAGAAAAGGGGTGAGCTCAAATTCCCAGTAAGGATAACAATAAAGCGAAAACTTTCATAAATAAGAATAAAAATTTAAGGCAATGTATAACTAAAACAAAAGCCTTTTAAACTTGAACTTCAACATAGTATGGTAAAAGTAAAATTAAATAATGCCATTTACTTATTCACATGGATATTCTACTAATCTAATAATCACATGCAATATCAATAACCACTTTCATAATGATGGAATGCATAATGCAAGACTATCATAACCACATAGCCAAGGCCTCATGCCAAGACTAAAAATAAGATTTTTCCAAGGCCTTGTGCCAAGACACTAGTTTTTCTCATGAGACCTACCGATGCATCGAGGAGCTATAGCGGGCTCCAGCCGTCACATATTAAGTCCAATGCACTCCCATATGAAAAGGTTTAAACATAACATAAACATTCGTATTAAAACTAGCATACGAAATGTCAATATTTTCACCATAAACCATGAATGGTATAAAAATATCCCATCCACAGTCAAACATATCACAAAACCTTAAATATAATATAGAAGTTTTGTATCATAATAAATCAACTTCAAATAAGATTAAAATCCATCAAAGGATGTTGACATAGATGAAATCAAAACTATTTGAGAGAAATATCTCTTTTCTCGAAATCATTGAAAAGTCACACATTTATAAAGGAAGTAATTTAAAAGAGATTTTTGAATAAAAGTATCCCATACCAATTTGAAACTTTTGAAAAGAAATATCATTTCAAAACCTTCATGTCCATATAAATAAATCCTTAAAATCATTTTGAAAACATGTACATTAATTAAAAATATTTAGAAAGATAAATCTTTAAAACATTTAAAATTATGATCTTGATAAAGAGTACCTTTCAAAAATTCTTAAAATATTCATTTTGAAATCATTTAAAAGTCACATAATTATAAAATAAAACATTTACTTTGAAAATAATCTTATAATATTGTAAGGGAAGCTTTGACGATTTTATAATGGTGGTAAATAGCCGCACCCGCCGTATAAGTTAAAAAAAACATTCTTACCTTAAATTTGTCGAAAGGTAAAAAGTTCCTTGTTTGGAAAATGACAGAAAGATTCCTTAAAAAAAACATAAGGGTATAAATGAATTTAACCCATATTCTTTGTAAATAGTAAAAATGTTTTGAAATACATTTCAAAGAAACATGGATGTGGATGAAAAAGAGATCCTAGTAGATAATTGCCTATAAACAACCTCGGATAATGAAGAGATTGTGAAATAAACCCTTACCTTGTACTTTTCCTTGGTTTAGGGTAGGTTAACCTCCTGTATAATGGTGAAATAATTGTTATTAAATTATACAAGAATCATATATATTAATATGATATCATATATGATCTTTTAACATTTCTTTGTTAATAATATCTTAGTATTATCGTCGTTTCGGGTGTTAACTTACTCATTTTCTTTTATATGTTTTGTTATGTAAGCCATGTTTGTAATGGTTAGGTTTTATCTTTTTCATATCCATAATTATATAAAGTCCTTAAACATTATTTTTAAATCATCAAATGATAATTATACTTGAATGGATATGATGGAGAAGGAATCTCATCGCGTTCGTGGAGACGGTAGTCCGTACGTACGCACGAGCGAAAATATCATTATTTTGATATTAAAATAATATATAATTGGATGTTATATCATATATAAAGAATAATTATCATGTTATATTTATTATTTACATGAATTAAAAATCATTATTATACCCATTCAAATAATAATATATTGAATAACAATTACACCACGACGTGGAGACGGTAAGCCGTACGTACGCACGTATGGTGACATGTTATTCAAAGGGTGGATAGAATACTGAATATGGTTGTACCATAATTATAATAACATCACATTATATATAAGATACTGGAGTTATTATTTTGGAATGGTAACATCAAATAATGAAGAAGTGCAAGAAGAAAAGAACTTGAAAAAGGGTGGTGAAATCATTACCTCTTCTTCGGGTTCTTCCTTTTGATTTGATCAAAAGGGCTTCTTAGGTTGGCTTTATGATCAAACTAAGACCTCTATGTTGTATTGAGGGATGTTGGGAGAGTATTTTAGCAGAGTTTGGTCGAACCAAAAGGCTTTGAAGGTGTGAAGTAATGAGAAGGAGGAGTGCCCTTTTATAAGAGGGGTGAGGGGCACCTTTGGAAAAGCTAGAAATATCAATTCATAATAAATTCATATTCGGTTTATAATGGCTCAAAAGTTGATTATTTAAAGGTTAAGGTGGGGATAGGTCGAAAACCATTCAACCAATAGAATTTATACAGGTTTGGGTTACTATATTAACCTTATCTTTTAGTTTTAACTCTTAGTTAATTAGTTTGACATTTACCATGTCACTTTGTATTTTTATATTATATAGTTAATAAACATACTATATACATCCAAGATACCCCCAAGTGGTCCATTAATGATACACCTATCTTGATATAAGTCTCCTGGACGAACCTTAGATTTTTAAGAATTTAATATCAATTAATAATATAATATTTGTTTTAAAAACTCTTTTGTGTCAATTTTGACACTATTCAATAGTTGATTTTTTTGAAACTCATAAAAGAATTATTAATTCAAAAAAAGTCAATTAAATCAATACTAATATTTCATATTATCCTATAAAATTAGTTTAATTCATTAAAAGTCTCAAATCATATTTATTTGGGTATTTATAATATCAACTATTTTCATTTTTCACTATTATGGTAATTACTGCATCATCATTGTGTCATAAATAAATTAACTTATTTAATGTCTAAAAATTATAAATAAAATATCATTATGTAGGAAATTTGATTATATTTCTAATGAATATTTACAATCGAATTTATCTTATGTATAACTCTATATTAAAATTTTTTTAGTAAATAAACTTTGATTTTAACTCTTTTAACTCTTCTTTGAATTAAATAATAATAAATATCCTAATCTAATCCAAGTGGACCTAAATGATAATATTTTATTTCTAAGGTTGTTTTTGGTCGAGATACACTTGTCCAATAGAATTAGGACATGTGTTAGGGTAATATTAATATCATTTCTACCCTTAATTACCCTATTTACTTTTAACAGTGGTAAATAAAAGTAAAAAGTTACTATTCACCAAAAATTATTTTCATCTCATTGAACCACATTTTACTTCTTGATATTAACCGTGTCTCTCGGATTTTTTAAATTCCATTCATAGAAGTGGTAAAATTAAGTTTTATGAAAAATTCAGTTTTTTTTAACTACCACTTAGTAGTTTCACTATTCATCAAAAATTGAAGTTTTTCAGAACAATGCCAAAATTTCACCCTAAGATATAATTGATATTCCGAATTCAAAAATGATGTCTATTTTACAAAATTCCAAACATATAAGTTGAATTAATTAATTTTATAATTAATTCCCACTTTCACAACAAATAGCGTGTTTTTAAGAAATAATATATATCAAAAGATTGACAATTGTTTAGGTCCAATTTCAAAGTGAAATTAATTCTAATGAACACCATTGGATAAAATGGTAAAAATATATTCTAATTATACTTTATAAACACGCAAATTCATAATTTATCAATATTAATTATTTTTATTAAAAAAGTTGTTTTTAATTAAAATTTAGTAATTTTCACTATTCATCAAAATATTAAAGTTATCCGAAAAGTACCAAAATTTCACCCTAGGATAATTTTGATATTCCGAATCCAAAAATGAAGTCCATTTTGAGAGATAGAATTTATAAAATTTCTAAAAGTAGGTATTACTATTCATAATGGCTAGTTTGGTAAGTCATGGTGCGCTTTAACTCGGTGTTGCGTGTAGTGCAAGTTATTGAATTATTTTGAAGAAATAACACACTATGAAATTTTGGGGTGTTACACCACAAATAATCCCATTGAAGACACCGACCAACCACCGATAGGAATCCCCATCCCTCGATATCAGTCGAAACTGATAAGTCCCACCATGTAGGTACATTCTCAGACACACCAGCTTTTTATGAAAGCTTAGTCAAAACCCAAAACATACCCGTTGTATCCAAAACATAATTCCTAATGAAATTCAAAACGAAACACATATAATTACATAAAAACAATAGTTTATACCTCATATGATAAAACCATCTCAAAATTCCATATTTCCACTATTGATGCATCATTAACTACTAAATCTTGATACTTTGATCAATAGAGGCATCCCATGATCATCCAGACAAAAACTGGGGCCTAACTCCAACTTGATGATGTTTGAATCACCTCAACTAAACTTGATCCCCAAATAATCACCCAGAATCCCACCAAAATCACTCAATAACTTACCTTTAGTATTTACAAGGAATCTAGATTACATTGAAACCACATGCACACTAGAATCTACTTTTGTCACAACTATCTAATGATCAGTCTCTCACGTCATCAAACTTTCTAACATGAGGGTCACATTCTCAATACTAATATAACAATACCCTCCATCAATTTTCCTTGATATCATTACACATTTTCAATACCTTAATCATGATGTAAAAATATCATTCTATCACCAAACGTAATGTTTGTACATGGCTGCCCTGCTCACACCTATTTGATAATACAAAACACCAATGGTTGATCATTCTTGGATCATAGGAATTTCATAACTGACATTCATCAAAAAAAATTATTCACAATGAATTTTATTCCCCTAATCAACCAATGGTGATCTCCCCACCATATATATTCACTCATACCACTCCTAGCCCATAGATTGAATAGGTTCCACCACTAAGGAATGCGTGTTGTTACCTATGAGCATTAATTATTCATTAAAACCATAAAACCTATATCAAGGTTTAATATCAGATAGATCATGCCAAAAATTATTGAACCATCCACAAACATCATTCCTTCCCACTAGTACCTCACATCTTTTACCCAATACTTTGGGTCATCAACCCGCAAGTATCCACCAATTTTTGGCCACCCAGCTCTGTGAGGAAATGTCTACTGAAACCTACCAAAGTTCAATGAATATCTACCAATTATTCATCAACCAATTTATCATCATAGAACTACTACCATTACATTTATTGAGAATTTAAAAAACCTGAATTATTTTCAGTGTAATTACACACAACCCATTATACAAATCCAATCCCAATAGGATCAACATATACCATGTAATGACCTGAACTATTATAAATAAAATTACCTTTTTCAATTATTAAATACCTTATAATATTTGGTAGCTATTGAAAAAGCATACACTAATTTGATAATTTTATATTTAAATGATCATTAAGCATCATAAAAATTGTTAATATAGTCATTTTATAGTGACCACTTATTTTAGAATATTAAGGGTTATGATAAAGTCCAATTAATAGAAAAGGAAGGAGTGATGGTCTCTACTAGTAGGATCATACCCTATGAAGTCTATTTATTAGAGAATATTATAGAGATAGAATCAATGAGATTTTAAATTGACCAAGCCCAAATCATGATTCAACAACTAAATCATTGGTGAAACTATTTATCATAGAAGTTCAAGCTCATCAAGATCATGACCCAAACCATGTTTGTCAAACCACCCCATGAAAATATCACCATCACACACCTTAACCTTAGGGAATTAACTAGTGTAATAAAGGGATATGTGCATAGACTCTAAAAACATGAATTTTAATATTTTATTTTTAATAAAATAATAATTATATTTATCATTTTCAATAGTACTTCTTAAATGATTAAATAGTAATTCTGATAAAAATTAGATTTTTATATGATGAAACAAAAATTTTATTATTGGAAATATATAGTTTCAATAAAGTCACTATTTTTATAAATTAAATAATTAAAAAAATGATATTTTAATAAAATATTATTACTAAATAATATTTTTTAAACATAAATGATAATATAATTTTATTAAGTACAATGTAATTTTTATAAGAGTTAGTAAAAAGTATTATTTTAGAAAAACTAGTATTTTTAAATAAATGAAATTTTTTATTTAAAAATGCAAATTAATATATTTATATGATTATTTTTATAAAATAAATTTTATTTTTTAAATTATCACATTAGAATTATCCAATGGTGAAATTTTCATAATTTTCTAAGACAATCAGTTTTTTGGGTAAAAATTAAATATAGTATAAATATATAACATGAATTATGACACCATAATGAACCAAAAGTGAGATAAAATATTCCATAAAAGGTTTACATGATCCAAATTATTTATACCCCTTAAAATAATGGTGTTTTCAAGTTATTTTCTTAATTTTATAAAGCCTTAATGAATCCTCCAAAACCAATATTATATTTTAAGGATTTAAAATCGATTCTTTATAAACCTGAATTACTTACACATCAATAAGGGCATTATTTTAATAATTTCAATTATTATCCTTATAAAACAATAAAATACACTCCACTTTTGAGTAAAACATGAAAACAATATGGTATGGTTTGTATTTTTTAATACTTTATCATATATAGTCTAAAACTAATGTTTGGAAATTAATAAAGAATTATCTCATCTTTTTGTATATAAACCCAACTAGAGTCCCATTAATATTCACTAAAAGCTCTTGGAGTATGAATTTAATCTAAAATTCCCTCTATAAATCCCTCAAAAGTTTCCATCAATCTCTTAAGAATATATTCCCATGATTTTAGAAGCACTCTCTTAAGGTAAAGGATCCTCTCCTTATCCTCTTTATTCAAGAACCTTATTTATGTCATTCCTTCTAATTTCCAACTTTTAAATTTGGGATATGTTTTTAAATATCCTTATTACTATATTTATGATTTAAAATTAATTAGAGACCCATTTCATTCACTCCTTCTATAAACCTTTATATACACCCATTATGCTGATGAAATTATCCAACTATTTTCCATGAAAAACATTATATAGTGAATAATTGTCTCTATTTACACTCAAGGGTATTCAAATAGCATTCCAATACTTTATTGATGGAGGATTTACATGTATGTAATCCACACTCCTTAATCATGGGGTTAAAATTTATGAATTACATCCTTATGTTGTATAATACATCTGGCACACTCATACATGTACATGATATAAAAGTGATGGGTGGGCCTGGAATCATATAGCCCTCTAATTCATTGGGGGATGTTTGTACCTCACGAGATTCCATGTATGGTTCATGAGAGGATATCCTAAGAACACTATGATATGTTTTCTGGGTGGTTAGCCTTGAATTTTGTTAATGATGTCATGTTTTATACTGTTTCCACATTCCTATGTATCCTTGATGTTATCATGTTATATCATGCCTCACATGTAGGTCAACATTACTTAACCTAGAGTACCCTTAATATTACTCTTCAAAACAAGGCACTTATTTTGTAGTGAGGACCAATACCCAACTTCCTACCAATTTTATTCATTTCAAAATTACCAGCGCCTAACCCTAATTTTACCAAGATATTGGAATAGTGTCCTGAACTAGACAAGGCCAGATTCTTGACCACTCCTATCCTTTAACCCCAACCATGATACTAAGGACTAACATACCAGGTTTTATCATACTTAAAACCACCCTAGGCATCACCGTGCCTTGGATGTACACCCAGTCTCACCTCACATGCATTAATCCAAGCCCAAGCATATCACCTTAATTCCTTCTAAATAACAGGTGTACTCTCACATAATGTATGATCACATTAAAACCAATGGGTCACACTCCTTGTTGAGACAAAACTAAAGAACCTTAATCTTTTCCTATGAGTCAAATTCCAATGATCATAGGCTCTCATTACTAATTGAGAATCATACCATTATTTAGGAATATCACTATAAATAACTAGATGAATCCTATATCCCCTTAGACAAAATTCCCAAAACCCTACATGTGCCACAACTATGTGCATGCCCAACCATCATTTTCATCAGTGTTGACAAACATGAAGCATTCACCTATGTATCCACCTTTCACCAAAATCACATCAAAAACTTCTATGACTAGGAATCTGAATGATCCTACCCCATTAGAAGATAAAATACACTAATACTCTGGGGGATATTCCACAACTGCATCAACAATAGGTAGAACCAAATATTCTATGAACACATAAGATTAATAACTTAAAACTGTCTTACACATATAAAGGTACTTATAGGAATGACCTGACCCTCTCACAGGTTACTCCCAGGTAACTCTAGGAAAGGAATAACTAAAACCCAGAGTCATATTCAAAAGGTTACTCAGTCCTACTAACTAGTCCATCAACTAAGGTCTCACTAAAACCATAGCTCACTAGATGACACTCACACCCATTTCAAAGTCACATGGTATCTAATATACAATACACCACTATAAGTTCCTCATACATAATTTAGAGTCTAAATGACCCTACACACTCCCAGGTTAACATAAATCACAAGGAATGAAATTCATCCACTACCCACAATGATATATCACAACCTGAAAGGTCATAGATCAACCCAAAATAGAAAAAAATATAGCATTCCCTATTAAGTATGCCACATATAAATAAATGAATCACAAATAGGGATCTCTCTCTCTCTATCTATATCTCTCTATTCCCCATACATCTTCAAGATCTGTTCATTACTGTATACCCAATTTCCACCACCCC
This sequence comes from Viscum album, assembly GCA_963277665.1. Classification (NCBI taxonomy): domain Eukaryota; kingdom Viridiplantae; phylum Streptophyta; class Magnoliopsida; order Santalales; family Viscaceae; genus Viscum; species Viscum album. The sequence continues at coordinate 2,089,326,048 of OY728120.1, forward strand.
CTAAGGGTCTATCATAGAATGCATCCCAAGAATTCACAACATGACCACTCCAAACCACCCCAACATCCCATACACAAGGTTAACCCACATATTCAAGAGTTTTAACATTATAATAATGAGTTCAAATTCTTTTTACAAGGGACTAGACATTACCAAATCCATTAAAGACATTTTTAACTGGATTTAAATTTATTTTCTTCTAAAATATCATAGTTGAAAAATTTCAAATGTTAAAAAAATTGAGAAAATCATCCTCTATAAGAATCACATTTCTATATTTAATATTTTATAATGACCACATTTTTAAATTCCCAAAATCCTATTAGATTCACGTTAAGCCTTAATCATTTAATATGATTCATATTTCAAATCATTTCATGAGTTAACTATATGTGAAAATCTCAAAGGCTTGGTTAAATATAACATTATTCATAAACTACAGTGGAAAAGAACTTATATTTTTCATAAATGAAACCTATTTAACCAATATAATTATTATAAATCCATTTATATCTGGATTTAAAACAATGTATCATATAAGTAATTATGCAAGTAAGATTCCCCCATAACCTTATATGGTAAAACACCATATATGTTTCTGCTAACATTTTGAATGACCAAAATTCCTTTTTAGCAATAGGAATTCATAACCAAAGGCAGATATTAATTAGATAGATATAACAATATGATACTATAAATAACAAGTAGCATGTAATCAAAATCTAAATCCCATATTCCAATCAATATGTATGTCATGTGAATACCTACATGCTTGAAATACTACATGAAACCACCAACACAATATTTCCACACAATATAAGAGCATGGATACCATAAATCATAACATCATAGATCAAGTGAACTGCTCAAGATAAAAATCAAACAGAATTGTAACAAATGAAATCACAGAACAATAAGTATCATCCAAAGAAAATTGGGGTTTCCCCCATGAATGGGTTGATCACTTCCATACATGAATTCATTACCAAGTTTTGGAAAATTTCTAGTATCCTTTATACCATGAACAAAGAATAATATAAAAGAAAAATGTTCTCTAATACCAATTTGTAATGTATTGACCCAAAATCCACTAAAATGGTGCTCTAAGTTGATGCACCACACACCCTCAGGTGCTTCTCCCTTTATGATAGTGGCTACCAACTCGTAGGGAGGGCCTATGAAGTTTCATTAGGGCGACTATCCCCATATATCAAAGTAGTTATGGCATAAAAAAATAATAAAAACATATAACCATTCCAAATCACCATCATAGATAAAATAGGTAAAGTGTAGATAAAATAAATCAACATCACAATTTTGTAACAAATAGGGTTTTACATACATGTCTTAATAGATACCATAGGGTGGATCATTGAGAAAAAAATAATAAATGAACTAAAATTAAGCCGAACCAAAAGCTCAGCCTCAAACAATCTCTAAGTCATGCCCAGTCCATCACCTTTACTCCCTCCTAGAATTACATGAAAAACCTAATTAAGCAACCCATTTACCTAAACCTGTAACCTATGACCAAATAATTATATATTCCTAGGTGCCTAAGTGAAATGGTAGCCTGATTAGGGAGTGAGTACAAATAAATTCTTCACAACCAATGGTGTCTATAAAATTACTAGTCCACGTGCTAAGTACATGTCATAGTTCCCAATAAAGACAATTAAAAATACAACCTCAACAACATTTAAATATAAAAAAAATGTTGAACCCACCCACAACGACTCTTGAGAATGGTATATACCTACTTTATCCAGTGATAGTGTGTTTTTATGAAATTTCACGTTGACCATGCCAACCAATTATAGCCATCCTCAGTCAAACAATGAGCACATGGGGGTATATACCCATCCTTATGGGCCTAAAATCCACCCGAGGTCTATGCTTACCTTGGTTTTAACCATAAATTGACAAGACCTAACCACCTAGGGGTTAGGTTTACCCTAGGTCCATCGAGAAAAACTAAACTACAATAGGGTTTGGGTTTCCATGGGCCCTTCTTGTACAACCAAGTCCACCTAGGTCCATGTTCACCTCAGGTTTGATGAGAAAAACCAAGTCCAATTTCATTTACTTTACAACATTTCAAAATATATTTCATCATTATTAATCAAACTATCCACACATCTTCCATTCTCATTAACAAACAATGTTACATTTCTAAAAATACATTTCCTTCCACTCAAATTATTAAAAAAACATTTAATGCAGTTCATTCCATTTTTATGAAACATGATTTACAAAACATTATTATCATTACTATAAAAACTACTAGTAAAAAAATTCACAAGGTATAAAAATTCCCCATTTAAATAAAAAACAACTTACCAATTATTTTTTATAAATTCGAAACCTAAACCCCAGACACCATCATTTTCAAACCCATGATTACTTTTTCAATACGATTGTCACAAGGAAAAATCCAATTATTATTCATATATGATTTTGAAATTCCTTTTCACAATTAACAATTTTCTAAAATAAAACAACATTGGAAAAATTGTAACTTTTATTATGAATTTAAATAAAAACTATCTTAGTGAAGGATAAATATTTGAATTAGGAACTTTAATCAAGGAAAATCCTAAGGAAAATGAAATTTAATCAAGTTTTAGGTCTATTACTGTTAGCCGACCTGACCAAATCACCCATGAAATTAAAAAATTGAGAAAGAATAGGGTTTTGGATTACGTACCACCTACCATATTCTTAAAAAAGATAAAAAATCAAGTATTGGCCATCAGTTCATAAAAAATCATGATAAATTGGGGAACCATAAAAAAAGCACTGAAAAAGGGAATATTAAATCTAAATAGTGAGTTCTCACATTTAAAGAAGATAAATTAAAAAGGTAAGGTAAACGAGTCTTCAATTTACCATAGGCTCACCAATACCACATACATAAGTTAACTTATCCACAGGATGAGGGAGATCTCAGCATGAAATAAAGGAAGGAGGGGAGGGTCAAGTGTAAGGGGTTCCAGCTAAAGGAGGTGGGGGGGGGGAGAAAAAATGGTTAAAAAATTAAAATTTCATAAGGAAAATTTCATAATTATCATATCATTAAAGAGGTGTATAGTTTATCTATAAAGTGTACCAAATCTTCCACCAACCATTTGGATCTCACTATCTAAGAAACTCAATTTTTCATGGGTAGTCTGCACAGTTTACCAAACAGTGTTCCAAACAATAAAAATGGATAAAAAAATTTCTATAGAGGATCACATCATATAATAGATCCCCCCTCATGGTTTAAATAATATGTATGCCTATACAAACCAAGTTTATGGTTTGGGTTCATGGTTTTCACTAACTGTATGCTAACTGTAAACCCTAGACTGCCCTCTCCAAAACCATAATTTCAATAATAGAACACCTAGGATTCCCCCAATACTTTTCCATAGTCCAAAACACCTCTTATAGGAGGTTTTGACCTTTAGAACATCCTTATACTTACCGGTTTGAAATCCAACCCCTCAACCAACTGAAAAAAATACATTTCCACTAAAGTTTAAGACCCACCCATACACATGGGGTATTACACACCATAATCCCTAAAATACAAGAAAATAAACATTAAAACCATCCTTATACATGATCAATTACACTATTACCAATTAGAGAAAAGGTGCATGATGTAAAATTAAGAGTAACTAAATATTAGAAGATAGGAGAAGAAATACAAAATAAATCAAGAATTACCTTGAATATTTCACCACTAAAACACATGTAATATCACTATAAATTGTAGAGGATGAGATATATGGGTGGGAGGGAATATAGAGTGTTCAAATTTGGTGGTATAAGAAATAAATGGGTTAAAATTAAATAGGGGTACAAAGATAAATTCCAATTTCTTGAAATCTAGGTAAGCCACATGGTTTGGTCACATAGTCTATGAAACCTTATGCCGACAATGTGGTTATAACTGTGATATAAAATCCATACATATGATAAGTTTAAATGTTTTGGGAACACAGTTTCCCAAAACTCCCCCCACTATGAAGTAAAAAATAAATGTATGGGTTAATTACATGGTTTCTCCTTGATATGAAATAAAATATGCATGATATAGGGATACCTATGAAAACCATGCATGCTTAATTAGAAAACTCCCTCCCCTTCACACAGATTTGGTGCATAGTTAGCACTAATAATATGATAACCATTAAACAAAAATTGAATCTCAATTTATTAGGTATTTCAATGTCCAACTGTTGAAACATCCCAAAATACAATAAATAAATCAATTAATAAAAAAAATACATACTAGTGACCTGAGGGTGTCACAGTCTTACTAGGTTTATAATAACCCACTATATATGCACATTCATGGGAATGTGGACCAGATTGATCATATTTCATATATAATAAAGTTATCATAATTTTTTATTAGAGTATTATAGATAAACTATACATATATGGAAGGAGGAGTCAATGACTAGGATATTAGCCACATTTTTGAGCCGACATGTGTTTTTTAATTCATTACTTGATTTGAAAATATTATTCTATTTCAAATTTTAATTTTAAAAATTATTTTAAATTTTTACAAGTGTTTTTTATCATTTTGAATTATGTATTTTGAGGGAAAATCATTCCCTGTGATTTAATATTATCCACCAGTACTAGTTTTTATCCACTGGGGATCACATGAACACATTATGATATATGAGGATTCGATTCAGGGATTAGTATTTGAGTCCATATTACAAGAAATTATAACAAATAATTTCATTACCCATGTATTTAAGGGTTATTCTTCTCATTTAATTTTTAGTATTATAAAATTTTAAAGTCGATAAAAATTTTAAATTTAAGGACTACAAAAAAATGGAAGGAATAAAGTGGAAATAGAGAATTCTATAATGGGGGAAGGAGTAGCACTATATACCCAATAGAGGGGTACTGAGTACCTAGTGGTATCTAGTGTGGGTTGAAGTGGCTACTAGTTTAAACACGAGTCACCATGTTTCCTAGTAACAAGTACTAGATAGACTCCTAACTTATTTTTTTTAATAAGGGGTAAAATTATTAATTTATATAATAAAATAATCCCATTTGAACAAATTTTTTTTATTTTTATCCCATAACCCATTTATGGATTCCCCAACTAATATATCCTATACCCCTTACCACATATATGTCATCCATCCTACCAATATTGATCAAAGTCATTTCAAAGATGACATAAGCTCCATATTTAATTGATGTGAAGTTAAGGAATTATTATTATTCATTGGTTTTTAATAATTTTGTAAGAAAATAAGGAAATATGTTTTTCATTTTTTATATATGATTGTTAATTAGTTATTTACTTTAGTTGGTATACATTCAATCTATAACAAAAAATTGTATTTGGTTATCTTTAAATATGGAAATATATATCACTTATGATTTCAAAATTTTCTTAATTTATGGAGTAAAATCTATAGGCTCTTATTACCTAGGCCCTAAAATTTATAAATAGGTGTAGTACATCCTTTTTTTGGGATTATAAATCATTATTAACAGATTCATTAGTAGGTTAAAATCATTTAATAACATATTATTATAGTGTATGTGATATCAATGGCATGGGGAAGAGTGATATTAAATATAAACCATTTTTATAATAAATTATTTTTTTGAAAATATTTTATAGTATGGTTTTGATGTGGATATTTTGTGTTTCAATTCTATTGGTTAATATTAATTATTTCTCATATATTTGGTTATATTTTGGTTGGTCATTTGTTGTTACTAAATAATATGATAACATGAATTTCTTCATGGATATTTTGATATCCATGTTTTTTATATCACTTTATCTGTGTTTTATTCAAGTATGATTAATACTTGGTGTATTTCATAAATTTGGGTAATTTGATAATGTAACTGACTTGAACCATGGAATAATAGTTCTAGTGAATTGATCCTTGTAATATATCTCTCTCTGTGTGTGTAAATTTATTTTTTAAGGAGGGGATGGTTCTAATAAAACTAAATGATGTATATTTTTTTTTTGTTTTTTGTTTTTTTGTATATATATTTGTATGGATGTGCTATAATTATTATTTTATTAAAAATTCTAATCCCATTTAGACCACTACACTGTTATTTTTATCCTATAACCCATATACGAATTTCCTAACTAAGATCTCCTCCATTCCGTTCCAAATTTATAAAATCCATCCTACCAATTTTTATCCAAATCATTTATAAGATGAAATAAGGTCCATTTTTAGTGATGTGATGGTAGAGGATTCTTATTCTTCATTGGAGTTCCTTTATTTTTTTGGAAAATAGGGAAATATATGTTACATTTTTCATATAGGTTTAGAAATTGGTTATTACCTTTTGTTATTATTCTTTCATTCCATAACAAGAACTTTTATTAAGTGATCTTTAGGGAAGGAATTATATCTCACTTATGATTTCAACTTTTTCTTAATTCATTGAATTAAATATTTAGGATCCTATTTTCTATTCCTCTCAAATCTATAAAGAAGTGTATTACATCCTTTATTTGAGATTATAAATCAATTTCATCACTATCCTTAGTTGGTGACCCCACCTTTACTCAAATATAATTATATGTTATGGGATAACAGTGGCATGGGGTAGAGTGAGATTAAATATAAATCTTTTTTTTTCATAAAATAATTTTCATTTTCCATAAATTATTGCATATCATGGTTTTGATTAGGATGTTTTTTGTTTCAATATTATTGGTTATTATTAACTATTTACCATGCCTTGGGTTATATTTTTGTTGTTATTTATTTATGACTATTTAATATTATAAAATGAATTCCTTCATGGACATTTTTATATCAATATTATGTACATGTCTTTGTGTGTGTGTGTATGTGTTTTTCAAGAATGTTTAATACTTGGTGGATTGTATATATTATGGTATGTTAGTTGAAGTAGAAAAGTCAAGAGGGGGGGGGATATTGATTTTTCAATTAATATTTTTTGTTAAAAAATGACATAAAAACTAAAAACCACAATTTATAAAATACAGTTCAGTAAACTAAAATAGTATAAATATATATATTTTTTCAAAAATATTCATATAAGTTTGATTAAAACTAAGTTAAAAGAGATTTAAAACTCTCTTAAATTTTGAAATATAATTGCAAATATCAAATATAGTATATAAAAAAAATTAAATTCAACTTTAAAATTGTTTTTTTATATAGTTTAGAAACCTAAAACATATTTTCCTTAAGATAAAGTGAATAAAATAAGAAAAACAAATAGATGAATAAATTCAAGAATTTTAGTCTCAAGACGAGACCTTATCCTCTCCGGTAGGAAATCAACCACTTCAAAATATTTTATTATAAATAAATTTATACAAAACCTCGATCAGGTTTTAAAAACAATAGAACAAAAGGTTTTCAAGGCTATAAAAATCCTCTTCTATAGTTTTATGGGAGAGAAAAAATTTGAGAAAAAACACACACATGTAGTCTAATATACATGTCCACTTCCAAAATTTTTCATGGGAGTAAAGATGATAAGAAATGAGAGTGTGTGAGTCTAGAACTCTCTAGTTTATCAAAAGAGATATTCCTTAAAAATTATATATCATAAAGCACACACAAAACATAGAAAGTAAAAAAAATAGAGTAATATAAGGGAAAGAATTCAATTTAGCATAGATGGAAATATTATTGTTATGATGGTAGTTTCTATATTCTTTTTTATATATTTAAATTTAGAATTGATGCAAAAATACATTTAGATGTTCTCTAATTTATTGTTTAAGATTAGGAAAGAACAAAGTCATAGACATTCAAAAATAGAGTAGTGGTTTGTCTTTTTCATTCATGAATTTTTTTTATATCTATGTCACATGAATATATTTTCTACTGTATATATATTTTTCTATATTTGGTCATCATTTTAAAAAGAATATTTCTCTAGAAATATACATTGAAAAACCTTCATTTTAGATCCTCCTACTTTGGTAGGAAATCCAGGATCAGTAAATTATTTTGACCACAATTTACTTATATATAGAAAAGTTATTAGATTAGTATATTTAATAATATAATAATATAAAATATACCTATAGATATAATCACATTAAAGGTTCCACATTAGTATCCTTGGTCAGTTCAATAAATTTAAAGAATACTAGATAAAAAACTTGATAGGTTTTATGGTAAGTCACATATACCTATGATCAATCATTTGATCTTACGGTAGATCACTTTAGACATACAGTCAATAATTTGATCTTATAGTGATTCACCTTACACTTATATTCAATCAACTTTCACATACAATCAGTACAATACTTTTTCAAATTGAGACTACTGATATGGATTGATTTATTTGGTCATAAGAAAAATTCATTACTTTTTTGAAAGTCTAAATTTCACAAATGATGGATTTTTTAGACTTGAAGTTATGTGGTTTCTTCTATGACCATTCCAACAAGCCTTGCGGTCGATCCAAGAGTTTGTGTAGAGATATCTATTGTTGATCTATTAGGAATGTGGTTGATTTACATGTTGTGTGGTCAATAATTTCCATTGAGAAACAATCTAGATCATGAAATCCAATTGAGATACAATGTGAAATCTCTTGATTTTTTTTCAAATATTCACCATAGTCGATCAGGGTTTCATACAGCCAATCCGAGACATTGCAAAATTTCCATTGCTTTCCAGAAAATGATTTTAAATTTCATAAAAAATAAAGTGGATTCAAAATAACATAAACATGATTTTTGATTATTAAAATAATTAATTTTTAGCCTAAAATAACAATATATCCCACTTTGATGATAAAAAATCATGGTATAAATAATTATTCCAAGGATTAAAGATTATTATTTAAAGATTATAATCTGAAGTAACAAGAAATTTTCAATAATTAATAATCACTGTCAGTTTGTTAAAATTACATATTTTATTCATATGAAATAATTCAATATTCCTTTGTTTATGCCATATATTTTACTCCCCGTATGGGATTTTTAAAAATAATTCACTAAGGATGAAAGAGTAAATATGGAATAAATATAAAAGAAAGAATACATAATAAAAAAAACAAAGACACAAATATAAGAATAAAGAGATGTTAATTGTTCAAAATATTTTCATAGAACCTATTAGAGTCTAATTAGAATCAGATTCCTTAGGAATATATGGGTCATTTCCTTTTCCAATAACTATAGGAGGATGAGGAATAGTCTAAGGAATTTTAAGAGGTACTAGAATAGAGATTCCACAATAAATTGGTCAGATATGTCCAAGGGACTGAGAAAAAGTGAGACTATAGTGTCCTATAGAAGGTATAGGTGAGGTAGAGATTTGAATAGATGAATTTTAAATTGAGTCTTGGGTAGTAGTGGAAGAGATACATAACATATAAATATATTTATGCGATAGAACACGAGAATTAGAAACATATATATAAGGCTCTAAAATCTTGGTTATATCATCCAAAACCCTTGCCCCATGTTCAATAAACAGAAGGAACTCATCTTTATCTGACATGAAATAATTAAGCAGAGAATTCATCACCAATAACTTATATACAATTTAATTTAAGGTAGTAGTTATAAGAGGAATATTTAAATCTTTGGACAAAGAAAGAAACCGAGTCTTAAGACATTCCTTGGTTTAAATACTTATAAGAGTGTACTTTATTGATCCCTTGATTACACCCTTAACTTTAGAAGTCCTGATTGATTCTGATTTAAGAAAATCATACTAATTTTCTCTATGGCTATAAATTTACATTTACAGTTGATTTATAATATCCTTTACACTATCCTAGATATTATTAATCTCTTCATTAATCAACCTTGAAATCAAATCCTCATCAATAGAGACTAAAGAAGGAGGAGGTGCTGTTGTAAAAGTGAAAAATATGGATGTATTGGTCATCATTTAGAGATACCTACTACCCATGGTATCCATCATATATAACAAATCAACTTGAAGATATACAATGTATCCTATAAAACATTCTATTTCTATTCTAAAATACTGAATATCTTAGTGCATATAATCTATTTTGAGGAACAACTTAGGTTGGATGTGTACGACAAAATTTTCAATAGAATATTCCACATCCTCATCTCTTTCATGATTATTTTCCCAACTAATATACATAAACACTTCCATTAAAACTTCCAAAAGAAAATTATTGAACTAGATGAAGTCTATAGAGATTATCAATGAAGGAGTAATAGAAGAAGGTTCGACTTCTTGATATGAAGAAACTTGATCATGAATAGGAGAAGATTGGACATGAGAATAAGTAGATTTTGGAAGGAAATCATCATTCAGATTAGAAGAATGATCACTAAAATCATAGAGTTTTCTATAAGATTATTCTTTAGGAGATAAAATAATAGGATTTATTTAAATATATTGAATATATGCATCATATTACTCTGCAAATTCATCCATAGTAACCACTTCGGTTCCAGGATAAGATTCATAAATAGGTTCTTCTTGAAAAATATTTTTGATTACATATATGAGAGATAGAGGAGTATCTAAAATATTTAGCATATCCTTATAATACTCAGGTATTATTGACCTTTTTAAAATATAAGTAGAATGAAGCTTTAGAGAAGAATATTCTTATTCTCTTGAAACAATAGTAAGGGATGATCCTTCTGTATTTAGAGGATTATCCTCATTATCATCCTTTCCATCCTCATCACCCATATCATACTTATCAACCTATTTGTTATCCTCTTTATCATCCTTAAAATTGAAATTTGTGGGAGTAGAAATATCCATATCAAATATTGTTTTATCTAGAAATGTTTCTTCACTGTAAGGTGTGGAATCAAAGATAAGAGATCCACCTATCTCAAACATATGTAGATTCTAAAATCCTAGTTCCACATATTAATAACTTTATAATTTAATGATAGTAGTTCCAAATAGAATCGATCTTGGAACACTCTCCTACTTATGAGTTACATATCTTTATCCTATAGTTTCAACATAAAAATGTATTTCAAGATCTTTTTTATCTTCAACTAGAATCTCAATAATCATGGTAGATTCATGAGAAGAATAGCCATCCCCAATATCTTTAAAATCTATTATATATTCCTCATCCATATAGACAAGATCTTGAGATTCATCTTCACTAGAGGATTAATTATCATCTAAAATATCATCTAGTTCAAAACCAGGGTCAATGATGACTCTTATCCTAGAAGGTTTTGATATTGGATTAAATATTTTATAAAGTCTCTCCACATTAGTGATACACATCCTTTTATAAGGATTAAATCTATTCTTAGTTGTTTTAAAAGTGTTATGATTCAAACAAACACCACTGGGAAATACCATTCATTCAAATCCAATAGGGACCAATCTTTTCTATTAAAAAAATAGGACTAAACTTTGGGTGCGAAATAGTGTTGATTCTCAAAAATAGTTTGGGAAAATCTTCCATATTCCTCATAAATAATTGAGGTATGAATATCTGAATACCATGAACCATTAGGTATAGAAAAAAATATTGATACCTAATAGAGCTAAAATATCACTTCCTCAGTTAGAAAATCTGTTTAATGAATTTAAACAACATCCTATATTCTACAACATGCCCATTTACAATGATATTTTGGTAGTTTCTATCACCTATTAGCTCTTCTAATGCATTAACAATCTCAAAATAGGGATGTTTTATAAGATATGATCTCTAATACTCATTAAAACCACAAATATACAAGACTCTTAGACAATCATCCCAAAAGGTATAACTTAACTCACACTCTTTACCATTGATAACTATCATAATTAAATCCTCATGATCTTTGGATTCAAATATGATATTCTGGTATAACTCTTTTATAAGCCACAAATAGAAGGGGTTATTTTCATCTAAGAACCAATTAGTCCAATTTTGAAAAAGAACAGATCTCCAAACCAAGTAATGACTGGTTCTAAACCACTCAATATCTATTTCTCTCCCTAACACTACTTTGTGAGAAAGTAGATGTTGCTTCAAAAAATTTCTAGATTTTATTAAACTATTCTTTTCTCTTTTGGATTAATATATAGCGTCATCTTCAAAATATATATTTATTTTAACTAAATAAGCTTAGATTCATTATTCAAGAATCTATGGATTCAATAAATAAAGGTTGAAGGAGGGTTTAAAAGAGGGTTTGGTTTAGATTAGAAGGAAGTGGGATGATTCAATTTCTAATTTGACATTTCAATAATTTAGGGATTTACATGTACATAAACTCACACTAAATAATAATAAGTATTTAATATTTTTTGAAACCCATATGATATATTTAAGAATAAAATAACTTAAGAGACAAATAAATAAAATTATAACTTATATATAACTAAATGATAGTAAAAATAAGTTTAAAAATAATATTAAAAGAATTATAAAAATATTTAAAAAAAATTAATCATAACTAATTATTTTTCTGTATAATTCATTGTATCAAAATTTGTAGTGACCCCAACCATAGTATCCTAGATCTAGTGTCTATATTATTACTTTGTCATAAGATATAAGGAATTGTATCCCGAATGACCAACTAGTTTAGTGGTCATGGTATACTAGATACACACATGAAGTTCTTATTAAAATTGAAAAAAATAAAATATAATTTTTTTAAGAAAACCATTATTCCTCATAGAATATCCTTACATATCACTAACAAAACACTTCCTGGTCTCCTGGGGAAAATAAAACATAAGAAAGGGGTGATCTTAGATGCTTAGTAGGGGTAGGAATATAGTGGATGATATTAATAAATAAAGTATAATAAATATAGAAATGTAAATGACTGAAACAGATTTCATTTAATGAATAACTTAAGCATGATATGGTAGGAATAAATTATGATCAAATAATGCCATATAAATAATTAAATGATCTTGAAAACTTAAAAATGGATATTTTGACTAATAGAATAATCCCATGGAATTTAAATAACTAAATTAATAATGATAGAATGCATAATTATAGATATCTAAAACATAACATTGAGGCCTTATGAAATGAAATCTAAATAAATGGGTAACACTACTGAAAAAATGACCTATACCCACGATTCAAAACCATGGATATAGCCCCAAAAACTGTGGGAAAACGAGGCATCGATATATCTCAATGAACTATACCCACGATTTTACAAACCGCGAGTATATGTTTTTGCTACTCTGTCATAGACCTATACCCTCAGTTTTAAAACCTTGGGTATAGGTTTTCCAAAATAGTCTGTCGCAGGTTTCGATCTTGCGACCTCCTCCTCTAACATCTAGTGCCTCACCAATACATATACTTAACTTACGTGTATATATATCTATATTTAAATAAATATATTATTCTAAACTATGATTATAGGTGGTAAAACTATGATAATAGGTGTTCCCGTAATTTTTTTTGGGTCCTACAATTTTTTTCCGGCCATAACGTAGGAAATCTATACCCACCATTTGTAAAACCATGGGTATAGGTCCTAAAAAAACAACCTTATACCCATATTCTTTTCTAAAACATGGGTATAGGTCATGATAAAAAACCTATACCCATGGTTTTGCAAAACTGTGGGTATAGGCCCATTTTCTAGTAGTGTAAGTCCTCATCTAAAAAAAATGGTTTGTCTCAAGAGACGTATTGATAAATCAAGGGGATATTGAAGGACCCTACCATCACTTACTAAGTCTAATTAATTACTCATATAAAAAGGGTGAATCCTAATCAACATAAACATTTTTATTGAAAACTATCATACAAAATGTTGATACTTTCCCCAATCAATAAACATAATCATAATCTATCCACAGTAATATAGTGAATGTTAATAAAATTTTACATCCTTAGTCAAAATGATCATAAGACATAAATGGAAACAATAAGTATGATATAAATAAAATATATCCTTAATGTATCATAAGTATAATAATGGGTTTACTTCATTGATGAATAAAAATACCATAAAAATGTCATTAAAAACATTTTTAATAAAAATAACCTTGTGACTTTGATTTTTTTTTAAAAGTTGACAAAACATTTTGAAAATAATTTTCATTGAAAATAAACATCGAAAAACTTTAAAATAATCTTTAAAACATTGACTAGTCATGATGGTGGAAAATTATATTAATTCCATACATTTTAAAATAAAGGTTCCTTTCACATTTTAAGTAAAATCCAAACAAGCCTTATTTTTAAAACAACATGAAGATTACTTTTATTTTTTTAAAAAGTAAAAATGTGTAAAAATTTATTTAATAAATAATTTTTAAAAGTTTAATTTTTTTTGAAAACATTTTTATAAAACATGACTTTTATTGAAAATGGGTTTTCGATCAAAGAGAAATAAAATCTGATTTTTAAAAAATATTTTCTCAATAATTTTAAGAACCAAAGAGTGGAATAATGATACTATTACTTAAAAAAGTTCATTAATAACCATATTTTAATAAAAATAGATTTATTTTAATATATTAATGTAAAATAATTCTTCCAGGGGATACTTAAAAAAATGAATCGCGAATAATGATGAGATTATGAAATAAAACTTTACCACTTTGTAAACATATAAATCATAAGCCCCATGAATGAAATAGCTCCAAGTGAATATTTAAATACAATGAAGAGAAAAATATTAATTATATAACATATCAATAATAGAAGTATATAAACCACACAAAGGAATAAGTGGTGAAGATTTCATATGTCACACGGAAGTAAAAGAGAGACGAGAAACCATTACCTCATGTTAAAATTCTCTTATATGTGTCCAAAAATCCTTTATAATAAATATATATTTATTATACATATAATAAAGAACCATAATTATATTTTTTCAAGAATATATTATTTAATTATAGAATTTTATGACCCTTTTATGAACAATTATTTGTTAAAATAATTTTTTGGGTGACAATTGATTTGTTTTAAATGTATGTTTTAGTTTGGTAATGTAGAGACCCTTGATTTTCATACATTAACATTACATAAATTTTACAAAATACTTAATACATTACAAATAAACCCAAATACTGTATTATTATAGCTCCTTTAGAAACATGGAAACATAGACACTAGTACATAAGTGAGCTACATTATATCCCACTAGGTTCTTCTTGACTACCACCCTTATTAGACCCATAAAATACAATAAATATCTTCATAACCTCAGAAATGAAACATAAAAATGGGTGATCTCAGATTCTTAATAAGGGTAAACAAGGGAGACATGTAAGCATAATCATGAGAATAATCCTATGAAAACAAGGTCAAGAAAATAGAAGATCATGCCCTATATATCAAAGATCATAAACATGAATCATGGCATAAATATTGGCAGTTCATAAGACATGAATCATAAGGAAATAAATAACATAATCCATGAAATCATATCACATTAATAAGACATGGAATTTGGTCAAAAAAATAATTATATAAAATTATTTCTCTATTAGTCAAGACATCACTTCCAAGGCTATCTTAGTGGAAAAATTCCTTTTCTGAATTGGGTTCACTCCCCGTTCTAGCCCTGTATTATTAAATCAAGTTCACTTCTTATTCCAAGACTATAATACTAAACTTATTTCACTCCTCATTCCATCCATTCCCATATCATTAGATACAAATCTTTACCCAATACATTAGAGGGAGATATAGGTCCCACCCATCTCATAATGAAATCATAAAAACATGTGCCACAAATTCATAAACAATCACATCATAACCAATGGAATGAAATGCGTGTCACAAACATGTAATAATATCTCAACTTGTGAAAAAATTTTGGTTTCATAATCATTTCATAAAATCATAACCTGTGAAATGAATCTATCTTCATAAGAATATAACCCATGAAAGAGAAACAAGTTTCATAAACATATAACCTATAGAGAGAAACATGTTTCATATACATCATTCCATCAAAACATAAAATATTTAGAGAAATAATATTAATGGATAAATTGAATAATTTTTCTAGAAAGTCATGAGTAACACCAACAAATGTCATCTTAGATGGTAATTTTTCTGAAATATCTTTTAGAAACATTTCTTGAGGAAAATATCCTTTTTTCTTTGAAAAAGTCCCTTTAAAACACAAAATATTTTGAAAGGAATTTTATTTGAAAATAATTTGAAAACATAGAAAGTGGAATTGAAATAATTTTTTAAACATTTTCCTTGAAAAATTATAAAATAAGTTTTAAAATAGTTTGAAAACATTTTCTGAAAACATGGTTTTTGAAATAAAACAGATTTTCATCCGAAAGGAGAAATATGGTCAGAATTTTCTTAAAAACATTTTATTAATTATATTAAGTACCAAAGAGTGTAAAATAGTACTAATAAATGGATATATCTTGTGTAAATAGAGGATAATAATATTCATGAGTGTTCTTGAGAGATATATCATAATATTTCATCAATGGAAGTATAATCATAAACAATCCCAATAAACAATGAGACTGTTTCAATTAACTCTTACTACATGGTAACTTGGGATCAGACTCTACATGTAAAAAAATGTAATTACATGATGATTAAAATATCATGAAAATAATTATATTAATGATATAACATTTCAAATACACCTCGTGATAGAATGTAGGTGCATAACAAAACATGTGTCTCAAAAAAGGAAAATTGAGGCAAAAATATCTTACCAATTTGGTAACGCTTGAATCATAAACCCCGTGAAAGAAATATCATAGAGTGGATATTTAAATACCCATAAATTCAAGAATAATTATCATATAATAAATTCATGGGAATTATATACACTACAAAAAAGAAAAGAGTGGTGAACATGGCATGTATCTCACAGATATAAAAAGTGAGATGAAATTCTCTTACCTTGTGTCTTGACTCTCTTTGTAATCATACAAGATTACAAAATAATAAATGTAAGATTATTATTAAATATTTTAAATAATAATATTAATATATATAATAACATATATGGTTTTATTATGACTATATATTACCCTCTTGTTAGAAATTCTATGTTAAGGTTTCACTTCAGGTAATATCTGCTATTTTCTTCGCATGTGGATTAATTTGTTATATATTTTGTACTTATAAGTTAATCATGATTTAAATAATTTAAAACATGTTATAAATAAAATTTATATTAAATATATTTGTATTATAATATTCTATAGAATATATAAGTATGAAATGGAATACAATGTTCATAGAGATGGTATACCATACATACACATGAATGTTGTTTCCGTTTAATCGTCGTATTGAAAGAAAGAATGTAAATGACATATATGAATATATATATATATATATATATAATTATTCTCTTAGAATTATTATATCATATATATTATATAATTTCACTAAACTCATCCTTAATATATTCCATGTAGTGTGTGAGAAAATCACACCACTTTGAAGGGGCAATATTCCCCACATCCTCAAATGAAATTATCTTATTCACACTAAATGGAAATTATAAAGATATGTGTGGTAAAATGATTAAATAAGATTAAATACATAACAAATATAATATATAATATATATAAACTTATTTTCCATCATAATTTACACTATGAGAGGTGGTAAAGGAAAAATGAAAAATCATCGTTTAGTGAGGCAGTATTTCACCGTACACATAAATAGTATATTCATTACCAATTATATGGATGTGTGTGTAAGTATAGGTTGAAACCTTAAAATAAAAACATATCAGTATATTTAGGATACTAGTGTTTCTATATAATCATGGTATAATATGAATTGAGGTAGTGGAGAAAGAAAATAAAAGAAAGGAGCTTGAGAGAAGGTGCTACCTCTTAATCGGGTAACTCCTTTTAGTCTGCACAAAAGGGATTCTTTGAAAGGATTTATGAATAAAGTGATGATTAAAAGAGAAAGTTAGTTATTTTTTGGATCTATTTTTTTAGAGATTGGTCTAGAAAAAGTGTTTTGAGAGGTGTCAAGAAGTGGGGGGAGAGGAGGCCCTTTTATAACAGAGGAGTGACACTCTTGTAATATTTGACAAAGGAATTCCATACACATTTTTCACATGCAAAGTGGACCAATAATAGAAAAAATTATATAAAAAGGTAGTATTTGGTAAAAATATGGCCTGAAAATGGTTCTTGGATAAGTTTCTAGGTAGTTTTTGGGTCTTAAATTAAAGTTTTAGTCCTTAGTTATTCTTAATTTAACCTTAAATGATGTAATTCATTTTAATTACATTCACTAATATTTTTGGTAAAAAACTAAGTTGAAATTATTAAATATTATAAATTTTTATGACTACAAATATGGGATCCATATTTCCAAATTCAAATCATAGAAGTGTCAGAAATTAATTTAAAATCATTCTTACTGATGGGACGACACTGCGGGTTTTTGAAGTAAAAATGATCAAAAGTTTGCTATGTTTTTATATAAAATTTCAATGTGAAATTGATTATAATGACCAAAATTGGATTAATCGATAAAAATAGTATATAATTAAACTTTTAAATCAATTTAAAATATAATATAACCTTATAAATAAATTAGATGAAAAATAAGTCTTGGAATTAAAATTCAGTAATTTTCACTATTCATCCAAAAAATGTTGTTTCTCAGAAAAATACAAAAAATTCACCATAATATAATTTTGAAATTATAAATTCAAAAATAAAGTTTATATTATAAAATTAAATTTTAAATGTTTTGAAAATTAATTTTATTATTTTTCACAGAAGGACATGAAAATTAGTTTATTTGATAAAATATTTTTTTTATACATATAAGGACTTTACTAAAAATTATATCTTCATTTATCAATATGTTTTATTTATATAAAAAAATTGTAAAAAATATTTGAAACATACTTATTACTATTAATCTTACTAATTTTAACAGATAGATTATAACAACCTCATTTAAATAATTATAATAATAAAATGATGTTTCATAGAAACTTAGTGTTTCATATAACATACACCAAGTCAATGTTGTGTATGCTTAGTCAGTGCTATTCAAAAGGAATTTTTGGATTATTGCAATGAAAGACATCAGTGAAAATTAATTTATTCAAAGAGAAAAAATGTCCCATAAAAACTCAAGGTGTTACATTCTACCCCCCCTTAAATGAATTTCTCCCTCAAAATTCATCATTTGGTTAAAAAAATGAGGATACTTCACCTTTATCATATCCTCAAGTTCCCATGTATCTTCCTCTAACTAGTGATTTCTCCAAAAAACTTTCACCAGGTGTGTGTTCTTTTTTCATAGAACTTTCTCTGTACGATCCAGAATTTAAATAGGTTGTTCTTTATAACAAAGTACCTATTCCAGTGGTATGACCTCTTAGTTTAGTACATGTGAAGGATAAGGTATGTAATTCCATAGGGGGGATACATGGAACACATCATGGACTTGAGATATATTTTTAGGATGTTCCAAGTAATAGGCCACCATCCCTATGAGATCAATATTTTCAAAGGGATTGATATACCTAGGGATTAATTTCCCTTTCTTCCTGAATCTCATAACTTTATTCTAGGGAGAGATTCATATAAACACCTTCTCAACAACTTAAAATTATAGATCATGCTGAAATTTATCAGCATAAATTTTCTTCCTAATTTGAGATTCCTTGATATGCTGCTGAATGGATTTAAACTTCTCTACCATTTCTTCAGTAATCTTATATCCTAATAGCTTTCTTTCTACAATATCATCCCATCATGTTAGATCTCTACATTTCTTCGCATAGAGGGATTCATAAGGTTCCATATGAATGCTTGAGTGAAAGCTATTGTTGTATAAAAACTTAACTAGAGGAATGTGTTGATCCTAGTTGCCTTTGAAATATAGAGAAAAAGATATCAACATATCCTATAGGGTTTGAATTATTATTTAAGACTAAATATCTATTTAAGGATGATAAGAGGTGCTAAAACTTAATTCTATATCAAGTTATTATTAGATACTTCACTATAAATTTTAGGTAAAAAAATTCTGATATGATATAATGGAATGTGGTACTCCATAAAACCCTACCACTTCATTAATGTATATCCTTCCAAGATGATCCAGTGAGAAGTCTTCTCTGATAGAGATGAAGTGTGAAGACTTTTTAAGGTGATCTACTACCACCCATATAGCATTAAACCCTTTAGAGATTTTGGGAAGTCCAATGAAAAAAATCCATAGTGATGTTCTCCCATTTCCATTCCGGTATGGGTAATGGATGAAACATCCCTTTAGAGTTTTTTCTTTCATCCTTAACTTTTTGTAATACCAATCCCTGAGATACAAACTCTACGATATATCTCTTTATTCCATCCTAGTAGAATTATTATTTCAAGTCCCTATACATCTTCATACTTCCAGGATGAATAGAGAATGAAGAAATATGAGATTCCTCTAATAGATCCTTATTCAAATCTGGTATGGAAGGAACAAAGACATGGTTCCATAATCTTATCATTCCATCATGATCAAGGTTAAAATTAGGAACATTTATAACTTTATTTTTAGCTCTTCATCTTCCTTTTATTCCTCCTTAATCTTCACTTGGATAGAGGGTTGAAAATTCATTAGAGAAAGATATGATTTTCCCATTCCTTTAGGA
Organism: Viscum album; assembly: GCA_963277665.1. Classification (NCBI taxonomy): domain Eukaryota; kingdom Viridiplantae; phylum Streptophyta; class Magnoliopsida; order Santalales; family Viscaceae; genus Viscum; species Viscum album. Next base: position 2,089,346,629 of record OY728120.1, read on the forward strand.
TTTATAGATCCATCCATGGAAAATCTAGAAATATTGAATCTTTTTTATCCTTATCATGGATAAGCTATCATGATCCTTTTGACTCAAAGCATCATCCACCATGTTCACTTTCCTAGGGTGGTAATGTATTTAACAATCATAATATTTTATAAACTCTAACCATATTCTTTGGAGCATGTTCCACTCTATCTGTGTGAATATAAATTTCTTACTTTTATGATCAGTATATATATCATACTTTTCCATATAAAGATAATTCAACCATATCTTTAATGAAAAAAATTATCACTGCTAACTCTAAATCACGAATTGGGTAATTTGTCTCAGGAATCTTCAGCTTCTATATGGAAAAAGAAATAACCATGTTATTCTGCATCATAACACATCCAAATCCATTCTTGGATACATCAATATAGATTAAAAACCTTTCTCCACTATAGGGTAATGTAAGAACAGGTGGATTGACCAAACTTCTTTTTAGTTCCTTGAAATTTTCCTCACATTCATATATCCATAGGAACTTAACACCCTTCTGAGTGAACTTGGTTAGAGGATTAGATATTCTTGAGAAATTGTCCACAAGGCGTTGATAATATCCAGCTAAACCAAGAAATCTATGGATATCAGTCACCGTGGTAGGTCTAGGACAACATTCAATATCCTCTGTATTTAAGGGATCTATTACCATACCATATCTTGAGATTATGTGACCCAAAAATGAATCCATTTGCAGCCAAAATTCACACTTTTAAATTTTTTTATACATTTTATCTTTCCTTAGGGTCATTAGTACAATTATATAGTGATATTCATTCTCTTACATTCTATTTGAATTGATAAGAATATCATCTATAAATACTACCAAAAACTAGTCGAGGTGATATATATAGACCCTATTCATAAAATCCATGAAGTTAGCAGGGTAATTGGTAAGACTAAAAGGAATCACTATATATTCATAGTGTCCATACCTTATACGAAATTCATTCTTGGGTATATCCTCCTTCTTGACCCTCAATTGATGATATCTAGAATGAAGGTTAATCTTGGAAAAGTATTGAGCTCCATCCAGTTGATAAAACAAGGAAGATGATACTTTTTCTTGATTGTGATCTTGTTCAACTCCCAATAATCAATGAATATTCACATTTATCCATATTTATTTTTCACAAATAGAATAGGTGCACCCCAATGCAAGACACTTGGTGGAATGAACCCCTTAACAAGGTTTTCTTGGAGTTTCTTCTTCAATTCCTACAAATCAATTACGTTTATTATATAGCGAGTCTTTGAAATAGGTGTAGAACTAGGTATGAGTTTTATTAATAGTTCAACATCACGTTTTGGTGGGATTCTTGGAAAATATTCTGGAAATACATCCACAAATTCCTGAACAATGGTCATATCATTGATTTTTATTTTCTCCCAAACCATTTGAGATAAAAAACCCTTATGAATGGGAATTAATCCCCATACATTGGATATAATATCCATAATTTTTTCATTATTAAAATAACATTGATGGATGATCATAGGAGGGTTTGAAATATCAAATGTAAATTCCCTTCCTCAACAATTGATTTGGGATTTATGCAGAGAAATACAATCCATTCCTAATATGACCTAAAATTCAACCAATGGAAGAATGAAAATATTTGTAGGAAACATATTCCCACAAACTTCAACTGTAGAAGAGTAATATACTAGGGGTTAAATAATTAGACCATTAGGGGGTTTCACTAATAATTATATATCTAAAAGTTTTGGTGGAATCTTAACACTCTTATAGAATTATTTAGATATGAAAGAGTGGTTAGATCCACAATCCAATTAAACATTTGTAGTTATAGAGTGGATGGTAAGTGCACATTTCATGACATCATTATCAAAACAATCATCAGAAATAGTGATTGTATGAGATTTTCCCTTATCAATTGGTTTAATAGGTTGATGATATCGATCATCATCACTAGAGCTTAGGTTTAGGCACTGATTAACATAATGCCCATTCTCCTTACACTTGTAGCACTGAAGTGGGGATGTGAATTCTATGGAGATTTCTCTCCATTAGCATTTTGTTGCCTTACTTAATCCATGAAGCCTTAGGTTTATCCTCGGATATTCATAGAAAAATTATATTTAAATACTTCATAATGGTTTGTGAAGAGTTTGTGAATTCCAAAAGAATATCTCATAGGAGTGTCAAACCAGTTGTGCAGTAAGGCCCATTATCATGCACTAGATTACCCTGATTCAAGCCCAAAATATCTTATCAGAGTTTTTACTCCTAGGTACATCTATGCTAGATACACATCTACTTTCAGTATCCATACAAGTATGTATATCTAGGAAACCACTCACTCTATCCTTTATCAAAATTCCAGGACATTTTTTATACTCTTCCTTATCCTTAAAATTATTCTTATACATGTCCTTAGGGTTCTCAGTAAGTTTTTCTCATACCCGCTTATAAAGGATAACTCAAAATTTTCTCTAATACCAACTATAGGGACCCTTGTTTTTCATACATTAACATTACATTACTTTTATGGAATACATAATAAAGTACACAAAAAAACCCAAAGATCATATTAATCTATTGACTTTGGAAACAAGGAAACATAGACACTGGTACATAAGTGAGCTACATTATCTCCCACTAGGTTCTTCTTAACCATAACCCTTCTTAGACACATAAAATATAATACATATCTTCATAACCTAGGAAAGGAAACATAAAAATGGGTGAGATCAGATGATCAATAAGGTTAAAAAAGGGATAAATATAAGAATAATCATGACCATAAGGGTATGATAAAATGATCAAGAAAATATAAGACCATACCCTACATATCAAAGATTATAAATGTGAATCATGGAATAAATATTGGTAGTTCATTAGACATGAATAATAAGGAAATAAAGAACATAATACATGAAATCATATCATATGAATAAAACATGGTATTTTGGGAAACATATAAGCATATATAATGATTTCTATATTAGTCAAGGAATCACTTCCAAGGACATCTTTTTGGACAAATTCCTTTACTAAACTGGGTTCACTCCCCATTCCTACACTGCAATACTGAACCAAGTTCACTCCTCCTTCTGAACCTATAATACTAAACCTAGTTCACTCCACATTACATTAATTCCAATCTCATGAGATATAAATCTTTACCCAATGCGTTGGATGAAGATATAGATCCCACCAATCTTACAATGAAATCATACATACATGTGCCTCAAATTCATAAAAAATCATATCAAAACCCATGAAATGAAATGGGTGTCACAAAATTGTTATCATATCTTAACCTATTTAAAAATATAGGATTCATAATAATTTCATCAAATCATAACCTATAAAAGGAATCAGGTTTTATAAGCATATAACCTGTGAAATAGAAATGATTTTCCTAAAAATATAACCTAGAGAAGATAAATGAGTTTCATATACATCATGACATAAAAACATAAACCATTAAGAGAAAAAAATAAACTAATACATTTAATAATTTACTTATAGAGGCATGAGTAACACCAAAAGATGTGATCTTATATGGTAAATAATTTTGAAATATATTTTAGAAACATTTCTTGAGGAAATTATCCTTTTTTATTTTAAAAAGTTTTAAAACATAAAATTTTTTGAAAACTATTTTCTTTGAAAATAATTAGAAAATATAGAAAGATGGATTGAAATCATTTTGAATACTTTTTCCTTGAAAACTTATAAAATAATCTTGAAAACATTTTTTGAAAACACATTTTTTGAAATAAAACAGATTTCTGACTGAAAAGAGAAATACAGTCATATTTTTATTAAAAATATTTTCTTAACTATATTAAGTACCAAAAAGTAGAAAATGGTACTAATAAATGGATATATATTGAGTAAATATAGTATAAAAAAACTCATGAGTGTTATTGAGATATGTATCATAATATTTCATCAATGAAATCGTAATCATAAATAATCTCGATAAATGTTGGGATTGTTTCAATTGACTCTTACGACGTGGTAACTTGGGATAATAATATCCATGTAAGAAAATGGAATTAAATGAAGCTAAAAATACCATTAAAATAAGTATATTCATGATATAACATGTCAAATACACCTTAGGAAAGAATGTAGGTGCATAAAAAATATGTGTCTCAAAGAAGGCAAATTGAGACAAAACTATTTTAATGATTTGGTAACCCTTGAAACATAAACCCCATGAAATAAATATCATAGAGTGTATTTATAAATACCCATACATTTAAGTATAAGAATCATATAATAAATTAATGTTCATTATATACATCATAGAAAATAAAAAGTGGTGAACATGTCATGTATCTCACATATATAAAAAGTGAGATGAAATTCCCTTACCTTGTGTCTTGAATCTCTTCATACTCATAAAATATTCATATATAATAAATGTAAGTTTATTATAATTATTTTAAATAATAATTTTCTTATATCTAATACCATATATGGTTTGATTATGACTTTATATTACCTGCTTGTTATCAATTCTATGTTAAGGTTTCACTTCAGGTAATACCCGATTTGTTCTTTACACGTGTCTTATTTTTTTATATCTTTGGTCATTATACTTATATAATGATTTATATAATGTAAAACATGATATAAATATCATGTATATTAATTATATTTTTATAATTATCTATAGAATATTGAAGTATGAAATGGAATACAACATTCATGGAGACGATAGGCTGTACATACGCATTAATGTTGTTTCCATTTATTTTTTTTATTGAAAGAAAGAACGTAAATGAAATATATGTATATATATATATAACATTATTTAAGTATAATTATTATATAATATATATCATACAATTTTACTAAAACCATTCTTAATACATTCTATGTAATGTGTGAACGAATAACATCGCTTTGAGGGGGCGATAGTCCACATGTCCTCAAACGAAATTATTGTATTTACACCAAATGAAAATTATGAATATATGTGTGGTAAAAGGATTAAAGAAGCTTAAAAAAATAATAAAAATAATAAATAAAATATATAAACCTATTTTACATCATAATGTTCATCATGAGATGTGTTAAAGTAAAAATGAACAATCATCATTTAGTGAGGCGGTAGTTCGCTTTACACATAAACAATATGTTCATTTCCAATTAGATGGATGTGTGTGTAAATTTAGGTAGAACCATAAACATAACAACATATAAGTATATTTATGGTACTTTGGTTGTTTTATAAGCATGTAATAAGAAGAATTGAGGTGTTGGAGAAAGAAAATAAAAGAAAGGATATTGGGGGAGGGTGTTACCTCTTAACCGGGTAACTCCAATTAGTTTTCACCAAAGGGATTCTTTATAAAGATTTATGAACAAAAGGATGATTAAAGGAGGATGTAAGGGATTTTTAGGATCTATTTGGTTAGATACTGGTTGAGCCAAAGTGGCTTGAGAGGTGTTCAGAAGTGGGAGTAGAGGATACCTTTTTATAGTGGAGGAGGAGTGACACTCTTGTAATATTTTGACAAAGTAATTCCATACATGTTTTTCCATTGCCATGTGGATCCAATAGTGGAAAATATTAGATAAAAGGGAGTATAGGGTATAAATATGGTCATAAAATGGATATTGGAAAAGTGTATAGGTCATTTTGGGTCTTAAATTTAAGGTTTGGTCATTAGTTAAGTTTAATTTTACCTTAATCAATGTAATTAATTTTAATTACATTCACTAATATTTTTGGTCAAAACCCAAGTTGAAATTATTAGAAATTATAAATTATGGTTATTAAAAATATGGAATCCATTTTTCAAAATTAAAATCACAAAATTGGTAGAAATTAATTTAAAATTAATCCTGCTAACGAGATGACATTGTGGGTTTTTAAAGTAAAAATGATCAAAAATTTACTAAGTTTTAATATCTAATTTCAATGTGAAATTAGTTCCAATGACCTAAATTAGATTAATTGAAAAATATTTTATATAATTAAACTTTTAAACCAATTTAAAATATAATTTAACCTTATAAGTAAATTAGATGAAAAAGCAGTTTTGGAATTAAAATTCTATATTTTTCACTATTCATCAAAAAATGAAGTTTCTCGGAAAAATCCAAAAAATTCACCATAAGATAATTTAGACATTAGGAATTCAAAAATAAATTTTATATTATAAAATTAAATTTCTAAATGTGTCAGAAATTAATTAATTTTTTATTTTTCATAGGACATAAAAAATAGTTTATTTGAGAAATAATATTTTTCAACATATAAGGGCTTTACTAAAAATTATATATTAAATTATAAATATATTTTATTTATATAAAAATATTATAAAAAATATTTTAAAAATATTTATTAATATTCATATAACTAACTTTATTGGCTAGGTTATAAATATCTCATTTAAATAATTATAATAATAAAATAATGTTTCATAGAAACTCGGTGTTTATGTAACATACTCCAAGTAGGATTTTTAGATGAAATGTTTGTGTTGTATTAAAGGAATGTTTTTATTAGTGAAATGAAAGACATCAATGAAAATTACTTCATTAGAAGAGAAAAAAATGGTCCATAAAAACTCAGCGTGTTACAGGTAATTTCAGTCCTTTTAATTTGATCATGGTTAAATCATCTAAAGAATGTTGAAAATGATATAAGTATCATATATATTAATTATATATATATATTTAGAGTAATATATAAATTTTATATATTGAAAATGGATTACACCATTCATAGAGACGGTAGGTCGTATGTACGCATGAATTCTGTTTCCATTTTTCTCAACCCATAGAACCAAAAGAAAATAAAAATTAATTAACCTATAAGAAATCATTATTATTTTATATGTGTCATTTATGTTAATAAAATACATCTTTATTAACATCCATGTAAAAATAAAATGAAAAAAATTTCACATCACTACGTGGAGGCAGTGGTCTACACATACTCATAAGAGACGTTATTATTTTCCAACAGATTAGAAGGTTAACATTAGATGTGATATTATATTTCCATAATTATTTTTAGTTCATAAATGTCACATATATCCATTAATTTTAAACTTATTACCTTTAATGTAAAGCGTAATTGAAAAACGAATCACATTACTTCGCAAGGTGGTAGTTTTCCATACACACGAGTGACATTTTCATATCCCTCATAGAATAGAAATTAAGAAGGTATACGTGATATGAAAATTAAAAAATTATATTTATGTCATAAATTTAATATAAGTATATTAAATCTATCATTGTATCCTCCCTTTAAAGGCGCAGAGGGAAAATGATCTATATTAGTTCTTGAGGTGGTAGTCCGCCGTACACATGATTGATGATTTCATTTCCCATTTGATAGAAAAGGAGATTGATAATTAGAATGTCATAAAAATAATGATATATAATTATATGGGTGATAATGGTTTTATTATATTATAAATTTTATAACACAATTTACGGTGTAAAAAGAATAAAGAAAATGAATTATTTTTGTTATGTTAATTATCTTCTTTGAGAGAAACCTCCTTTGGATCTCCTCTTAAGGACCCTAAGGATGGTCTTTTTGAGGAAAAACAACTATAAAATATTTATAAGGATTTTGGGGTGAGATTTTGGTAGGCTTTAGTCAAGGAAAATGTATTGAGGTGTGTGAATAAGTGAGGGTAGGGAGTTCCCTTTTATAAGCAGGGAAAGGGAACCCCTTGGAAATTAGTTGTAAATTTCTCAAAAGAATGCAAAATAATAACTCCCCTCACATGAAAAATGATTCCAAACAAAATTAGTTTCAAATTTGGGATAATATAAGAAGTAAATACAGAAAATTATATTTTTATAAGTTGGTAGGTTATTTCAACCCTTATATTTTTAGTTTAACCCCATTGTAAACCAATTTTTTCCTTAATTGCGGTAATTTATTTTTACTATTTTCACTATTCATTTTGGAAAAAAATTAATTTAAAATTATTAGATAATATAAATTATGATGATTCAAAATATGTAATAAATTGTTCCAAATTCAATTCAAAAAAGTGGTAGAATTAAATTTAAAGTTATACATGCACAAGTGGTGAAAAAGTGGGGTTTTCAAATAGAAAATTCTCATAAGTATAGGTGGTTTTAATATAAAAATTCAATATGAAATTTATTTGAATGACATAAATTATTTAAATAATAATATAATTAAACTAATTTTTCCTTAATAACAATTTAAAATATTATTTAACTTTATAAATAATTTAAATGAAGAGGCATTTTTAGTAAAAATCAGTATTTTGCACTTTCATAAAAAATGAAATATTTCAAAAAAATAAAAAAAATCCACACTAGGATAATTTTTATTTTATGATTTAAATAATGAATTTAATATTTTCAAATAAATTTTTAAAATTGGTAAAATTAATTATAAATTATGTGCGAAAAGCATGATTAACCACCTTTTAGAAAAATATAGTTTTCAGAAAACATTTCTTTTAATTTCAAATCATTCTTATTTTAGTTATAATAAATAGATAGCCATTAAATTTATTTCATACATATATAAACCATAAAATTTCTATAATTTGGTTACTTATATTCATATTTTCTGACTTAACGATTATATCATAATGGTCATGTTTAAATAATAATATTTTAATTGAGTATCATGTTTTCTTTAAATCCAATGTTGTGTGAATCACAAGATATTAAAGTGATTGAATTTATTTTAAAACAAGTATATCATAAAGTATCGAGATGTTATATTCTATTATAATATCAGTGTTTTGTATCATATACACTATTAAATATGATGTTATTATTTAAAAAATCTATGGGTGTTGCATTCTCCTCCACCAAATAAATTACATCCGTGAAATTTAATATTGATCTCAATAATCAAGGGTTTGACATTTGAAAATACTTTCATGGAAAACCCAAAACATAAAATGGGTTGATAAAACACCCTCTTAATAATATAGAAAGGGAAGTAAAAAAGGTCATATAGAATAACACATAACTAGGTTTCTAATTAGGATAATATTTGTGGAAAGTGAAGATATGGACATGGAAAAAAATCTTAAATAATTATAGAGAGTGATAGAGGTCATTGATCATAAGGATGTAAATGATCAATGGAAAGTTAAGGACCTCAAAACCATAAATATGGGATGATTTAAAAGACCATTGGTTCAACATAAATGAAGGTATTAAGATAAAATTTTGTTTGAATATCCTTTCCCTAGACTTGAAGAATTACTTTAACATATAGGCTGAAAATATATGAAAATATAATTACTTGATATATTTCTATTTTATAGGCATAGTTACATCTTCTGTTTTCACTTCTATCATTTTCTACTTTATTTATTACTACAAGAAATAAATATACAAGATGATTTTTTTTATTCTTGAAGAACTAAAATTAATTTTAAATAATTAATAAGATTTATAAAAGAGTGGAAAGTGTTTTCTAATGTTTATAAATATTTTTCTAAAATAAAATGGTTATCACAAGTTATCTAATATAATACATTAATCTCTAAACCTAAATAGTAACACCACTGGTTCAACATTAATATTTATCCATCAAATTATTTCACTAAAAAACAATGAAATATTAACCTGGATATCACGTAGGTCAATAGTAGATGTTAAACCCTTAATGTCCTTCAATTGTGGGTTCAAGCCCCATGGTCATGTCGAATTCGACAGGTTGTCACTTGCCATTTGGGTTGTCCTTTTTCTAAAACCTTATTAATATAGTTCCTATAATTTTACCAAATTATAATAGCCCATAATTAACTTAACATCAAAGATTAAATAAACAATAATGGATAAAAATACCATTATAAAAACCTCTTTATCATTATCATCTCAATATCATTCACACATTATGTGCTATCCTCTGTTAATAATTTTTTTCCAAGAATTTCAACTTTCCATTGAATCACTTTTCTTAGTACCATTCAACACATGATTTCAAATCCTTAAAGAAATACTACTATAAAAAAATCCTTATATATTTAATAATTATTATAACCATAATATCATTAATTAAAATAGTACTATAAAACAATTATTGAATCTAAAAATAATCACATTAATCATTCCATCCCATCTATAGTAATAACATAAACTTGACCTTGATCCCTTATCTTATTTTGATGTATATTACATTTATGATTGGGGAATTTATTTTCATAGTCCCCCATATATTTATAGTGTAAGAATTAAAAATTTTTATACTGAAAATCTGTCCTTTAAGAATGATAGGAAAAGGTTTTTGTCAATGTTTCAAAAGTTATGATATTATGAGTGATATTAAAATCTGACCTTTAATAGTGCTAAAAAAGCGCTGATAAAGGCACTGTTTATAAGTTATTTTGAGCACTATTAAATGGTTCCTTTAACAATGCCTTATTATCACCATTAAAGGGTTCCCCTAAAAATACGTTTTTAGCATTTTAAAGGTTGTATTTTTACAATGCTATTAAAAAATTTGAAAAAAAATTAATTTTTCAGGCACCTGAACACCCCTTTCTCAGCACTTACAACCCCCTTCTTAGTTATTTCCACTACCCATCCACCATCACACACCCCAAACCCTTCCTAAAAATTTGAAGGCTACCCCCAAATACCTGTGCGTTCAAATATTTGATCCCATGACCTCCCTTATGCAACTAAATTCTCTTTACCACAATTCCATGCGTGTTTTGTTGTATACTTAATGACTTTTCTATTTATTTTTATATATTTTTAAATGTGTGATATATATATATATATATATATAAACATATAAAATTATATTTATTTAAATATATTATATATTAATATTCATTTATATATATTATAATATAAATATATTTATGTATTTGTATATTAATATAGACACATATGTATATTTAAAAACTATATATACATATTATTTCATTTCTATAAGGTAAATAAAATGGAATTTTTTTACTGTAAATAAAATGAATAATAAATATTTATATTATATATTTAAAAATTCATTTTTTAGATATATATTTTATATATGTATTTATACAAGTGATTTATTATAAGTAAATATAAGAAAATATGTATATATTTAATTATTAATAAAACTAAATTATGAAAAAGGATAAAATTCAAAAACCATAATATCATTATTAATGGAAAACATAGGAAGAAATTAATTCCCCACTGAAAATGAGAAAAAATACCCCCTTAAATGAGGCCAAAATTCCATCGAATGTTAAAAAATTGGGGTACCCTGACTAAAAACCCAGTTTTGGAGGTCTTTTATGCCTTTTATTGTAACAGCCCGAGATTTTATGAAAAATATTCTTTTTATTTCACTAATGTCTTGTGTTGTACGCTACACCAAAAGGAGCTTGCACAACACACATCCTTGACTTGCCTTGCATTACACGCAATCGCGACCTTCCTCGATAGCGTGTGTAGTACGCAATAACGAGTTTCACTAAACAACGATATGCTATTAAAATGTTATTAAAACTAGCCGTTATGAATAGTAATAACCACTTTTTGAAATTTTGTAAATTTTATTTTTCAAAATGGATTTCATTTTTGGATTCGGAGTATCGAATTTATCCTAAGGTGAAATTTTGGTACATTTCGGATAACTTTCATATTCTGATGAATAGTGAAAATTACTAAATTTTAATTTAAAACAACTTTTTTAATCGAAATAATTAATAGTGATAAATTATTAATTTGAGTGGTTTTAAAGTGTATTTAGAATATATTTTTACAATTCAATACAATGTTGTTCATTGGATGTAATTTCACATTTACACCAGACATAAACTAGTGTCAATCTTTTGATAGATATTGTTTCTTAAAAACACGCTATTTAACAGCGGGATTTAATTATAAAATTAATTAATGAAACTTCTATGTTATGAATTTGCTTAATTAGACTTCATTTTTGAATTTGGAATATGAAATATAGCTTAGGATGAAATTTTGGCATTGTTCTGAAAAACATCAATTTTTGATGAATAGTGAAACTACTAAGTGGTAGGTTAAAAACTGAATTTTGCATAAAACTTAATTTTACCGCTTCTGTGAATGGAATTTCGAAAATCCGACAGACATGGTTAATATCAAGGACTAAAATGTGGTTCAATGAGATGGAAATATTTTTTGGTGAATAGTAACTTTTTACTTTTTTTTACCACGGTTAATAGTAAATAGGGTAACTAAGGGTAAATATGATATTACTATTACCCTAACACATGTCCTAATTCTATTGGATAAGTGTAATTCGTCCAAAAACAACCTTATGAATATAATATGACCATTTAGGTCCACTTGGATTAGATTATGACATTTAATATTATTTTATTTAATGAATAGTTAAAATAGTTAAAATCAAAGTTTAATAACTAAAACATTTTTAATATGGGGTTATACATAAGATAAATTCTACTATAAATATTCATTAGAAAGATAAAAAGATTTACTACATAATGATATTTTATTTATAATTTTTAGACTTTAAATAAATTAATTTATTTATGACACAACGATGATGCAGTAATTTCCCTTTTAAGGAAATATTAACATAATTGATGTTATAAATGCTCAAATGAATGTAATTTGAGACTTTTTATGAATTCCACTAATTTTCTAGGTTACTATGATATATTAGTGTTGATTTAATCAACTTGGTTCGAAAATATAATTCTGTTATGACTTTCACAAAAATCATATATCAAATAGTGTCAAAATTGACACAAAATAGTTTTTAAATCAAATATTATATTATTAATTGTTATTTTATTCCCAAAAATCTAAGGTTCGGCCAAATGACTTAGATAAGGATATATATATTAATAATAAACAATTTGGGGTTCGTTTGGCATGTTATAGTAAGTGTATTATCCATATAGTGTAAGAAAACAAAAAGACACGGTAAAAGTTAAATTATTTAACTTAGAGTTAAATCTAATTGATAAGGTTAACATAATAACCTAAACTTGTCTAAACCCTATTGGTTGATAGGATTTAGACCCATCCCCACTTTAGCTTCGAAATAAGACCCTTTGGAACCATTATAAACCGATTTTGACTTTAATATAAAATAATATTTTGAGATATTCCTAAGGTGCCCCTCTCCTCCCTTATAAAAGGGCACCTCCTCCCCCTCCTCCTCACACCAATTTGAGCACTCAAGCTCGGCCAACCCCTGCCATTTTCTCCTCTCCACTTCCCTAGAATAATCCTAGAGGTCCTGGTCTTCTCCAAAGACCAATCTTAGTTCCTTAAGTGGAGGATTCAAAGAGGCGTTCCAAAGAAGAGGTAATATCCATTACCGATCTTTTCAATTTCTTTCTTCTTCAACTTCTTCTTCTTTAGTTGTTTCATGATAATGTAATAACATAAGTATTACTTACATACTGATATGTTATTATAAATATGAAACAACCCTAATTCACCTTCTATCCATCCTACGGAAAAATGAAATCACCGCGCGTGCGTACGTACGGAATACCGTCTCCACGCCGTGGTGTAATCTATTTTCCACCATCACCTTACAAGGATGGGTATAATGGTGTAATGAGTAACTATATATGATTATTATGAAGTAATATTGATACTGAAATAATATATATATACTCCAATACAATTCCACTATCATAGGAACGATATCATCACTCGTGCGTACGTACGGAATACCGTCTCCACGATGTGATGCGACTCGTTCTACATGATCTTCATTTCATAATGATTATATAAATGAATTGAATGAATGAATATGGTATATACTAAACTAATACCATTCTGTAAATGAATTATCTATAACCTAAAGATAAGAATAAGAATTTATTCGACAAAACACGCATAAGAACAAAAAGTTATAAAGACCCCAGTAACAAGTAACAATGAAATATTACTAACAAGAAGCTAATAATATGACCATATATGATATCATATCAATATGTATGATTCTGGAATAAGTCAATAACATTATTTAAACCATTATACAGGAGCTTCGGACACGAACAAAGCAAATCGGACCTAAGGTAAGGGAAATATCACAATCTCATTTTTATCCGAGATTGTTTATTCGTAAGTATTTACTGGGGTGCATTTTATCATCCACATCCATGTTTCATAAATATGTAATATTATTTCCATCCAATTACAATAGTTTAAATCCAATTTTACACTTCGGTGAGTTTTTAGTAAAGAATATGAAAGGAATCTTTTGTCGTTTTTTCGTACGAGGTACTTTTTGACTTTTCCGACAAAAGTACGAAGAATGTTTTTTTTAACTTATACGGCATGAATGGATTTTTAAAACATTATTTCCAAGAAGCTTCCTTTACAAGTTTTCAAGTTTATTTTTGATAAACTTCTTTTATTTTAAAGTCATATGACATGTTAAGAAAGGAAAAATGTTTTTGAAGAAGAAAGGATATTTTCCTCAAGAATGGAGTTCAAGTGTTTTATCAAAATTATTTTCCATCTAAGATAATAAAGGGTTCTGTTTTTATCCATATTATTACATTGATTTGATCATGTTGTGATGGAATATTTTTTATGAATTCCTTTATCTTATATGAATTGTTTTATGATGTCATGTTGTTTAAGAATCCCATTTTTATTACATGGGTTACGCTATGATGCATGGTTTATGATTATGTGGCACACATAAGAAAGGATTCATTATAAGATGGGTGGGACCTATATCTCCCTCCAATGCATTGGGTAAAGATTTTATATCTCATGAGATAGACATGGCTGAAATGGTAGGTTATACCGGTTCAGTGAAACAGGACTGAAACGAGGGTTACTCGATTCAGAAAGGGACTTTTTCCACTAAGATAGTCTTGGCAATGAGTCATGACTAACAAGAAATGATTTTCTATGATTATGTGTGCATGCCACAAAGTTTCAAGTTTCATGTTATGATTATGGGGATCTCATTTTCACTTCTATGATTTATCCCATGTTATGATATTATGATCTCTTTTGCAGGTTAAGATTTCCAAAAGCTATGTTCTTATGTATATGATGTGATTGATATTTCTTTTGTTTACCCTTACTGAGCATTTGAGCTCACCCTTTTATGTTTTCTTTTCCCCAGGATATAAAGAAAGGTTTTAGGTAAAAAAAGGGGAAGATCTTTATGGGAGATATTGAAGATCTTTCACCACGATTAGAAGATTACGTTCCGAGTTTCCAAAGACACTAAACTATTACGATCCTTGTGTGTGTGTTTTTGTTATGTACTAAGTATTCCGCAAAAGTAATGTAATGTCAAGGTACGTCAGGATACGGGTCTCTACAGTTGGTATAAGAGGAAAGGTTTAGTCAACCTTTGGAAACTAGGATGCGAAAACGTTAGTGAGATCCCTAGAGATATTTCTAAGGTATGTCTAGGGATGTCCCTAAGGTTAAGTATACGTATAGGTTATAGTACTAGAATTACGCTAACGATCATAGAATTAAACCTAAGATGTTAGATATTGAAGGTACTCCCCCTTTATTATGTTGTTTTCCCTAGCATGATTTTTGCCTCTCACACTATTCTTTTTGGGTTTTAGAGGATTGCTGGAACCCGAAGGAACTGTGTTGATCAATGCAATGGACAATGCAATGATTGTCCTCCTGAACAAAAAAATGTTATGGGAGATGGAGTGCAAAATCTTATTGCTATACTTACACAAGCTATGAATCATTCTGGACTTCCAAATGAGCAGAGAAGGGAACAATATTCTATTGAGTCCTTCATGAGGCAACGTCCACCTTCTTTCAGTGGGTCTTCTGATCCACTTGTGGCTGAACAATGGATCAGTACTACTGAAAAGATATTTTCAGTTCTTCAATGTTTTGAACATGATAAAGTCATCTTAGCAGTATATCGTTTGGAAGGTGAAGCTGATCAATGATGGAATCTTATCAAGAATACGAGGCCAAGAGATGAAATTGAGTCCATGGAATGGGACGAGTTCAAGAACTTGTTTTTCAGTAAGTACTTCCCTCGTATTCTTCGAACGAAGATGGAGAAAGAGTTTCTTGAACTGAAGCAAAGGGACGATGAATTTGTTGGTACCTATGAAGCATATTTTACAAGACTTGCAAGGTATGCTTCTGGTATTATCATCCAACCTGAAAGTAAAGTTGATCGATTTTTCAGTGGCTTAAAACCAAGTCTTCGAAGGGCATTAGCTATAAGAGACTTCAGTAGCTATGAAGAAATTTTGCATTGTGCTATCAAGGTAGAAATGGAAGTTGGTGTTACATATCAATCTCATGGTTTTGACAAGAAACGAAAGATGGAGGTCAAGGAGAAATCTCAGAATAATGGTGGAAAGAAGATGAATGTTTCCTTATGCACAAAGTGTGGAAAGAAGCATGGTGGAGATTGTCTTAAAGGGACTAGAAAATGTTTTAAGTGTGGAAAAGAAGGTCATCGAGCAGCTGAGTGTCGAAGTAATGGAAAAAGGGTTTCTAATGATGTGAATAAAGCAAACACTGCAGAGAACGCACCACCAACACTTCAATGCTTCAAGTGCAATGAAATGGGGCATTATGCTAATAAATGCCCTAATACAAGGGTTAGTGATGATCGACATGAGCAACCGCTTAAGGCAAAGGACAAAGGGAAGTCACATGCGATCACCATTGGCGATGTTGAATATGATAACGATGTGGTGGAATGATTAAGTGTTTATGTAATGGGATTCCAAAATAATGTTGTATCATGGATTATTGGAATATTTATGTATTGGTCTAATGTGGTATTCAAAGTGATTGAGATATTTTTTGGAAATAAGATGATATGTGCATAATGAAGGGATAAGGAGAAAATGAAATGTTTGACAGTATTCATGAGCTCATGATTGATATAAGGACTAAGTGATATCATGGTTTGAGTATATAGAATTTTGAGGATTTTGGTATGTGGAAAGTGTTAACTTTTAACTGCACTCATGTTTTCACTAAGGTATTCAAGAGAATACACAATTAAGGACTTTGAATGTTTGGAATGTGACCAACAAGACATATCTTATGATATGTGGGGATCAACGACAGTATTAAATCTCTGGTAATCGTTGTCACTATATTATGAGAGTGGACTGCAGTATTATGTATAAGCCTAAAGATTAGACTGGATTATGTTGGACATAAGTTAGTATTGTTTAAGCATAGAAGATTTTCGATATTATTGATGGGATGTTATAGTAACGTAGTTTTAGAAAAAGGAAAACCTGCAGGACGGGCGACAGCCCATCGCTTCGGACAAGGCTGTAGGAATCGAACCCACAACCGAAGTGCGACTGGCCTTTATCGCCTACCACTAGCCTACAGGAAGTCCCTGTTTAGTAGAAACTAGTTTTATTATATTAAGAAGTATGATATATGAAGTATAAGTCCATTTTAGGAACCATATATGATTAATCTCACTATAAACCAACTTATGTATATAATTTTTGCTAACCTTTTGTTTGAGACAGATGGAATGACCCGTCATTCTATCACATAATCTGCTAACACTTCACGAATAACAAATTCAACTTCATTTATTTAAGAGATGAAGTGGAAATTGTTCAAGGCACGAACAACAGTGAAATTGTACCCAAAATAAAGTAAGTATTTATTCTAATTCAAATTTTCAACTTTAAAGAAATGATCTTGAAAACCAAAAATGTTGTCCTAGTGATCTTATACCCGATGAATCAGATGGTACCTTATATCATCACAAATCTATGGATTTGTGATTACTGGCTTTTCCATAGCCATGTTCTCTACCACTCTCCATCAGAACATGATGGTTAGATTTCTCTTCCATATCCATATTTTTTACCTATGTGGAAACCCAGCGATTAGTTTATTTGGGTAATCGTTACATTTCATACTTTAGTTTTTAAAGCCAAGTTTTGGTATTCCTTTTTACGATGTGGGTTTCTATTAAAGAAACTTTCGAATAGTAAACCATTTATAACCCCGACGAATTTCGAGGGCGAAATTCATTTTAAGGGGGGTAGAATGTAACAGCCCGAGATTTTATGAAAAATATTCTTTTTTATTTCACTAATGTCTTGTGTTGTACGCTACACCAAAAGGAGCTTGCACAACACGCATCCTTGACTTGCCTTGCATTACACGCAATCACGACCTTCCTCGATAGCGTGTGTAGTACGCAATAACGAGTTTCACTAAACAGCGATATGCTATTAAAATGTTATTAAAACTAGCCGTTATGAATAGTAATAACCACTTTTTGAAATTTTGTAAATTTTATTTTTCAAAATGGATTTCATTTTTGGATTCGGAGTATCGAATTTATCCTAAGGTGAAATTTTGGTACATTTCGGATAACTTTCATATTCTGATGAATAGTGAAAATTACTAAATTTTAATTTAAAACAACTTTTTTAATCGAAATAATTAATAGTGATAAATTATTAATTTTAGTGGTTTTAAAGTGTATTTAGAATATATTTTTACAATTCAATACAATGTTGTTCATTGGATGTAATTTCACATTTACACCAGACATAAACTAGTGTCAATCTTTTGATAGATATTGTTTCTTAAAAACACGCTATTTAACAGCGGGATTTAATTATAAAATTAATTAATGCAACTTCTATGTTATGAATTTGCTTAATTAGACTTCATTTTTGAATTTGGAATATGAAATATAGCTTAGGATGAAATTTTGGCATTGTTCTGAAAAACATCAATTTTTGATGAATAGTGAAACTACTAAGTGGTAGGTTAAAAACTGAATTTTGCATAAAACTTAATTTTACCGCTTCTGTGAATGGAATTTCGAAAATCCGATAGACACGGTTAATATCAAGGACTAAAATGTGGTTCAATGAGATGAAAATAATTTTTGGTGAATAGTAACTTTTTACTTTTTTTTACCACGGTTAATAGTAAATAGGGTAACTAAGGGTAAATATGATATTAATATTACCCTAACACATGTCCTAATTCTATTGGATAAGTGTAATTCGACCAAAAACAACCTTATGAATATAATATGACCATTTAGGTCCACTTGGATTAGATTATGACATTTAATATTATTTTATTTAATGAATAGTTAAAATAGTTAAAATCAAAGTTTAATAACTAAAACATTTTTAATATGGGGTTATACATAAGATAAATTCTACTATAAATATTCATTAGAAAGATAAAAAGATTTAATACATAATGATATTTTATTTGAAATTTTTAGACTTTAGATAAATTAATTTATTTATGACACAACGATGATGCAGTAATTTCCCTTTTAAGGAAATATTAACATAATTGATGTTATAAATGCTCAAATGAATGTAATTTGAGACTTTTTATGAATTCCACTAATTTTCTAGGTTACTATGATATATTAGTGTTGATTTAATCAACTTGGTTCGAACATATAATTCTGTTATGACTTTCACAAAAATCATATATCAAATAGTGTCAAAATTGACACAAAATAGTTTTTAAATCAAATATTATATTATTAATTGTTATTTTATTCCCAAAAATCTAAGGTTCGGCCAAATGACTTAGATAAGGATATATATATTAATAATAAACAATTTGGGGTTCGTTTGGCATGTTATAGTAAGTGTATTAGCCATATAGTGTAAGAAAACAAAAAGACACGGTAAAAGTTAAATTATTTAACTTAGAATTAAATCTAATTGATAAGGTTAACATAATAACCTAAACTTGTCTAAACCCTATTGGTTGATAGGATTTAGACCCATCCCCACTTTAGATTCGAAATAAGACCCTTTTGAACCATTATAAACCGATTTTGACTTTAATATAAAATAATATTTTGAGATATTCCTAAGGTGCCCCTCTCCTCCCTTATAAAAGGGCACCTCCTCCCCCTCCTCCTCACACCAATTTGAGCACTCAAGCTCGGCCAACCCCTGCCATTTTCTCCTCTCCACTTCCCTAGAATAATCCTAGAGGTCCTGGTCTTCTCCAAAGACCAATCTTAGTTCCTTAAGTGGAGGATTCAAAGAGGCGTTCCAAAGAAGAGGTAATATCCATTACCGATCTTTTCAATTTCTTTCTTCTTCAACTTCTTCTTCTTTAGTTGTTTCATGATAATGTAATAACATCAGTATTACTTACATACTGATATGTTATTATAAATATTAAAAAACCCTAATTCACCTTCTATCCATCCTACAGAAAAATGAAATCACCGCGCGTGCGTACGTACGGAATACCGTCTCCACGCCGTGGTGTAATCTATTTTCCACCATCACCTTACAAGGATGGGTATAATGGTGTAATGAGTAACTATATATGATTATTATGAAGTAATATTGATACTGAAATAATATATATATACTCCAATACAATTCCACGATCATAGGAACGATATCATCACTCGTGCGTACGTACGGAATACCGTCTCCACGATGTGATGCGACTCGTTCTACATGATCTTCATTTCATAATGATTATATAAATGAATTGAATGAATGAATATGGTATATACTAAACTAATACCATTCTGTAAATGAATTATCTATAACCTAAAGATAAGAATAAGAATTTATTCGACAAAACACGCATAAGAACAAAAAGTTATAAAGACCCGAGTAACAAGTAACAATGAAATATTACTAACAAGAAGCTAATAATATGACCATATACGATATCATATCAATATGTATGATTCCGGAATAAGTCAATAACATTATTTAAACCATTATACAGGAGCTTCGGACACGAACAAAGCAAATCGGACCTAAGGTAAGGGAAATATCACAATCTCATTTTTATCCGAGATTGTTTATTCGTAAGTATTTACTGGGGTGTATTTTATCATCCACATCCATGTTTCATAAATATGTAATATTATTTCCATCCAATTACAATAGTTTAAATCCAATTTTACCCTTCGGTGAGTTTTTAGTAAAGAATATGAAAGGAATCTTTTGTCGTTTTTTCATACGAGGTACTTTTTGACTTTTCCGACAAAAGTACGAAGAATGTTTTTTTTAACTTATACGGCATGAATGGATTTTTAAAAAATTATTTCCAAGAAGCTTCCTTTACAAGTTTTCAAGTTTATTTTTGATAAACTTCTTTTATTTTAAAGTCATATGACATGTTAAGAAAGGAAAAATGTTTTTGAAGAAGAAAGGATATTTTCCTCAAGAATGGAGTTCAAGTGTTTTATCAAAATTATTTTCCATCTAAGATAATAAAGGGTTCTGTTTTTATCCATATTATTACATTGATTTGATCATGTTGTGATGGAATATTTTTTATGAATTCCTTTATCTTATATGAATTGTTTTATGATGTCATGTTGTTTAAGAATCCCATTTTTATTACATGGGTTACGCTATGATGTATGGTTTATGATTATGTGGCACACATAAGAAAGGATTCATTATAAGATGGGTGGGACCTATATCTCCCTCCAATGCATTGGGTAAAGATTTTATATCTCATGAGATAGACATGGCTGAAATGGTAGGTTATACCGGTTCAGTGAAACAGGACTGAAACGAGGGTTACTCGATTCAGAAGGGGACTTTGTCCACTAAGATGGTCTTGGCAATGAGTCATGACTAACAAGAAATGATTTTCTATGATTATGTGTGCATGCCACAAAGTTTCAAGTTTCATGTTATGATTATGGGGATCTCATTTTCACTTCTATGATTTATCCCATGTTATGATATTATGATCTCTTTTGCAGGTTAAGATTTCCAAAAGCTATGTTCTTATGTATATGATGTGATTGATATTTATTTTGTTTACCCTTACTGAGAATTTGAGCTCACCCTTTTATGTTTTCTTTTCCCCAGGATATAAAGAAAGGTTTTAGGTAAAAAAAAGGGGAAGATCTTTATGGGAGATATTGAAGATCTTTCACCACGATTAGAAGATTACGTTCCGAGTTTCCAAAGACACTAAACTATTACGATCCTTGTGTGCGTGTTTTTGTTATGTACTATGTATTCCGCAAAAGTAATGTAATGTCAAGGTACGTCAGGATACGGGTCTCTACAGTTGGTATCAGAGGAAAGGTTTAATCAACCTTTGGAAACTAGGATGCGAAAACGTTAGTGAGATCCCTAGAGATATTTCTAAGGTATGTCTAGGGATGTCCCTAAGGTTAAGTATATGTATAGGTTATAGTACTAGAATTACGCTAACGATCATAGAATTAAACCTAAGATGTTAGATATTGAAGGTACTCCCCCTTTATTATGTTGTTTTCCCTAGCATGATTTTTTGCCTCTCACACTATTCTTTTTGGGTTTTAGACGATGGCTGGAACCCGAAGGAACCGTGTTGATCAATGAAATGGACAATGCAATGATTGTCCTCCTGAACAAACAAATGTTATGGGAGATGGAGTGCAATATCTTATTGCTATACTTACACAAGCTATGAATCATTCTGGACTTCCAAATGAGCAGAGAAGGGAACAATATTCTATTGAGTCCTTCATGAGGCAACGTCCACCTTCTTTCAGTGGGTCTTCTGATCCACTTGTGGCTGAACAATGGATCAGTACTACTGAAAAGATATTTTCAGTTCTTCAATGTTTTGAACATGATAAAGTCATCTTAGCAGTATATCGTTTGGAAGGTGAAGCTGATCAATGGTGGAATCTTATCAAGAATACGAGGCCAAGAGATGAAATTGAGTCCATGGAATGGGACGAGTTCAATAACTTGTTTTTCAGTAAGTACTTCCCTCGTATTCTTCGAACGAAGATGGAGAAAGAGTTTCTTGAACTGAAGAAAAGGGACGATGAATTTGTTGGTACCTATGAAGCATATTTTACAAGACTTGCAAGGTATGCTTCTGGTATTATCATCCAACCTGAAAGTAAAGTTGATCGATTTTTCAGTGGCTTAAAACCAAGTCTTCGAAGGGCATTAGCTATAAGAGACTTCAGTAGCTATGAAGAAATTTTGCATTGTGTTATCAAGGTAGAAATGGAAGTTGGTGTTACATATCAATCTCATGGTTTTGACAAGAAACGAAAGATGGAGGTCAAGGAGAAATCTCAGAATAATGGTGGAAAGAAGATGAATGTTTCCTTATGCACAAAGTGTGGAAAGAAGCATGGTGGAGATTGTCTTAAAGGGACTAGAAAATGTTTTAAGTGTGGAAAAGAAGGTCATCGAGCAGCTGAGTGTCGAAGTAATGGAAAAAGGGTTTCTAATGATGTGAATAAAGCAAACACTGCAGAGAACGCACCACCAACACTTCAATGCTTCAAGTGCAATGAAATGGGGCATTATGCTAATAAATGCCCTAATCCAAGGGTTAGTGATGATCGACATGAGCAACCGCTTAAGGCAAAGGACAAAGGGAAGTCACATGCGATCACCATTGGCGATGTTGAATATGATAATGATGTGGTGGAATGATTAAGTGTTTATGTAATGGGATTCCAAAATAATGTTGTATCATGGATTATTGGAATATTTATGTATTGGTCTAATGTGGTATTCAAAGTGATTGAGATATTTTTTGGAAATAAGATGATATGTGCATAATGAAGGGATAAGGAGAAAATAAAATGTTTGACAGTATTCATGAGCTCATGATTGATATAAGGACTAACTGATATCATGGTTTGAGTATATAGAATTTTGAGGATTTTGGTATGTGGAAAGTGTTAACTTTTAACTGCACTCATGTTTTCACTAAGGTATTCAAGAGAATACACAATTAAGGACTTTGAATGTTTGGAATGTGACCAACAAGACATATCTTATGATATGTGGGGATCAACGACAGTATTAAATCTCTGGTAATCGTTGTCACTATATTATGAGAGTGGACTGCAGTATTATGTATAAGCCTAAAGATTAGACTGGATTATGTTGGACATAAGTTAGTATTGTTTAAGCATAGAAGATTTTCGATATTATTGATGGGATGTTATAGTAACGTAGTTTTAGAAAAAGGAAAACCTGCAGGATGGGTGACAGCCCATCGCTTCGGACAAGGCTGTAGGAATCGAACCCACAACCGAAGTGCGACTGGCCTTTATCGCCTACCACTGGCCTACAGGAAGTCCCTGTTTAGTAGAAACTAGTTTTATTATATTAAGCAGTATGATATATGAAGTATAAGTCCATTTTAGGAACCATATATGATTAATCTCACTATAAACCAACTTATGTATATAATTTTTGCTAACCTTTTGTTTGAGACAGATGGAATGACCCGTCATTCTATCACATAATCTGCTAACACTTCACGAATAACAAATTCAACTTCATTTATTTAAGAGATGAAGTGGAAATTGTTCAAGGCACGAACAAAAGTGAAATTGTACCCAAAATAAAGTAAGTATTTATTCTAATTCAAATTTTCAACTTTAGGGAAATGATCTTGAAAACCAAAAATGTTGTCCTAGTGATCTTATACCCGATGAATCAGATGGTACCTTATATCATCACAAATCTATGGATTTGTGATTACTGGCTTTTCCATAGCCATGTTCTCTACCACTCTCCATCAGAACATGATGGTTAGATTTCTCTTCCATATCCATATTTTTTACCTATGTGGAAACCCAGCGATTAGTTTATTTGGGTAATCGTTACATTTCATACTTTAGTTTTTAAAGCCAAGTTTTGGTATTCCTTTTTACGATGTGGGTTTCTATTAAAGAAACTTTCGCATAGTAAACCATTTATAACCCCGATGAATTTCGAGGGCGAAATTCATTTTAAGGGGGGTAGAATGTAACAGCCCGAGATTTTATGAAAAATATTCTTTTTTATTTCACTAATGTCTTGTGTTATACGCTACACCAAAAGGAGCTTGCACAACACGCATCCTTGACTTGCCTTGCATTACACGCAATCGCGACCTTCCTCGATAGCGTGTGTAGTACGCAATAACGAGTTTCACTAAACAGCGATATGCTATTAAAATGTTATTAAAACTAGCCGTTATGAATAGTAATAACCATTTTTTGAAATTTTGTAAATTTTATTTTTCAAAATGGATTTCATTTTTGGATTCGGAGTATCGAATTTATCCTAAGGTAAAATTTTGGTACATTTCGGATAACTTTCATATTCTGATGAATAGTGAAAATTACTAAATTTTAATTTAAAACAACTTTTTTAATCGAAATAATTAATAGTGATAAATTATTAATTTGAGTGGTTTTAAAGTGTATTTAGAATATATTTTTACAATTCAATACAATGTTGTTCATTGGATGTAATTTCACATTTACACCAGACATAAACTAGTGTCAATCTTTTGATAGATATTGTTTCTTAAAAACACGCTATTTAACAGCGGGATTTAATTATAAAATTAATTAATGCAACTTCTATGTTATGAATTTGCTTAATTAGACTTCATTTTTGAATTTGGAATATGAAATATAGCTTAGGATGAAATTTTGGCATTGTTCTGAAAAACATCAATTTTTGATGAATAGTGAAACTACTAAGTGGTAGGTTAAAAACTGAATTTTGCATAAAACTTAATTTTACCGCTTCTGTGAATGGAATTTCGAAAATCCGACAGACACGGTTAATATCAAGGACTAAAATGTGGTTTAATGAGATGAAAATAATTTTTGGTGAATAGTAACTTTTTACTTTTTTTTACCACGGTTAATAGTAAATAGGGTAACTAAGGGTAAATATGATATTACTATTACCCTAACACATGTCCTAATTCTATTGGATAAGTGTAATTCGACCAAAAACAACCTTATGAATATAATATGACCATTTAGGTCCACTTGGATTAGATTATGACATTTAATATTATTTTATTTAATGAATAGTTAAAATAGTTAAAATCAAAGTTTAATAACTAAAACATTTTTAATATGGGGTTATACATAAGATAAATTCTACTATAAATATTCATTAGAAATATAAAAAGATTTACTACATAATGATATTTTATTTATAATTTTTAGACTTTAAATAAGGTAATTTATTTATGACACAACGATGATGCAGTAATTTCCCTTTTAAGGAAATATTAACATAATTGATGTTATAAATGCTCAAATGAATGTAATTTGAGACTTTTTATGAATTCCACTAATTTTCTAGGTTACTATGATATATTAGTGTTGATTTAATCAACTTGGTTCGAACATATAATTCTTTTATGACTTTCACAAAAATCATATATCAAATAGTGTCAAAATTGACACAAAATAGTTTTTAAATCAAATATTATATTATTAATTGTTATTTTATTCCCAAAAATCTAATGTTCGGCCAAATGACTTAGATAAGGATATATATATTAATAATAAACAATTTGGGGTTCGTTTGGCATGTTATAGTAAGTGTATTAGCCATATAGTGTAAGAAAACAAAAAGACACGGTAAAGGTTTAATTATTTAACTTAGAGTTAAATCTAATTGATAAGGTTAAAATAATAACCTAAACTTGTCTAAACCCTATTGGTTGATAGTATTTAGACCCATACCCACTTTAGCTTCGAAATAAGACCCTTTGGAACCATTATAAACCGATTTTGACTTTAATATAAAATAATATTTTGAGATATTCCTAAGGTGCCCCTCTCCTCCCTTATAAAAGGGAACCTCCTCCCCCTCCTCCTCACACCAATTTGAGCACTCAAGCTCGGCCAACCCCTGCCATTTTCTCCTCTCCACTTCCCTAGAATAATCCTAGAGGTACTGGTCTTCTCCAAAGACCAATCTTAGTTCCTTAAGTGGAGGATTCAAAGAGGCGTTCCAAAGAAGAGGTAATATCCATTACCGATCTTTTCAATTTCTTTCTTCTTCAACTTCTTCTTATTTAGTTGTTTCATGATAAAGTAATAACATCAGTATTACTTACATACTGATATGTTATTATAAATATGAAACAACCCTAATTCACCTTCTATCCATCCTACGGAAAAATGAAATCACCGCACGTGCGTACGTACGGAATACCGTCTCCACGCCGTGGTGTAATCTATTTTCCACCATCACCTTACAAGGATGGGTATAATGGTGTAATGAGTAACTATATATGATTATTATGAAGTAATATTGATACTGAAATAATATATATATACTCCAATACAATTCCACGATCATAGGAACGATATCATCACTCGTGCGTACGTACGGAATACCGTCTCCACGATGTGATGCGACTCGTTCTACATGATCTTCATTTCATAATGATTATATAAATGAATTGAATGAATGAATATGGTATATACTACACTAATACCATTCTGTAAATGAATTATCTATAACCTAAAGATAAGAATAAGAATTTATTCGACAAAACACGCATAAGAACAAAAAGTTATAAAGACCCGAGTAACAAGTAAGAATGAAGTATTATTAACAAGAAGCTAATAATATGACCATATATGATATCATATCAATATGTATGATTCTGGAATAAGTCAATAACATTATTTAAACCATTATACAGGAGTTTCGGACACGAACAAAGCAAATCGGACCTAAGGTAAGGGAAATATCACAATCCCATTTTTATCCGAGATTGTTTATTCGTAAGTATTTACTGGGGTGTATTTTATCATCCACATCCATGTTTCATAAATATGTAATATTATTTCCATCCAATTACAATAGTTTAAATCCAATTTTACCCTTCGGTGAGTTTTTAGTAAAGAATATGAAAGGAATCTTTTGTCGTTTTTTCGTACGAGGTACTTTTTGACTTTTCCGACAAAAGTACGAAGAATGTTTTTTTTAACTTATACGGCATGAATGGATTTTTAAAACATTATTTCCAAGAAGATTCCTTTACAAGTTTTCAAGTTTATTTTTGATAAACTTCTTTTATTTTAAAGTCATATGACATGTTAAGAAAGGAAAAATGTTTTTGAAGAAGAAAGGATATTTTCCTCAAGAATGGAGTTCAAGTGTTTTATCAAAATTATTTTCCATCTAAGATAATAAAGGGTTCTATTTTTATCCATATTATTACATTGATTTGATCATGTTGTGATGGAATATTTTTTATGAATTCCTTTATCTTATATGAATTGTTTTATGATGTCATGTTGTTTAAGAATCCCATTTTTATTACATGGGTTACGCTATGATGTATGGTTTATGATTATGTGGCACAGATAAGAAAGGATTCATTATAAGATGGGTGGGACCTATATCTCCCTCCAATGCATTGGGTAAAGATTTTATATCTCATTAGATAGACATGGCTGAAATGGTAGGTTATACCGGTTCAGTGAAACAGGACTGAAACGAGGGTTACTCGATTCAGAAAGGGACTTTGTCCACTAAGATAGTCTTGGCAATGAGTCATGACTAACAAGAAATGATTTTCTATGATTATGTGTGCATGCCACAAAGTTTCAAGTTTCATGTTATGATTATGGGGATCTCATTTTCACTTCTATGATTTATCCCATGTTATGATATTATGAGCTCTATTGCAGGTTACGATTTCCAAAAGCTATGTTCTTATGTATATGATGTGATTGATATTTCTTTTGTTTACCCTTACTGAGCATTTGAGCTCACCCTTTTATGTTTTCTTTTCCCCAGGATATAAAGAAAGGTTTTAGGTAAAAAAAAGGGGAAGATCTTTATGGGAGATATTGAAGATCTTTCACCACGATTAGAAGATTACGTTCCGAGTTTCCAAAGACACTAAACTATTACGATCCTTGTGTGTGTGTTTTTGTTATGTACTAAGTATTCCGAAAAAGTAATGTATTGTCAAGGTACGTCAGGATACGAGTCTCTACATTTATGCCTTAAAAAAATGTGATTGTTGTCTCCCAATCACTAAGAACTAGAGCTATTCACAAGATTTGATTTGATATGTGGTAGATCCCAAAAATACACTTGGATCAAAAGTTATGATTGTTTGAAGTCCGAGTTATGTTTTGAACTTATTTTAGATATTCTATTAATTTCTTGATTTTTTTATCTTCAAATTGTTATTAAATGACTATTAATCAATAATAATTAGAAAATTATTATTTAAAAATATTTTTTTTAAATATTTTATAATCTATTTCCCTAAATATCTTATATATTAAGTGTAAATGCCTACTTAGCCTTATCCAAAACATATTTAAAAATATATATTATATTTATATCAATATAAAAATATCTATATTTTAATATTTTATTTTTATTAATTTATTTTGAAATATACCCTTTATTAGTGATATTAAAAAAAAACTAATAAAGGGGTATGTGTGTGTGTGTGTGGGGGGGGGTGGGGGGGGGGGGGTCTTATCAGTGCTTTTATGAAAGCACTAATAAAGACCCCCTTTATTAGGGTTTTTACAAGCGCTGATAAAGGACCCCCTTTATCAATGACTTTTTACCAGCACTAATAAAGAATCCCATTTTATCAACACTTTTTTACTATCATTGATAAAGGAGTAGATTTTATTAGGGATTTTTTACAAGCATTGATTAAGGCCCCCCTTTAATAATGTTTTTTTAGCGACATTAAAGACCCACATTCACAATGCTAAAAAAGAGCTATTAAAGAGACCCTTTAAAAATGATTTTTATAACATTGAAAAAGTGGGTCTTTAATAGTGATATTAAAGCCTTATCATTAGATAAACCTAGTTTTATATTAGTGTTGGTGGATTCTTTATTTCCCTTGAAATCATGAGAATAATGTCCTCTTTCTACACACTTGAAGCAAAATCCGTTTCCTTTTAAGAATGTACCAAGGTATTTCCTTCCACATGTTTCACATCTTGAAAAATTATTCTTTCCCTCATTACCTTTATCCATCTTTTTCTCTACTGTATTATTCTTCTCTTGCTTCCCTTTTAAGTTATAAGACTTGGATAATTCTTTCTTCATCTTAATAGCATATGATACTATATCCTCATTGGATGAGAAAGTTTGGGAGACTAATCCCCTTCAATGGATTGGATTAATAACATAAAATAAATAGCCAATATTTACCTTTGGATTACATAAATAGTCTTAAATATTCCTTTATAACATTTTAAAATTGGGTTCATACTTAGAAACATTTTCCTCTTCTTTTTGTCTTAGACTCAAGAATTGTCTTTCCATGTCCACTTGTTGCTCATGAGGAAAATATTTTTCCAAGAAGAGTACATTGAATTACTCCCACTCTATGATTTATATTTCATCCTTATCCTTACTGTTTTAAATTAATGACCACTATTAATTCACATCTCCTGAGAGATAATAAACCTCCATGAAAACTTTCTCCCTTTTAATACTCCCTAGAGCGAGAAATATCTCCTCTAGGGAACTTATCCATTCTTCAGATAAAATGGATATATAGTCCCTTTTAATGATGTAGGTTTCTGAAAAATGAATTAGTATCATATATTTATAATGCATGGTGGATCAGTAGGCTGCTCTTTATGGGATAAGTTATTACTTATTACCTGAGTCAGCTACCTCAATATGGTTATAATTTTATCACTTTTAACTCTAGATCCAGCTTTATTATCTTTCCTATGGGGAAATCCCTACATAAAGTACTTTAATTTATATAGTTACTATTACTTTTATTAGGAACCATTTCCAAATAATTACATATCCTAGATTAGATCATAAAATTATTAAGCATAATGTATAATCCCAAAACTAGTGAAACACTTAAGATAAATTGAAAATGTTATGCATAGATAATCTCAATATCAAAAACATGTTTTATTTAGGGATAAATTTATTTTCAACTACTTAATAATGTTTTTTTAAAGAAAATGTGATTTATCCTAAGAATATCCCCTAAGAGTATCAAATCAGGTTCACTGTAAGACCCTTTGTCGTGCACCATGTGATTATCAGTTCAATCCCAATGCTCACTTTTCAGAGTTATTACTCCTAGGTACATCTATTCCAGAACCAAGTCCACTTGTATTATCCATATAGAGATTTATTTTCTAGGAGAAACCACATAATATCTTTCTTATCAAGACATTAATATGTTCTTATATACATATCCTCAAAGTCTATTACAGGGTTATGTTCCCTAATCTATATTTTCCTAAATTTAATTGTTACAGTTTCAACAAAACTTCCTTTGATACAAACTATAGTAACCCAAACCCTAGTAGCCTGGAGCCAGTGTATACTTTATTACATTAGTATAAGATATATGTAATCACATCTCGAAGGACTGAATATTTTATTAGTCTTGGTAAATTCGATACATACATGAAATTATTATTTTAATTGAAAACATAAAATACAAGTATTTTCTTGTATAACTTAATTATTTCTCATAGTGTATCCCTACATATCAATCAAAAACCACTTCCTAGTATCCTATAGAAAATAAATCATAATAAAGGTGTGATATCAGATTCTCAATAAGGGTAAGTGTACAATAAAAGTTAAGAGTAAATAAGGAATAATCAATATGGAAAGGTAAATAAATAAAACACATTACATTTAATAAATAACTTGAGCATAATATGGAAGGAATAAATGATGACCAAATAATTTCATATAAATAATCAAATGAGATTGAAAACATAAATATAGATATTATAACAAATCAAATAATCACCTTGAATATAAATAACTAAATTCATAATTATTGAATTCATAATATCAGACATCTAAAACACATCGTCTATGCCTTGTGCCCAGACATCTTAATATATAGGTAAGGCCTCGGCCAAAACCAGATCTAGTATGCCTCATGAGACCCACTATTTCATTGAGGGGAAATAGATATCCCATACCATCACTTACTAAGTCTAATTAATTCCACATATTAAAGGGGTGAATCATAATCAACACAAACATTTGTATTGAAAAACTAGTATAATAATTTTTTATACTTCCCCCAATCAACAAACATAATTATAAACCTTCCAGATTAATACGGTGAATAGTAACAAAAATTGTACATCCTTAGTAAAAATGATCATAAAAAATCAAAAGGAAGAATAAGGATGATATCAATAAAATATATACCAAGTGTATCATAAGTACAATAAATGTTTGATGTCATTGATGAATAGAAATTTCATTAAGAACATTTTTTATTAAAATTCCCTTCATTTTTAAAGTATATTTTTTTGAAAAAGATCGTAAAAAATGTTGAAAATACTTTTAATTGAAAATAACCTTTGAAACTTGTTAAAATAAGCTTAAAAACATTTATTGCTCATGAAAACAGAAAATTCTGTTCACGCAATACATGTTAAAATAAATATTCCTTTATCATTTTCAGTAAAAACCAAGTGAGCCTTATTTTGAAAACGACATGAAGATTCCTTTCATTTTTTTCGAAAAAATAAAAAATGGGTAGAAATTTCTTTAACAAATAATTTTTAAAAGTTTAAAAATAATTTTCAAAACATTTTTAGAAAACATAGATTTTAATGAAAATGGGGTTTCGACCGAAAATAGAAATAATGTCAGATTTTCTTAAAAAAATTTTCTCAATCATTTTAAGTACCAAAGAGTGGAATAATGGAACTATTACTTGAAATTTTTTATTAATAATCATAGGTTAATAAAATATATTTATTTTAAGATATAAATATAAAATAATTCCCTTAAGTTAAATTTAAACAAGAACAATCCTGAATAATGGTGAGTTTGTTAAAAAAACCATTACCACATTAGTAACTTTTGAATCATAATTAACATGAAATAAATAAATTCTAATGAATCATTAAATAATATTAGGATAAATAGATTCATGATATAACATGTCAAAAGGGGTATTATATATAACCACACAAAGGAATAAGTGGTGAATATGGCATATGACTCATGGAACTAAAAGTGAGAGGATAAACCTTTACCTTAGGTTCAAATTACTTTATATATGTCCAAATATAATTTATAATAAATATATATTTTTTATATATCTAATATATAATTATAATCATATTTTTCTTACCATATATGGTTTACTTATAGTCTTTTATGACCTGTTTATTAACAATTCTTTGTTAAAATCACTGTTTCGGGTGATAATTGCTTTGTTTTCCAAGTATGTTTGGGTTCAATAATTTTAGTCCTTTTAATTTTATAATTTTTATATCATTTCCAAAATTTTAAAAATGATATAAATATCATATATATTCATTATATATGTATTTATAGTAATCTATAAAAGTTATTGATAGAAAATGGATTACACCATTCATGGAGATGGGGTGCCGTACGTACTCTTGAACACTGTTTACATTTTTCTTGGTGGATGAAAAATGGAAATATTAATTAACCTTTAAAGAATCATTATTATTCTATATATATATATATCTTGTACATTAATAAAATCCATCCTTATTATCATCCTTGTAAATAGAAAATTATTTTTTAAGGTTAATTAATATTTATGAAATAAATCATTATTAGGTTATATATATCATATATATTTATAAAATACATCCTTTTTACTATCCATGTAAATATAAAATGAAAAAAAGTTCATGTTTCAATGTAGAGGTGGCAGTACACACATACACATGAGCAACATTATTATTTTCGAACAGATTGGAAGGAAAAAGTTAGATGTGATATTATATTTATATAAGCATGTTTATAACATAAATATCACGTATATCAATTAATTTTAACCTTAATACCTTTTATATAAAGAATAAAAAAACAATGAATCACATTGCTTTGTGAAGCGGTAGTCAGCTGCACACACAAGCAACATTATCGTATCCCTCACGGAATGATAAGTAAAAAGGTATACTTGACATGATAATTCAATAAGTATAATAATTTCATAAATATCATATAAATATGTTATATCAATAATTATATCCATCCTTGAAATGTGGTGATAGAAAATGGTTTTCATCAGTTCGTGAGGTGGTAGTCCACCATACGTACGATCGATGATTTTGTTTCCCATTTGAAGGAGGAGGAGATGGATAAATATTATTCCATTACCACAATAAAATCTAAGTATATGGGATATATTTAAGTTATTATATTTTAAGTTTTAATACATAATTTAAGGTGTAAAAATAAAAAAGAAAATGAAAGAGTTTTGTTAAGATAATTACCGTCTCTATGAGAAACCTCCTTTGGATATCCTCTTAAGTGCTCTAGGGATGGTATTTTGGGTGGAAAAAAGTTCTATAATATGTATAAGGATGTTGGGGGAGATTTTTTTATTAGTATAGTTTAGAAAAAGGGATTTAGGGGTGTGAAAAAGTTAGGGGTGGGAGTTCCCTTTAATAAACGGGGAAAGGGAACCCTCTTGGAAATTACTTGGAAATTTTTGAAAAAGAATCCAAAATGATAAAGTCATTAACATTCAAAAAGCTTCCAAATAACATTATTTTAGAATTTAGGATATTTTAATGTGTAAATATGGTCATTAAAAAAGTTTTTTACATGTTGGTATGTCCTTTTAACCATTATCTTCACAGTTTAACCCCACGATAAACCCATTTTTTACCTTAATCGTAATAATTAATGTTTATTATTTCACTATTCATTTTGGTCAAAGATTAAGTTTAACATATAATATAATATAAATTATATTTATTTAAAATATTAAATCCATTTTTTCTAATTCAATTTATAGAAGTGTCAAAATTAAAGTTAAAATTATACCCGTAGAGGTGATGAAAAATCGGGTTTTCAAAGAGAAAACTCTCATTAGTATAAAAGGTTTTAATATCGAAATTGAGTATGAAATTTATATCAATGAACTAAATTAGATAAATTTTAAAATAATTTAAATAATTTTACTTGAATACCATTTTAAAATATAATTTAACACTTTAAATAATTTAAACAAAATGTCAATCTTTAGTAAAAATTAGTATTTTTCATTATTAATCAAAAAATAAAACATTTCAGAAAAATACATAAAAATAAACCTAAGATAATTTTGATATTATGGTTTAAAAAATTATTATTTTTAATATAAATTTTCTAAAATTTGTAAAAATTACTTACAATTTATGTGTGCAAAGGGTGACTAAACAACATTTTTGAGAAATATATTTTTTCAGAAAACATTTCTTTTACTTTAAAATGATTCTTATTTTATTTATAATCAATATATAACCATTGAATTTATTTTAAACTCATGTAAACCATAAAATTAGCATAGTTTTGTTAGTGCTATTCTTACCCACCAACTTAACAGTTATGTTATAATAGTTATGTTTAAATAATAATATTTTAATAGAGTATCATGTTTTGTTTAAACCTGGTGTTGCATGCATCAAAAACTATCAAATAGATTGAATTTATTTAAAATAAAATGTATTATAAAGTATAAATATGTTATATTCTCTCCTAAGTTTGGTGTTGTGTGTCATACATGCTATCAAACATGATACACCTATTTTAAAATCTCAGGGTGTTATATTCTCCCCCTTAAATAAATTGAATACTCACAATTTAATCTTGATCTTGATAATCAACTGGTTGACATTTGAAAATAACTTCATTGAAAAACCACATCGTAAAAAGGGTAAATAAAACAACCTCTTAATAAGAGATAAATGGAAGTATAAAGGTCATATTAAATAACACATAACTAGGTTTATAAGTAGGAGAACATTGGTGGAAATTGAAGATACCAATATGGAATAAAATTGTAAATAAATATAGAGAGTGATAATGGTAATCTATCACAAGAAATTGAATGATAAATGGATATTTATGGATATGAAAACCATAAAATTTTCATTATTTAAAAAACCATTAGTTCAATATAAATAAAGGTATTAGAAAAACATTTTGTTCCAGTATCCTTTTCTTAGATTGAAGGAATTACTTTACCATATAGACATAGAATATATAAAAAAATAATTACTTGATATCATTATATTTCATAGGCCCAATTTTTTATTTTTGATGTGCTTCAATTATTTTTGACTTCATTTATTACAAAAATAAATTAATATCCAAGATGAATTTTTTATGCCAAAAGATATAAAATTAACTTTTAACAGATCATAATATCCATAGAAAAGTGACAAGTCTTTCCATATATTTATAAATATTTTAAAAAACCAATATGTATAGTGACCTAAGCCTTTTACATATAACATTTAACGATTTTAATCATAATTAATCAATAGAGTACAAGCCAAGGATCATTAAGTCTAGTGTCTTGGAAGACTAGGTACATATAACATAAAACATGGGACTAAAAAAAACATCTTTATTTAATATCCAAAAAGATCTTATAACTTCCCTTGAGTTCTTACATCTGTATAAGGTACCCTGGGGAACACATGAACAAAGGGATGAGCTAAAATCCCAGTAAAGGAATGAACATAAGGATACGTCTCAAGCACATGAGTTAGGAGGCATGCCATAATGATATTCAAAGCATGAAACTTATAAAATAATTTAATATAAGCATGGGATCTTATAAACATGGAATCATATAAATGTGGTAGAATCATAAATCATATCTTTAGTATGGGTCAAGGCTAATCTCTAATCCCGTTTCCCATTTCAGTATGGGTCAAGGCTAACTGCCAATCCCGTTTCACATCGCATCTCATGAGACTTTTCCTTACCCAATGCATTGGAGCGATATCTGGGCGCACCCATCTCAACATATTCATGAATATTCTTTCCCCATAAATAATATTGCCACATAAATAATAATACATAATCAACCATACATAAACATAAGGTTACCCATGAAAAGAATTGGGTACCACAATCATGACATAAAACATATCCAATGGGCGTATCATGAAAGTGTCCATGAAAGGAAGGTATTAGAGGATACATGGACATTAATAGGGTAAAATAGGCATATAAAATGGTAATTTGTGTCAAATATAAGTGACAACATATAAAAAAATGTATTTTAGAAACATTAGCATTAAAACATTTTTGTACGGTTTTAAGGAAAACACTCTAGAGATTTTCAAAAAGAAAAGAGGAAATTCTTTTATATAAAACCAGAATTGAACCAAGAAGGTTTTCATAATAAAAATACTTATTTTATAAATAAAATGGTGTTTTAAAACATAGGATATAATGCACTTGAAATTTGGGTAAAAATTTGGGAAGTCCCCTTAAAACAGGTTGGCTTATCGGAAAGTTCTAAGGAGGGAATCTTTCAAAATCATGTATATCCCTGAAAGAATGTGATGAAAGGGAATTGATATAATAATCTTGTAAAACTAACCAAAATTCATAAGAATCACATATATAGATAAGATAACACCATTTTGAAAGAAATATAAGGCAACCCGAAAGAACAAAGAAGGTTCGGGTAGAATTCGTTACGATTTTATCGGCATTGTGTCAGGTGTGACCAAGAGGGATTGATGAGAGAGAAATGGGGTTTCTAATCACTTATAAATCCAAAAGTAATTATGGTTGAGGTTCTTAAACATACCCCATCATTTTCTAGTACACATATAAAGGCATAGTATAGAGGACAATCTTGATTAAGAGAGAAAAGGAGAGGATCCCTTACCTTAAATCTAGTGGTGTTCTCCACTTGTTATTAATGACCTGAATAAAAAAATAAGGATTATTAATTAATAATTACATAAACTCTTATATATTTAATTTATTTATTATAACCCTTTTTATTTCATTAAAATCATTTTTTATTAGTTATAAGGCTCAATTTAATTGTTCGGGCTCGTTTGTTTACTTGGATTTAAAAGATCGGTTCACTTATATTCAGGTTTGGATTATATGAAAGATGAAAGTGGTTGTCCAGAATTGAAGTTAAATTATTTAGTTCATATCCAGGATATTACATGGTTTTAATTTTAATTAGTTTACTTAGAGTGATGTTGAATTATTATACATATAACCTTAGTGATAACCGTTTTTGTTAATCGGTTGATTTGATTACAAAGAATGTGTTTTTCATTATAACATAATTCCATTTGTACCAAAAGATTACAGAACCAAAAATAGGATATATATTACATGTATAATAATCTGGTTCAACCATAACACAAATGGTTTCCTGACCGTAATTAAAGATAATAATAAAAATTGATAAACCGTTGTCCTTGAATGTGCTAAATTAGCACATCTCAAATGGTGCTTTCATTTCTTTCAAATAAAAGGGTAGGGAAAGGGGAGAAGCTAATGAAATATAAAAATAGAATGAAGAAATTATAGTACATTCATGTTACTGGATTTATCATACTTTTATGGTGAACGGAGTTGATGAAAGAAATTAAAAAAAAACTTAAAAGAAAAGAAGAAATTTGGAATGAATAATTTACCTCTTGAGACTTCCTCCTTTTAGAACCTCTTAAGGGAAGAGGTTTTGGTATTTTGAGGAGGCTGAGAGATTTTGGAAGTGGAGGAGGACCTTAGGTAGAGGTTTGGGCAGAATTTAGAGAAGGCTTGGAGATTGATAGGAGTGGAGAGAAGAGTGAGTGAAGGGGGGTTTTTATATTGGAGGAGAGGAGGGATTTCATGATATTATAATCCTTAATTTATTATTTTTCACAAGACAAAGAATATTAATTATTCCATGACCAAGAATATTAAATGGGTCATGTTAATTCGAACCATGGGTGTTTACATCAGCCATGATGCTAGGAATAGTTTATTTAGATTATAATGTATATACATGGTAAATTACCGTATTTTACTATTCATCAAAATTTCAAGTATTTCATAAAAATCTCAAAAATTCACCCCAACAATTTTTCGACGTGTAGAATCTAAAAATGAATTCCATTTTTCAAAAATAATTTTCTAAATATGATTATTTTAATGTTTAATTAAAATAATAATTTATTATCAAAACCAGTTTTAAAACATTCATTAACTCATTCTAAAATATAGGTATATCGTACTTCCCCAACTTTAATATTATTTTTATACCACTATAGGTGATGTTAATATTCATTAGGGTATATCACTATTCATAAGGGTATGTTGCTATTCCTTAGGGTAGGTTATTATTCACCAAATATTATTTTTGTTTTATTAGACTTCAAAAAACAGCTTGAACACAACCGTATATGCCAGATTTTTGAAATTCCAAACACAGAAGTGACAAATTTATGTTTAAAGGTCACTTTTCACTTAGCAATTCATTATGTTGTGCTTTAATGTTATTTTATGACATAAATATAAGAAGGGAATTTCCATTGAAAAACCTTGGGTCGTTACATTCTTCCCCCCTTATGAAATTTCGCCCTTGAAATTTCGTTTTACATACTAAGCCAAAAACAGGTGCGGGTACTTTTCCTTCATTGCTTCCTCCAATTCCAATGTTGCTTCCTCAAACTTATGGTTCCTCCACAACAGTTTGACAAGATGGGTTGTCTTGTTGTGTAGAACCTTATCTCTCTGATCCAGAATCTTTACTAGCTGCTCCTAATAGGATAGATCATCTTCTATCTGCACCACCTATGAGCTTAGTACATGTGAGGGATCAGGTATATACTTCCTCAAGAGTGATACATGGAAAACATCATAAAATCGAGCCATATTCGGTGGAAGTGAAAGCCGATAGGCCATGGATCTTATGTGGTCAAGGATCTCAAAGGGGCCAATATACCTTGGGCTTAGCTTCCCTTTCTTCCTGAATCACATGACTCTCTTCCATAGAGATATTCAAAGGAAGAATTTATCTCCAACGCCGAACTCCAAGCCCATTCAAAGATTGTCAGCATAGCTCTTTCACCGACTTTGAGGAGATTTGATGTGTTTCTGGATGGCTTGAACCTTCTCTGCCATCTCTTGAACAAGATCAGGTCCAAGTAGCTTTCTTTCTCCAACTTCATCCCAACAGGTTGGAGTTCTACATCACTTTCCATACAGAGCTTCATATGGAGCCATCTGAATAATCGAGTGGAAGCTATTGTTGTATGAAAACTCAACCAATGGGAGATGATGATCCCATTCACCTTTGAATTCTAGGGAGTAGGCTCTAAGAATATCTTCAAGCATCTAAATAGTTCTTTCAGACTGGCCATCAGTTTGGGGGTGATAGGCCGTGCTGAAATTTAATTCATTACTCAAAGAATGTTGAAGGCACCTCTAAAATTTAGATGTGAAACTTGGATCACGGTCAGAGACAATTGAGAGTGGAACACCGTGCAGTCTCACCACTTCCTTCACATATAACTTTGCAAGTTGTTCAAGTGAGAGATCATCCCTAATAGAGATGAAATGAGATGTCTTAGTGAGTCGGTCGACCACAACCCATATCGCATTATTTCCCTTTGACGTCTTTTGGAGACCCGTGACAAAGTCCATAGTAACATTTTCCCATTTCCACAAGGGTATAGGAAATGGATGCATCATACC